>JACYXH010000614.1:602500-805000 GCA_026745465.1 Lota lota | reverse complement strand
AGCCATAACAGACAGATACAAGCCCCGAGGACTGGAATTATTTTATTAGTTTTACGAAAATGATGCGACCTTGTTATGAAATGTTAAAGATATGATGTTATTCCATATGGGGTATGGTATGTTATTCCATATGGGGTATGGTATGTGATGGTATGCACAATCCAAAAAAGGACGTTTGAAAAGAAAATACAAATGTTTGATTTATTTTTTGTTTTGTTTTACTTTAGCCCCAAAATAATAATAATAATTAAATAAAGAAAAGTGCCTCTTTTGGAATTGATTGTGTGAAAAAAGTAGTTTATTCTATGAATCCCAATTGTCCCTTAATGGAAAAATATTTTGGAAACAAAGAAATGTTTATAATCATTCCAGATTTTTATGTTAAGAGATTTGAATGGTGGTTAAATTCTTACTGAATGAGAACTCAACCAAACTTGGGAGTTCACACTACAACAATGATGACATGTTTTTACAACCGTAGTAATTCAGTGCATGGTTGCCGGCATCGCTGGGATTAACTGCAAGTAAATGGAAATAAAGAGACATGGCCTTTGGAACTGCATGCGGCCATGTGTTTCTCGTCTGTGTACAGGCCCTCCCTGAAAAGACACTGGAAATAAATAGACGTCTTTATAACATCCTCGTGTCTCTGCTTTTTATCCAATTCATCTGCCTTTTTGCAACAACAAAAAGTTAATTTCTCATTTGGCATCCGTTTTTTTGGTCATGTCTAAAATCTCACACCCCTTACCTGACACCCAATTCATGAAGGCCTACTCCTGCAAAACAAATCATTTGAAGTTCATTTGTATGCCGTTTATAACGAGCACCCCTTTCACACATTAATGTACGTTTAACGTACATTTCCCCCAAACTCAGCACTCATTTTGCATATCAAATTAGTGTGTTTTGAGGGCGTTTCTGTAACGTGACCCTCTGTCACCACCTAGTGGCGCCGGCTGTCACTTCTCCACGTGCCCTTGTTTACCTCTCTGCCAACAATTACCCACGTGCACTCCGCTCTACACTCCGGTCTCCAATCCAGTAATCAACGCACCCTATTTCCTCCCTCCTCACCAAGCAGCCGGCGCCAGTTCGTTGTTAGACTTTACAAGTTAGTACCTCGTCCCAGCGTTCTAGTTACCTGTACCTCAGTCCTAGCCTGTCTTAACCCGCCTGTCCTTTTTCCTCTAGTCCTCCCCGGTTCCGGTCCGACTCCTGCTCCACTCGTCTGACTGCCTTCCCATTATCGACTACTCGCCTGTCTGACCACCCGTCTGCCTACGTCCCTCAGCCTACTGCCACCCGCCTGCCAACGAACCCCTGCCTGCCTGACTATCCGCCTGCCTTGCCCTTGCCTGTACCGTAAATAAATCCCTTTTCAACCCGCTCCCTTCTCGTCTTGGTGTCTTGCGTTTGGGTCCTAGTCCGTAACCTTAACAGTACGAACTGGCCAAACATGGACCCAGCAGGCATTAGTTCCTTAACCCAGGCCATCTACGGTCAGGGAGCGCTGCTCGGACGTCACGACCAGGATCTGGCGGAGATAAAGACCGTCATCCAGAATATTGCTACTGCCGTCCAGGCAATCCAGATCCCAGTGCCAACTCCCGTTGAGCCGCCTCTACCCTCTGCCTCTCCCCAGCCAGCCGCCTCACGTGAGCCATTCATCCCGGCCCCCGAACGATACGGAGGTGATCTGGGTACCTGTCGGGATTTCCTTTTACAATGTGGTCTTGTGTTCCGGCTCCAGCCCCTAACCTACCCCACCGACAGCTCCCGAATCGCTTACCTCGTCGGAGCTTTACGTGGTAGAGCCCTCTCTTGGGCGACCTCCGTAATGGAGAGGGAGGCTGAATTCTGTTCCTCCTACTCTGAGTTCATCACGGAGATGCGGAGAGTATTCGATCACCCTGTCCGGGGCAGAGAGGCTTCCATGGGCCTTTTCTCCGTCCGCCAGGGCCCCCGAAGTGTCGCTGATTTTGCAGTGGATTTTCGAACTCTCGCTGCGGAGAGTGGGTGGAATGACGTGGCCTTAATGGGGGCTTTCTTAAATGCGCTTTCCGATCCTCTCAAGGATGAGTTGGCGGTTCGGGAGGAGTCACCCAATTTGGACCACCTAATTTCCCTCGCAACCCGACTGGACAATCGTCTGCGCGAACGGCGTCGCGAGCGCACACACCGTTCATCCCCTGCATCTATCTCTTTCCCTCTGACTGCCCCGCTACCACCTCCGCCTCGGTCTTATTCTCCCCGCCCTGAGCCAACTTCCCTACCTGAGCCGGAGCCTATGCAATTGGGTCGAGCCCGCCTATCACCGACCGAGAGACAACACCGGCTGGCAACTGGTGTTTGCCTTTATTGCGGTCTCCCAGGACACGCCATTGCTTCCTGTCCCACCTGTCCGGGAAAAGGGTGGGCTCGCTGGTAACTCGAGGGATTCTGGCGAGTCGAACTCTTGATCCCTCGGTTTCCCGTCCCGTTCTGGACTCCGTCTTGCTATGGCTGGATCAATCCTTTCCACTGTCAGTCTTCGTGGATTCGGGAGCGGACGAATCTTTCATTGATCGGCAGCTGGTCAGGCAACTTGGGATTAAGACAACCCCCTTGGATTCCCCGATTTTGGCCCAGTCCCTCAACGGGAAGAGACTCGCTCGGGTCGATCGCCGGACTGTACCGTTGACTCTGATCGTTTCCGGGAACCACCGTGAGTCTCTCTCTCTACACGTGTTGGACTGTCCTCTTACCCCAGTAGTCTTGGGATTCCCCTGGCTGCAGCGTCACAACCCCCAGATGGACTGGAAGGAGAGTCGGATCTCCTCCTGGACCCCCTTCTGTCTCGGCCACTGTCTTCGTTCCGCCCAACCTTCCCTCACTTCTGAGTTTCCACCACCCTCTCCTCCCGACCTCTCCTCCATTCCATCGGTCTACCATGATCTGGGAGAGGTTTTTAGCAAGCCCCGCGCTCTCTCGTTACCTCTCCACCGTCCTTACGACTGCGCCATCGACCTCCTCCCTGGTGCCCCCTTGCCCAGCGGTCGGCTGTTTAATCTCTCTCGTCCCGAGCGGTTGTCCATGGAGAAATACATCCAGGAGTCCCTCGCCGCTGGGATAAACCGTCCCTCCTCTTCCCCGGTAGGAGCGGGTTTTTTTTTTATCAGCAAGAAGGACGGCTCCCTCCGTCCTTGCATCGACTATCGTGGATTAAACAGCATCACGGTAAAGAATAAATACCCGCTTCCTCTCATTAGTTCCGCCTTTGTTCCCCTCCACGGAGCCGCTATATTCTCAAAACTGGACCTGCGCAATGCGTACCATCTGGTCCGGATCCGGGAGGGGGACGAGTGGAAGACGGCCTTCAACACTCCCTTGGGCCACTTTGAGTATTTAGTCATGCCTTTCGGTCTCACCAACGCTCCTGCGGTCTTCCAAGCATTGGTTAACGATGTCCTCCGCGACATGCTTAACCACTCAGTATCCGTTTACCTGGATGACATCTTTATCTTCTCCGGGTCCGTGGAGGAGCACAGGGTACAGCAGGTTCTCCAGCGCCTTCTGGAGAACAGACTCTTCGTTAAAGCAGAGAAGTGCGACTTTCATGTACCGTCCGTCTCCTTCCTGGGTTACATCATCGGCCAGGGGGAGGTGAAGATGGATCCATGCAAGGTCTCGGCGGTAGCTGAGTGGGCCTCGCCTTCCTCCAGGAAACAGCTTCAGCAGTTTCTAGGCTTCGCCAATTTTTACCGCCGCTTCATCAGGGACTATGGTCAGATCGCTGCCCCTCTCACTGCCCTAACCTCTTCCAACAGGCTCTTCGAGTGGACGCCGGAGGCGGAGTCCTCTTTTCGGAACCTGAAGGAGCGATTCGTGTCCGCACCCATCCTCGTTCAGCCCGACCCGACTCTGCAGTTCATCGTGGAGGTCGACGCTTCCGACACTGGGGTGGGGGCGGTGCTGTCTCAGCGTTCCGCCACGGACCACAAGCTCCATCCCTGCGCCTTCTTCTCGCGCCGGCTGACCCCGCCTGAGCGTAACTATGACGTCGGCAACCGCGAGCTCTTGGCGGTGAAACTGGCTCTGGAGGAGTGGCGCCACTGGCTGGAGGGAGCGGACCAGCCATTCATTGTATGGACGGACCACCGGAACCTGGAATATATTCAGTCGGCCAAGAGACTCAACTCCAGGCAGGCCAGGTGGGCGCTTTTCTTCGGTTGTTTCAGGTTCACCCTAACCTACCGACCTGGTTCCCGCAACGTTAAGCCGGACGCTCTATCCCGTTTACACTCTCCCGAGGACACTTGCACGGAACCGGAACCCATCCTGCCGTCCGACTGCCTTGTCGCTACGCTCACTCTGGAGGTCGAATCCGCCGTTCTCCAGGCCCAGCGACAACAACCTGACCCCGGCTATGGCCCGCCCAACCGGTTGTTCGTTCCGGAAGTGGTGAGGTCCAAGGTGCTCACCTGGGCACACTCCTTGAGACTCACCTGTCACCCAGGCATAACGCGAACCCTAGATTTCGTCCGTCGGCGTTTCTGGTTGCCCGCCATGGACGCTGACGTCCGTGCTTTCGTCGCAGCGTGTGCCGTCTGTGCCCGTAGCAAGACCTCAACCCAACCACGTTCCGGCTTGCTCCGACCCCTGCCTATCCCCAGTCGTCCATGGTCCCACGTTGCCTTGGACTTTGTCACCGGCCTTCCCCCTTCTGATGGTAACACCACCGTCCTCACGGTCGTTGATCGTTTTTCCAAGGCTGCACACTTCATTGCGCTCCCTAAGCTCCCCTCCGCCAGAGAGACCGCGGACCTTTTGGTTTCACATGTGTTCCGTCTCCATGGCATTCCGCTGGACATTGTGTCGGACCGGGGTCCGCAGTTTATCTCCCAGGTCTGGCGTGCGTTCTGTGCGGCTCTGGGAACCACGGTCAGTCTTTCCTCCGGCTACCACCCACAGACCAACGGGCAGTCCGAAAGGGCAAACCAGGAAATGGAAGCCGCACTCCGCTGCGTGACCAGCACCAACTCATCGTCCTGGAGTACTCAACTTCCCTGGGTTGAGTATGCCCACAACACCCTCATCAATGCATCTACTGGTCTGTCCCCGTTCATGTGCTCTCTCGGCTACCAACCACCCCTGTTCCCTGCTTTGGAGGCAGAGATCGCTGTTCCCTCTGTTCAAGCTCACCTACGCCGCTGCCAGCGCACCTGGAAGCATGCTCGTACTGCACTTCTTCGTGCGTCCTCCCGCTCTCAACACCAGGCGAACAAGCACCGACAACCGGCCCCGCAGTACTCCCCCGGAGAGAGGGTTTGGCTCCGGTCCAAGGACCTTAGGTCCTCCCAGAAACTCTCCCCCCGGTTTGTCGGACCGTTTGAGGTTAAGTCCCTGGTCAACCCTTGTGCCGTCCGCCTCAAGCTCCCCCCTTCTCTCCGCATTCACCCCACCTTCCACGTCTCCCAGCTGAACCCCGTCTCCTCTAGTCCGCTGTCTCCTCCGTCCCCTGCGCCACCTTCCCCCCGGCTGATCGACAACCATCCGGCGTATGCGGTCAGACGCCTCCTCGATGTGCGTCGTCGCGGCCGAGGATTCCAGTACCTGGTGGACTGTGAAGGCTACGGACCTGAGGAGCGGTCCTGGGTTCCGCGGAGTCGTATCCTGGACGCTTCCCTTATCCGGGACTTTCATCGGCAGCACCCCTCTCACCCCGTTCGTCCGCCTGGAGGCGGTCGTAGAGGGGGGGGTACTGTAACGTGACCTTCTGCCACCACCTAGTGGCGCCGGCTGTCACTTCTCCACGTGCCCTTGTTTACCTCTCTGCCAACAATTACCCACGTGCACTCCGCTCTACACTCCGGTCTCCAATCCAGTAATCAACGCACCCTATTTCCTCCCTCCTCACCAAGCAGCCGGCGCCAGTTCGTTGTTACACTTTACAAGTTAGTACCTCGTCCCAGCGTTCTAGTTACCTGTACCTCAGTCCTAGCCTGTCTTAACCCGCCTGTCCTTTTTCCTCTAGTCCTCCCCGGTTCCGGTCCGACTCCTGCTCCACTCGTCTGACTGCCTTCCCATTATCGACTACTCGCCTGTCTGACCACCCGTCTGCCTACGTCCCTCAGCCTACTGCCACCCGCCTGCCAACGAACCCCTGCCTGCCTGACTATCCGCCTGCCTTGCCCTTGCCTGTACCGTAAATAAATCCCCTTTCAAGTTTCCAACAAACACCACAACCCTGTACACTGAATTCAACACAATGCTCATTGTGCAAACAAAAGGAACACACAAACATTGACTTTTACATATAGGTAATATTGTTAAATATATTTTTTGCATTTCATGTGATTTCAACAGGGGGGGGCGGGGTAACTGTTTACTCAAACCATTTTAACCATCTCTAACCATCTGACTATGTGGAGGCTGTGGATCTAGTTAAGTAATTCACATAGTGGGCTGCAAGGGGGCAAAACATTTCGGGGCAATTCTTTGAAACTTTCCATGGTAATCTGGTTAATTTAGTAAAACATCAGCCTATAACAGGATTTAAATGAAGGTGGGAAATACACACAAAATGTGATTCCAGATCTTGGAACATATTTTGGTTCAATGAATAAAATTCCTCTTCCATCACATGTGCATTGCATTCTTGTATGATGTTCAGAAAACCATCAGCACCATGCCACATGATAGACATTCAGGTGACTGCATTCTACAACACTATGCTTCATTAGGCAAGCGTATCAAGAAGTGTAACTGCTGTGGCTGTTGCAATGGGAGACTCCTCCATATTTTGACACTGGTTGAGTCGTCCAATTTGGACAACCAAGTAGGCCACATGATTGAGTGATTTATTTTTATTTTAGAAAATAAAACCGTAGGTCCTCGGCCCATCATGGGCTTATAAGATACTGTTACAATTATACAAATGATACATTACCAAAGTACATTCATAAGTATATAGATCGATAATTACATAATCCAAATACAAAATCCTAATCAGGGATATAGTAGGCTACACATTGCCTTTCAGCCTTTACTAATCACACCAACATTTTCAGCAACCTGTATGCATTCTTTATCTTTATTGTGTCTCTGACGTCATTTTGTGTTGGTTTAGGCATTAGACAAGAGTTTAAGGTTGTGTGATGAAGGGATAACGAACACGCAATTGTTGTTGTACATTTGAACTTGCTATTTGCTGACGCCTAGCGATCCAACCGTAAAAACAAAAAAAGTCGTATCATCAATTTCAACTTGTCCCCCCTGTACCCCCTGGTACCTTCCTTCTTGGCCCTCGCTCTCTTCGCGTCGCCACTCCTCAGCTCCTCCCAGCTTCGCCTTCCAGCGCCTTCTGCCCATCCGGAATCTACCGGATCTACCGGATGGAGGGAAGGGCCTGGTGGAACCCGCAACCCGGTAAGATGTGTAGCGGTTGGATGCTTGGTTAATCAACAAGGTAAGATGTGTAGCGGTTGGATGCTTGGTTAATCAACAAGGTAAGATGTGTAGCGGTTGGATGCTTGGTTAATCAACAAGGTATTCGTGCTTGAGCTAGAACAGTTAGTTTCTGCCATGTACACTTGTTGTTTTGACCTCGGGGAACCTTTGGTTTAATATGGAGCGGTTTCATATCGTGTAATAGTCTAGCTGAGCTCTTAAATTAATAATAATAATACTTCACAAAAACCAAGTCAATACAGAGTAATAGACATTTTTAAAAAGCAAGACAAATACATTAATAATAAAAAACTGACATCCAGCAAAATGACCAAAAATCGTTTTTTACCATCATCATGGGGTAATGGGGATCCCTTGGTGGCAAAGTGGTAGTGGCTCATTTGGATTTAATACGACCTCATGACACCCTGGCCGTCTCCTGCCTCCACCTGCTCCACCTCATCCAGCACCTCATCTACCTGCTCCACCTCATCCAGCGGCTCATCTACCTGCTCTTGCTCATCCAGCGGCTCATCTACCTGCTCTTGATCATCCAGCGGCTCATCTACCTGCTCCACCTCATCCAGCGGCTCATCTACCTGCTCCACCTCATCCAGCGGCTCATCTACCTGCTCTTGCTCCACCTCATCTACCCGCTCTTGCTCCACCTCATCTACCTGCTCTTGCTCCACCTCATCTACCTGCTCTTGCTCCACCTCATCCAGCGGCTCATCTACCTGCTCTTGCTCCACCTCATCCAGCAGCTCATCTACCTGCTCTTGCTCTTCCTGCTGCTCAACCTGCTGGTTAGTACTCAGTTATTTACCACTCGTGAAAATCCACAATACATAGTAGAATGAAATACAAAGATATAAATGTTAATACACAGAGAAACATTAACAAACTAGAATGCACAGATGTTTTTTTTAAATGGAAAAATGGATCATCTGGTTTAACGTGTTGACCTTGCTACCTCCGTATTTCCTGGATCTTTTCTGAGTGATCGCTCGGCTCGCCCGGCTTATCACGGTGACCTGTTCCTCTAATCATCGGCTAAAAAATGATTGTGGTCTGCCTTTTATGAGTTGTATTTCTGCCTTAAAGGCAAAGGGTCAACCCCCACCACACTGTTATACCTGAATATGTTACACATTATGTTTGTATCCTGGAAATGTTACGTTATACTTGAAAACATTAACTTGAATTCAATATGACAAAGGTGAAAACATTTTTTTCATTGGAAAGGAGAGCTGGCCAGAATGCATACTTTCAAAAGTTATGTATCCAAAGATACATTTGAAGAGTTAAACACCTAAACCTTTTCCAATCCAGCCTTATCTGCCTGGCTATGTGAAGCCTGTGTGCAGGGGTGGAACATTGAGAGGAATGTTATAATGTTCGTAAACAAAATGATTGAAGGATACCTTGATTATTGATTATTGGAATACTTGGCGCAGGCCTTTAGTTTAACGTGTGAAACGGCCGCAAAAAAACACAACTGAACATGAGTATTTGTTTCAACGTTAATTTTATTTAAGCATTTAACTGATCTGTCATACATTATTTTCTCGGTTAACAGTTAAATTTTAACCTGCCTACTTATTTCCTTATGATCCATGTGTTATTTTAGGAGGGGTGACGTTGAGATACGAGTATAAACGGAAGGAAAAGCTCTAATACCAGGCATCACTTTAGAGGGCTACATTACAAGGAAAGACCTGCATTCTATTTCCTGTTAAAAGCATTCATGCGTGTAGACCACTCCGGCGTTGACACTACAGAGGGAATATGCCTAAATACAAAGGGGTCATAACCACTGAAGACCGTCTCCATGCCAGCACTTGGGATCATGTCCACATTAAATTAGTGGGGACAGATGGGGAGAGCCGACGCAAAGCTCTCTCTACTGGACATTTTTCCTTCCAGGCTGGATCTGTAAGTTTGACATTTGAAATACATTTCAGTACAAATATTGTCAACTCATTTATTTTACTACATTTAATAATTATCAACGTAATTGACAATGATGTTTGTGTAATATGATAAATTTACTTTTGATAGACTTGTAATGCGCCTTTCATTGGGCCTAGTCTCAAAACACAATTTGTCATTTTTCCCTGATGTTTATGACTGAATGCTCATGCTAGTACACGTGTTTTTAGAACTAATGACAAGCTGCGATATCACACTTTTCTTTCCTGTCCACCTGTAGGTTTTCAAATTTGAGGTAAACTGCAAAAAGTCTGTTGGCAAACTGGTACTGATTGAGCTGGACAAAACCCCCCGTCTTCTGCTGCCACAAGACTCCTGGTTCCCTGCCAAGGTGAAGCTCGAGTCCCCAGAAGGAGAGTCCTACCACTTCCCCATCTATCGCTGGATCACCAACAAAGAAGTTCAACTGTTCAGAGAGGGCACAGGTACATGGAACTTGTCACCAAATTCGTTATTGTATTCTGTATTATAGTGCTATATACATTCCCTTATACAGTATGTTAATAGTTATGTATAAGTTGTATGTAATTAAAGGTACAGTATGCAAGATTTGCTATTTCAAGTTACCCGTTCCTCAAAAAAACAAGGCATGCTGACATTTTATTTATTAAGGATACGATTTCTCTATGCTGCCATTAGCCTTTAAAGTTAGCATCTACATGACAATGCGTTTCAGAGCACAATTCAAACTTTTGCATATTGTACCCTGTGTGGTGTTTTCATCTTGCATTGCAGCTCGTTTAGTATTTAGTGACGCCCAGCCTTCTGCGAGCCAAAGCAGAACCAAAGAGTTGAAACTGAGAAAGGAACAGTATTGGTATGTACAGTATACTCATAATGGATTTATAATAGCACAATTCATATGCTTATTTTTAATAATTGTATAATTGCTTCCTTAGGCAATGAAATCACTTATCTTGACCTTCGTCTAATTTGATTGTTGCCGAGTCAGTGGACCTTATTTAGAGATGATATGAGATCCACTCACAAAGCAGCAAGATCACAAGACACTTTGGTAGCATAGCAGGTGTCGGGATCGGAAATCACAATCCAGAATATCTGATCTGGCGTGGCCGATCACAAATATCAGATTGAAATGTAATGTTAGCATTTCTTAAAGAAATACCAAACCCTAAAATCTAAATCAAATGCATAACGTTTTAAATACGTAGGCTAAGATGTTGATATGGACTCAAATTGCCAGCTAGGTGTTAAACACATGCTTGTTGTGTTGATTGTTACTGGCAGTTAGGGTTAGCTGGCTATACCCCCCGAATCTGAAAAAGATTGTTGCTCAGGCGAAAGCTCTGTGCATGAGCTCTGGCGGTTCTGAGGGGGGCCCGGGGGGCCAGTGCCCCCTTAAGAAAATTCCAGTTCCAAAAAAGTAATTTGTGACTACTTTTTTACAAATTATGATAGACTTATAATGCCACATCCATTTTATTTGCAATTATGAAATATCCAACCTCATTTTATAATCGTAACGATCAATATGGCAATAAAACGTAAAATATAAATATGCCCAATTCAGGGTTCCCATTCAAGTTCCCATTCAGGGTTCCCATTCAAGTTCCCATTCAGGGTTCCCATTCAAGTTCCCATTCAGGGTTCCCATTCAAGTTCCCATTCAGGGTTCCCATTCAAGTTCCCATTCAGGGTTCCCATTCAAGTTCCCATTCAGGGTTCCCATTCAAGTTCCCATTCAGGGTTCCCATTCAAGTTCCCATTCAGGGTTCCCATTCAAGTTCCCATTCAGGTTTCCCATTCAAGTTCTAGAAGCCTGTCTGAGAGAGCCTTTTGTTTTGAGAGCCTTTGTGATGTTCTTTGCTTAACGGTTCCCTATGCCTGCGTTGGAAGGTTATACTTTATTCTAACCTGTAAAAACAGATGGATAAACATTGCCATACAACTCATTTATGTCAAAAATGACCCTAGTTCTAAATAGCCCCGGCCATAGAACCACTGATGTTGAATGGTACTTAACACGGTCTCATGGCCCCTGGAATAGAACGACGGACCCCAGCCGGGCCCCCTAGCTGAGACGTCTAGAACCACCACCGTGCATGAGCTCTGAACTTCAGCTTTTAGGCCGAAACATTTTTTGTTTCCATTTTTAGCCGATTTCCCTAGCACAATTCAACAAATCATACCACAATTAGTTATTCTAGGGAAACAATCAGCCATCATAGGCCTACTATTGTAGTACTGATAATAGTTATTATCAAATTGTTGTGTTACTTTCCCTAGCTGGAGCATTTATGCAGAGGGGATTCCTCACTGTATGAAGATTGACCATGTCCACCGTCTGCCTGAGGAGGTCCGCTTCTCCTTCACTAAAGAAGTCGAGTTGGAATTCAGCGCTTTAAAAGGGTGAAGTTATTTTTTGTCTTTGACAATTATGTTACTTATTTTATTTGAGACGAAAGGAAGAAAATACATAAAATGACAGTAACAACTTACGAACTTCAGAAAAACGTCATACGTTTTGAAAGATGATTAATAAGTGTGGTATCATGCTGACAGCTTGTTTCCTCTGTCCAGGCTGACAGAGCTGAAACTCCAGGGACTGGCGGATTGTAAAAAAAAGTGGAGTGGCATAGATGCCATCGGCAAAGTCTTCCGCCACAAACAAACTGCGCTGTCTGGTACAGAATGTTTCACATCAAGTTGGTGGCTAATATGTGGTTTATACTTTATATATTTAAGGCGCTGTAGGTAAGATGGTTACCGTTCGAGTGCCACTTCAATATTTATTGCGAGTCAGTCAACTTTGCTACGGAGCCCCAGAGGTGACAGAAATACTAATTTGTGGCCTCAAAATACTTATTTCATGGCCTCTTAATACTTATTTTACGTTAAAATATTTCTATTTTCTGCGCTCTTTCAAACATTCAAATCTTACCTACTGCAGTTTTTTTTTAAGTATGCTTTAAATGAATGTGTTAGTGTTCATGTGTTAATGGCTTCTGTAATTGCATTCGCAACATGTCGTCTGTTTGTAGAGTACGTTCAGCAGAATTGGATGAAGGATTCTCTCTTTGGCTACCAGTTTCTAAACGGTGTCAACCCAATGGTGATCCGTCGTTGTTCGGTGTTGCCTGAAAACCTTCCGGTCACCGATGCCATGGTGTTCCTCCACGGTGGGAGGAGCCTGGCAGAAGAGATGCAGGTGTGTGCTTCACCTGAATGTTGCTCTTTGAAGGATTCAACATGGTTTAAAAGTGCTTGCACACTGCCCCAACAAACACCAACACACAACTACATACATAAAGTTTGCCAACACCGATTGGACATGTTCAACATAATTCGACAACAGCCAAGTGGCCCGAGGTTGGTGCTTGATAGTGTTTGATAGTGTTTGATAGTGTTTGATAGTGCTTGATAGTGTTTGATAGTGTTTGATAGTGCTTGATAGTGTTTGATAGTGTTTGATAGTGCTTGATAGTGCTTGATAGTGTTTGATAGTGTTTGATAGTGTTTGATAGTGCTTAATAATGCTTGATAGTGTTTGATAGTGCTTGATAGTGCTTGATAGTGCTTGATAGTGCTTGATAGTGCTTGATAGTGCTTGATAGTGCTTGATAGTGTTTGATAGTGCTTGATAGTGTTTGATAGTGCTTGATAGTGTTTGATAGTGTTTGATAGTGTTTGATAGTGCTTGATAGTGTTTGATAGTGCTTGATAGTGTTTGATAGTGTCTGATAGTGCTTGATAGTGTTTGATAGTGCTTGATAGTGTTTGATAGTGTTTGATAGTGTTTGATAGTGCTTGATAGTGTTGGGGCAGTGTGCAAGCACCTTAAGAGAGTGCTACGTCAGTTCCAGATTTGGTTTTGCTCAAACTTTAAATTAGAGTGTGCTGTTACAGTATAGTTATTTCACAAGTTAGGGTTAGGGGTTAGGCGAAAAAGCAAGTTGCCTTGTTAGATATTTAATACATGCGGTTACCGGTTCTTAGATTATTTCTTAAATGTGTAAATTACACTTAAATGTAAAGTGTTACCTTGTTGTTTTCTTTGTATATACTATAAATAAATCGAGGACACATGGTGCCAGCAACACAGCAGATTTTAGTAGTTCAGCAGTCAGTCACACACATAAATACATTATTCGGGGGCAGAACTATCATAGAAGCCCGGGTTTGCAGGAAACCCATCCCTTGCGTTGTAAAATAAAATAATAAAATAACACCAAAGTCATTTGAAACATGTTAACTTACATTTAAACAGAGAGCCAACATATTCCTTTGTGACTACCAAATCTTGGATGGATTGAAACATGTTAACTCACATTTAAACAGAGAGGCAACATATTCCTGTGTGACTACCAAATCTTGGATGGATTGAAACATGTTAACTCACATTTAAACAGAGAGGCAACATATTCCTGTGTGACTACAAAATCTTGGATGGATTGAAAGCCAACACGATTAATGGCAAGCAGCAGTACCTGATGGCCCCACTCGTCCTTCTCCACAAAACCCCTGAGGATAAGCTGATGCCCATAGCTATCCAGGTAAGTGTTGATATTAACGCACCTACTTCCATACCTCCAAGAATATGGGTGATGAATGGAAACTTTTGGAAACTCCCCATCATGATAAAAGTGATTTCACCGATGCTACTGAACCAGTTATTCATGCTGTGCCTTTTCTGTAGTTGAAGCAGGAACCATCAAAGGACAACCCCATCTTTGTTCCTACCGACTCGGAGTACGACTGGTTGTTGGCCAAGCTGTTTGTCAGAAGTGCAGATTTCCAGCACCACCAGCTTCACTCCCACTTACTCCGCACTCATCTTCTGGCAGAAGTGTTTTCTGTCTCACTCCTGCGTAACCTGCCCATGGTGCATCCACTGTACAAGGTGACCGTTGTTTTGCATAATCTCATAAACTCTCCGTATAAAATGTTAATTAACAGAGCATTTTAGAAAACATTTCAATATGATATATCTTTTTTGGGATAGCTCCTGATTCCCCACACTCGCTACACCCTCCAGATCAACGTCCTAGGCCGGAAACTACTCCTATCAGAGACTGGATTTTTCAATACGGTAGGGAGCAAAGGTTGCAGACCTAAATTCTTTTCACAACACACGTATGAAACAGTAGAGGCCTACTGTCTTATGCTAGTAAATAGCCGAGCGTGGCAGATCCCCTTTAATGAAGAGATAGCATATGCCTTATTTTACATCACTTTTATGAAAATGTGTGATATGTGATTATGATATTGTAGCGGACCTTTGGATAAACGTATTTGTCATTCTTTCCACCTTGATGTAGTGTAGCAATGTGTAACAATCTCATTGCTTCCCAAGTTCACCTCTTCTGGGGGAGATGCTGTGCAAAGAATCCTGCAACGAGCCACGTCCTCTATAACCTACTCCTCGCTTTGCATTCGGGATGACATCAAGGAGAGAGGGCTGGAGTCTGTGCCCAGCTTCTACTACAGAGACGATGGCATCCAGATGTGGGACAAAATCAACAGGTAACAGAAACACGTATAGAACAGAATAACTGCCAAACTATATGCATAAACCAGTGATACTACGTTTACTGGTACAATTATAGCCTAATAATTAATTGTTGGCGCTGAACATCACACCTGCTCTTGAAATGCTAAACATAATGTCAGCCTAATAATTGTAGTTATTGGTGCTTTGGAAGTGTTCTTATTTAAATGTGTAATGATATTGGTCTGCACTTAGAACCTGTTACAGGAAACTCTATTTTTTTTAACTGTAGCCTATAAATGTTAAAGCTGTAGTAGGTATGATTTTGGGGACTTTTGCTCCAAAACATTATATCATGTGGACACACTAACACACTGTCTACTGTGAGTGAGTTTCATTGACCAATGTAGTAGCAGTGCAGAGATATTCCACTCACAAGTTTCACAGTGAGCCCCACTCCTTCCAACCAATCAGAGAAGCTCAAAGAGAAAGAGCGTAACCCCTGGCTGTCAATCAACTATGTGCACGCGGTTCAAGGCTAGCATAGCTTCTTGAGCTAAATGCTGTTGTGGATAAAAAGCCCACACTTTAACCAACTAAGAGAAGTCAAGAAAGCCGAAGTTTGAAAGATAAATACTTTATTATCACTTGTACATAAGTAATAACAAAACCTGAGGTGGTTTGCAAAGAACTCCTGACCTGGAATCAGGCTTCAGGTTATATTCCCAAAATGTGTGAATTCCCCCTACATGCACTGACCAATCACAACACTCTATGCATCGGGCCTAGAAATTGGACACCTCCCGTGTCCCCCACCCCAGTTCCTCACTAACTGAACATGCACTGATCCTATCTCTCTGGATTCTCAGCAGATTACAGTGCAAAGAATCGACATCCCAAACTCCACAGTTATATCATATGTAGAGCAGTGAGACACCCTGTGATTAAAATGCATTCATCACCTTATTAATTAAACTGATTTAGAACAAACATAATAAACCACGTGCTCATTAGATGAGCCGTGTACAATCAAAGAAAACCAATCCCTATACCACATATGTGGGTTAACATAAAGATATGACATGCATGAGCACAGTGACAATCACTTCCACACAGACATTCAAACAATTGACAACAATACCACTGTATGTGATTGTGGATTACATTCATAAAGCAGTGTTTGACTTTGACTGTAGTATTAACTAGTTAAACCTTAACATATAAGTCGGTATAAGTAAAGTGAGAGAAAGGATGCATGGGGCTCCTTTCTTCTTTATGGCCGTCATAAAGCCCCCCCCCCCCCCCCCCCCCCCCCCCCCCCTTCTCTTCCTCTCAGGATGAGTGAGCCAGGTATAGAGAGGTTTCCAGCTTTTTAGGGGCCAACTTGGATTCAGCTAAGTAGCAGGGGTTCATCTCAGGGCCGGCAGATAGTGTAAATGAGTGACAACGTGAATGCCCCTCGGAATGTAGGCCTTCATTCACTCTGCCTTTTTCCACACTGGTTTGGTCATGTAGGCAAGATACTGCTTATATTTTCATTAAATCCCAGTAAATGTATCCCATAATGCCTGCTAGCTACCAATACTAGCTGGTTGGAAAAAGGTGCTTCTTTGTGTGATAAACCTGGTGAGGGAAGAAGGCAGAGCCTCGTTGTGAAATGTGAGAATGGAATATCTGCACTGGTCAATAAAACTCACTCACACTAGACTGTGAATCAGTCAGTCTGCTACGGTGTCGAATGAACTGCATATCCAAAACGCTTTGCAAATTTGGAAAACACAACTGAAAAGCCACAACACAACTGCAAAAGCTACAACACAAATGCTTTATTTTCAATACTTTTGGAAACGTTAACTACTTGCATGATACAGGTTTGTTCAGGGAGTGCTTGGCTACTACTACAAAGAAGACTCTGATGTCCAGCGAGACACAGAGCTACAGACCTGGGTTCATGACATCTTTGAACATGGATTCCTTTCACTGACAGAATCTGGTGAGGTTCAAGCAAAATAAATGAAATCATGTGGTCGGAAGAATACATAATTATACTGGGAATAGGCGTAATGCAGAATAATATCTTTAATTAATCCAAGTAACGTTTTCTTCAATATAAAAACTATAATACTCAGGAATGCCGCAAAGATTGAGCACTGTAGCTGAGCTGGTGAAATTCGTCACCATGGTGATCTTCACTGGTTCTGCCCAGCATGCTGCAGTCAACTCCGGCCAGGTCCGACTTTTTCACTAATCTGAATCATAACTTTGGTCCCTTCAGAACAATAAACACTTTTTTCAGCTTCGACCCTTTAACTATTTGTCCGAATTTGACAAAAAGGTGTACTTCTAACGCTGTATCTTTAGTTTGACTACGGTTCATGGATGCCCAACACTCCAACGACCCTACAGCGCCCCCCGCCGACGACCAAAGGAACTACAGGTGAAAGCTCCCTCCTGGATGCTCTCCCTGACATCAACGTCACCGTTCATGGCATGGTTGTCGTGTGGCTGCTCAGCAAGCAGTCCAGCGATTTTGTAAGTTTGTTATGTTAGTAGAGTATATACATTCTGCAGTATTCAGTAGACCTATACTTCCTTCCTTGAGTCGGTGTACTTATTCCCTGGAGTATTTGCAGTATACTTGTTATTGCCCAGAGTATGTTATTAATGTATTTAAAGCATACTAAGGCTTACTCCATGTCATATTTATAGTATAGTGAATCAACTATATATTCTGTATTTAACGTGTGTGTTATAGTCAATGTAAATGTGTTATGTTACAGCCTATGTATTTAACATGTGTGTGTGTGTGTGTGTGTGTGTGTGTGTGTGTGTGTGTGTGTGTGTGTGTGTGTGTGTGTGTGTGTGTGTGTGTGTGTGTGTGTGTGTGTGTGTGTGTGTGTGTGTGTGCTATATGTTATGTATTGAACGTGTGTTTATCCCAACAGGTGGCCCTGGGCCACTACCCTGAAGAGCATTTCTCTGAAAGAGTTCCACGCCAGCACATGGAGGTCTTTAAAGGGGAGCTTGGACTTTTAAGTGCAATTATTGAAGCCAGAAACGTGGGTCAGGAAATCCCGTACACATTTGTGGACCCAGCGCTTGTGGAGAACAGCGTAGCCATCTGAGTAGTGTGAGCTATGGGGGGCAGGATGGCCTGGTGGTCCTGGTGTTGGACAGCCGAAGGGTTTGTGTACAAACTCCATTCTCTGCAGTCTGCCTGCTGCCTACAATACAATATGAATAATTAGTCGATTTCTTCTTATATCTTTAGAACTGTGAGGAACAAAAACGGATATTTGCAAATGTATGTTCCTCTGAAATGCTTGGTGCCTGCAAAATGTAACATTAGCCATGTGTAGTACATTTGAAACGCTAAATTGTGAACCCTTCTTTACTCCTACTTATCACCGTTTTATTTATCACCATTCTGCATCACTTTTACATACAAAACACAAACACATACAAACTTTCTTCAGCTGTTTGTTTTTTAATCATCTTATCAAATGTTCTCCTGCTTGTCATACATGTCAAGAAACTCCATGCCCCGATAGAAAGTGTGTCCCTGTTCGCGGGAGCGCGCATGCATTCAGCGAAGGTGGACCTACTTTACTACACTATGGTTTCACCTTAGTAAATTATAAATAAGACATGTGGACTGTTTAGTTCATCGTTTTAGTATTGTAGTTTTATCAACGAGGTTTTGCAAAGTAACACTTTGCTCATCTATCAAAATCAATGCTTCTTCTCTACGTGTGGTCGAACTATGTATTATTAATTGCACTTAATTGAGGCCAAGGCAAAAGGCAAAACCAAGGCAATAATATATTTTTTCTTCTATAATTTGACAATGTTATAATGTACCACTTGGTCCATTTCTTAATCATCCTTTGTCAGGTAAGGAATTTGTTCAAACTCGTGTTCAATGCAGTAAAATCAAGATGCCATTACTCTGTTCAATTATAATTATATGTTAATTCACTTGATTCGAGTTTTACATTTAACTGAATGCAGCATTGTAAACATTTTGTTCCTTTAATCCACTACAAATTAAAGCCCACCTTGGGATATTGTAAAGGATTCTGAATTCCACCTCCTTAAAGGGTAAATGATGATCATGATAATGTGTTGCAGTTATACAGCGCTTTTCATAACACAAAGCCATTTAGTTAATTGTCCTACCAGGCTGGACATGCCGTCTACCACAATATGTAACCCCCTCTATAATGCACAGATGATGCCCTACCATCAAGTGTTTTATTTTGTATACTTCAAATCACACCTAATAACCCCTGGGTGGTCCTGTTTGACAACCGAAGGGTTTGTGTACAAACTCCAATTTCTGCAGTCTATCTAGCCCATACGTTAGCCTACAATACATTGTTGATCATTGTTCAATATTTTAAAACTCAATCATTTAATTCTTAAATCTTTCTAAATGTGAGGAACAAAAACTCCCTTCCTGCAATCACCAAGACGTCCACAGTAATTACTTAAACCCTGATCCTTCTTCTCACAACATGAGCTCGATAACCGATATGTGCATCGATTGTATTTGTTTATCCATGCCTATTCACATATGCAAACACCTTGCGATAAGAAGTATTACTGTTAATGACAAGAATTTATAAATATGAGCAAATGTTCCTCAAAAAGTGCTTGCTTCCTGCAAAAATAAGTGTGTATATCCCCACTGTATATACACAGTGGGGAGAATAAGTACTCTAAAATCGGAGGTAAATACAACTTTTTTGTGCAGCTCAACGACCTCGCGAATGTAAGAAAATAGTTCGTCTGCCGTCGCAGAAGTTCGTTCTCACATTGAACTATATCTGCCTGATGATGACGAACCTACACCAAAACACCAAACCTTTCCTAATGAAAGCGCCATGGTCGAACAGAAACAGAACTGCGCAAATACTTTATACTGTTTATTATCGTAAACATGGTTCAAATTAAGGGGGGGGGGGGGGGGGGGGGACATTTATATATCCTTAAATGTAATAGTAAATATTACGATTTATATGCCCGTATTTATGCCTGGAAGAATTTCAGACACCCCTAAAGCGGACCATACCATTTCTTTACCTCGGCTGGATGCAGGATGACAGGATACATAGCACAGTATGATATGGCAGTATAATGCATCCAATTAAAATTCAGTATGCTGACACATGTGAATATTACAGAAGTTTTGCCCTAGAATACTGTAGCAACCCTGTTTCTATGCGTCCAAGCACTACACAGGTTGTTTTGACTAACTCCCTTTTATTAATGGCAGGCACACGTTGTCGAACGCTATAACGAACAAACATGAACTTCTCTCTAACTCTAACCGGATGTCTCTACTCCCAAGGCCCGCCCCCTTCTCCTGAGCACCCAATCACAACACCAGCACGATGCACACAAACAACGCAACCTAGAACCGTTACAATACTTTGCGGGTGACCCCTGACTACAAAAGCTGTTGTGTGGTACGGGCTCCATAAGCTGGTGTAATGGATTTGATTCATCCTCATCTGCAGACTGCAGACATTACGTTAAACAAGCGAGATACTGAGAGGATAAGACTTCCGTTGACTGAAGCACGCTCCTGCGCTGCACTGGGCTCCCTTTACGCCCTGGAGAAAATGTTGATCCCCGATTGTCATCGTATAAGTTGCACTCTGATCGTAACGCCAAAGCTATTGAGCTTGTGCAGCAGTCTCAGAAGTATTTCCAGTTTAACAGTAGTATGAGAAGACACTGCAGTTTAACAATGAAAGGAGGTTAACGTTCCAGACATTCACCAGGGAATAACCTGCATGTAAATGCACTTATTGTGTCTGCAGTTTGTAGTGTGAACTGCAGTGATTGGCTCACGTAAAGGATTAATTAGTAGGGCTATGTTGTAGTTTAGGAATTGTAGTGAAATGAAAAACCTGTGGGAATGTTTAATCATAGAACAAGAGGACAATGGATGGCGATGGAGGTCAAGAATTAAGAAGTAGTTTATTCATTGGTAAAGAAAGTGTTGTATGTGTGTGTGGGTAAAACAGATGCCCAACAGTGAAATAGAAAATGATACATTAGAAGAAATAAAGAAGTGTACACAATTTAGGAGTTGTGAATTAACATAATTAGCAACAGTAACATAGTTTAAAATGTAAGACAGGATACTGTGTGTTAGTCAAATATTTCATTTTTACATGAACAAAGCATTTCAGAGGAACATTCATTTGGATATATTTATGACTTTTTGTCATTAAAAGTAAGAAGTAGACCACATATCCCAAGGTGTTTCCATATACAGGCATGGATAACAAATCAAATTAATGCATATTGGTTATAGAGCTCATGATGTTGTGAATGATCAAAGTGTAAGTACTTGTCATGAGTTTTGGTGTAGGAATTTAAGAAGTATATGATTACGATTATAGATACTTAATTATTGGTAATGTATTGTACAGGTAGACCTGCAGACAATGTGGTTTGAACCCAAACCCTTCATCTGGGAGTCAAACCCTAGCCCGAACCGCTAGATCATCCTGCCCCCTTTAGCTCACACACCTCAGAGGGCTACGCTGTTCTCAATCAACTCTGGGTCCAGAAATGTGTACGGGATTTCCAGACCCAAGTTTCTCTTTTTAATCTTTGCACTTAATTCTTCAAGCTCTGTTTTAAAAACCTCCATGTGCTGGTGTGGAGGTTTCTCAGAGAAATGCTCTTCAGGGTAGTGGCCCAGGGGCACCTGTTGGGATAAACTCATACATTCAATAAATACATATAAGATAACATAAAGGTTTAATACATATAAAATAACACACATACATACATAAATACATATTATGAAACGCATGGTAAATAGATTCAGGCCTACTATAGGACTTGTACATCAGAATGTATCATGGATGGCTTTGTATAAACCTAAATATACCATAGCCTAATGAAAATCTTTCTGCCACGCCTCACATGAGAAACGCGGTGGCTGTTTCAAACACAACAATGTCATCCCATTATGACAAATAATATCAAGAATAATGACTTAACAATGACCATTGTTTAGTAATTATTCTTTCATTGACCATCTGTTGGATTAAAAACAGAGGGTTGGTATACAGAAATCAGAAAATAACATTGAATACTGCAAATACTACAGGGAGTATACTGTTAAGACTTCAGTAACATACTCTGGGAAATAGATTGACTGCTAATATTGCAGGGTGTAGGTATACTCTACTTATATAATGGTGTGGCTTACAGTTGTTTAAGGAATCTCTAATGAACCACGGGGAACTTACAAAATCGCTGGACGGCTTGCTGAGCTGCCACACGACAGCCATGCCGTTAACGGTGACGTTGATGTCAGGGAGAGCATCCAGGAAGGAGCTTTCATCTGTAGTTCCTTTGGTCGTCAACGGGGGGCGCTGTAGGGTCGTTGGAGCGTTGGGCATCCATGAACCGTAGTCAAACTAAAAGGAAAAATACAGATATAGAATACAAAAACAATACAAAAAGATGTACGAAAAAATTAACTTTATGCTTTCATTAATTCTGAGAAATAATATGTTGAAGTTGAAAACAATGTTGATTAAGTACGGAAGAGGGAAAAAAAAGTGCCAGTGTGCTTTGGGAATTATCTCGAAATTTCGAGGTTAAAATCGGAATTTCGACAATAAATTGGAATTACGTTTTACGTTTTACGTTTTCACTAAATCCACTATAGACGCCATATGACTGGATGTCATATGAGGCGTTAGGACATTGTTCTGGTTTACTAGATTTACTTCACACCAAAAATAAGCACACTGGTATTCTTTGGGCCTTAATACTCTTCTGTAATCAACGGATTTAACATCTTAAAGGATGAGATCTCTAAACACATCCATATCAAAATGTGCATCATTACCATTCAGCTGATCATACGACAAAGACCCCTTTATAACTAAAGGGATAACGAACAAACATTATTATGAATGAAGTTGTTATTAACATTAATTAACAAGACCTGGCCGCTGTTGACTGCAGCATGCTGGGCAGAACCAGTGAACATCACCATGGAGACGAATTTCACCAGCTCATCTACAGTCTGCAATCCTTTGGGCATTCCTGTGTAGTGTATGTATATGTATAATTAAGTAAAGAAAATAATTTTGCTCTGCATGTATATCATAATGTATAACTTGTATTCCCAATATAATTATATATTTATTTAGACCACCTAACATGATATATTTCTGGATATTAGGGTGAAAGCTCACCAGATTCTGGCCGTGAATGGAATCCATGTTCAAAGATGTCATGAACCCAGGTCTGTAGCTCTGTGTCTCGCTGGACATCAGTCTTCTTTGTAGTAGTAGCCAAGCACTCCCTGAACAAACCTGTTAACACAAGTGTTTTGAATCTTTATTCCAATCGCATATTTAAAAGCGTTGTGAGATTGTGATACAAAGACAGATGTTTTCTCCGTCTAAACAGGTGGGAACGATTGTACGAAAGAAAAACTGATGTCAAACCTCATTCAATCTAGGTTGACTAGCGATAGGTTCTTGTCTAGAGAGAATCCCTTGCGGAAGCATTGTCAAGTCACATACTTACACAACGTTGCTGATTGTCAACCAATATAAAGCAAGAGGGGTTTCACATGTCTATGCCTACCTTTTCTCGATTATACGATTCCTAGCCCTCTATTCTATCATTAAACATGATTTGCGACATTATCAAATCAATGTTAACTGGTACACCATGGTTACTATGTAAACATCCATTCTCAGATCTACGTCTAAACAGGCTGAGATGATTATGAGTTTGTTTTGCCCTTCTTGTCAACAGAGAATTATCTGAATACAATCTAGATTATATTTTAGATTATCTTGTTCACAAATAGATTAGATTAGATTAGACTTTATCATGATTGCACATGTACTAGACAAAGAAATGCAGTGAAGCAGCTAACCAGAAATGCAAAATAGTGCATTAAGTGAGGTAGGCAGTATAATGAAGCGATATTACACGAGCAGGTGAAATTTACCATCATTATTGGCACGAAAGTGATGTGATTCTGTAAGGGGTAAAAATGCATTGCTACCTCAATCTTGTTGTAACAGGTTTTGTTTTATCCCATAGGGAGATTTAGCTCCAATGCCCATGAATTTCACATGCATTTTGAAAGGCCCTATGCAACAGAAGTCAGGTGGCATTTTTGGAAAGTCTTTCGTAAGGTAGCTGCATAAAACCAGAGACATAGCTTTTCAAAAAGTGGGAGGGTTTGCGGTGACTAGAGTAGAGCTTAATCTTGATATTTGAATCCGTCGAAAACCAAAGCTAGCTTTTAATCACCATGCTATGAGTTAGATTTGATAATAGAGCAATGTAGGTGGACAAAATACTTGTCAGTTTAACGCCAGTGCAGGCATGTGCACTGAAGTAGTTGACGTTTGAAAAAATAAAATACATTTTACATTGAAACAAATGGATTCCGACTTGACATACAGGCCTCGGCTCATAGGTTATGGCTTATTAAAAATTTATTTTAAAAAAGCTGACTGTCAAAGCAGCCAACAATTACAAATAATTAGGCCAATAATATGTTAAGCATTGGAAAAGCAGCTGCAATGTTCAGTGCTCTCAATGAAACTGATACTAGTAGCCCAGAAGGTGTCATTTGTAACATTCACAGGTTTATGCCTATAGTCCAACAGTTATTCTACGTGTTTCTATAACCTGTTGATGATGTCCCAAATCTGGATGCCATCGTCTCTGTAGTAGAAGTTGGGCACAGACTCCAGCCCTCTCTCCTGGATGTCATCCCGAATGCAAAGCGAGGTGTAGGTTATAGATGACGTGGCTCGTTGCAGGATTGTGTCTACAGCCGCTCCGCCAGAGGTGAACTTGGGAAGCAATCAGATCGTTACACTTAAAAGCAGGGTGGATACAATGACAGCAATGATTATCAAAAGGTCTGCTACAATATCATCTACACATGCATGGATAAACAGGAAATAAAATATTGCGTAGGCTACATTTATTAAGGCAACACGTATAAACATTGTTATCGCTCCATACCTCTTTAAAAAATCCAGTCTCTGATATGAGTCGATTCCGGGCTAACAGGTTGATCTGGAGAGTGTAGCGAGTGTGGGGAACCAGGAGCTATCCAAGAAATTGGAAAACGTTGGAGAAAATAGTTTTCAGGTATGCCATATAAAAATATTTGCTATGCTAATTTAACCAACGTTTTAAATACATAGGCTAAGATGTACTATTTGGACTCAAGCTCCACTCTTTAGATTAAACACATGCTATTGCATTTCAGGGAATGCTTCGGGAACGCTTAGTAGGCCTGAATGGGAAAAAAACATGGAAGTGCGCTTTTTGACATTTTTGATAGTGGACAGGGACTAGCTCAATAAGTGTTTTCCTTTAATTATCATGTTTATGCAAAATGACAGTGACCATCCCTCACCCATCCTGGATGGATGGATTTCTTTTCAGTTTTAACGGTCACCTTGTACAGTGGATGCACCATGGGCAGGTTACGCAGGAGTGAGACAGAAAACACTTCTGCCAGAAGATGAGTGCGGAGTAAGTGGGAGTTAAGCTGGTGGTGCTGGAAATCTGCACTTCTGACAAACAGCTTGGCCAACAACCAGTCGTACTCCGAGTCGGTAGGAACAAAGATGGGGTTGTCCTTTGACGGTTCCTGCTTCAACTACAGAAAAGGCACAGCATGAATAACTGGTTCAGTAGCATCGGTGAAATCCCTTATATCAAGATGGGGAGTTTCTAAAGGTTTCTATACATCACCCATATTCTTGGAGGTATGGAAGTAGGTGCGTTAATATCAACACTTACCTGGATAGCTATGGGCATCAGCTTATCCTCAGGGGTTTTGTGGAGAAGGACGAGTGGGGCCATCAGGTATTGCTGCTTGCCATTAATCGTGTTGGCTTTCAATCCATCCAAGATTTGGTAGTCACACAGGAATATGTTGCCTCTCTGTTTAAATGCAAGTTATCACCAAAGTCATGTGAAACATGTTATTTTTTAAATATATTTAACTACACTAATGGCTCATATTAAAGATATTGGTCCAAAGATTATGTGAGAACAAGGATTTCTGTGTATCTCAAAAAAGCTAGGGCTTTTACATTTTTTCATGTTTCTCACAATATTGAAAATGGCGGAATATCCATCATGGCGGAAGTCATAGGTTCTTGAGGCATATTTGTTCAGCATGAGATGATGCATATATGGTCAAAGTTTTATGACTGTAGGTCAATGGGGTCAGGAGATATGCTTGTTCAAAGTTTGGATTTTCATGCGATTGCTATAGCGCCACCTTTGGGCCAATCAGTGCAAGTTTTTTACACAGATCTTCTGTTATCCTCCTCTACAGGTGTATAAAGTTTTTTTCAGAAGTTATCAAGCGGTTTTGGCTGTATAAGTCAAACACTGTATATTAATAATAATAACAGCAATAACAAGAGGTTGTCTTGGACTTCGTCCTCGACACCCTAATTAAAGCTGCAAGCAGCATTTAGCGGGTGTCGAGGCTTATGCAGACGAGGCAGACCAGTAAGACTTTTAAAGATGTTATACAGTTGATGAGGTTGGAATGGCCTCAGCTCAATTGCGGTGATTGGCCTTCGATGTTTTGTGAAAGTGCATCAAAGTCAGGGTTCAGCAGTTACGCTTCTTTAACGCTTTAAAATAGAATCATAACCGGCATAGCATTTAGACACACACACACACGAAAGTGGCAAGTGCATTGCATCAACATTGCAAACAGTTAGGTCAGTGCTTACTGCTGACATTGTACTGTATTGTTTTTGGTTTAAATCAAGGAATAAGCTTTACTTTGATCAAACACTGTTTAGAAAAGTGGGAGAAAAGTATTATATATTGTCATACAGTATGAAGATAATGATAGTAAATGGATTGTTTTAAATGTAATGACAGCTTCAGACACACACACACACTTTAGGTTTACTTTGATCAAACACTGTAATGGATTGTTTTTAATGTAATGACAGCTTCGGACACACACACACTTTAGACTGTTTAGAAAAGTGAGAGAAAAGTATTATATATTGTAATACAGTATGAAGATAATGATAGTAAATGGATTGTTTTTAATGTAATGACATCTTCAGACACACACACACACTTTAGGTTTACTTTGATCAAACAGTGTTTAGAAAAGTGAGAGAAAAGTTTTATATATTGTCATACAGTATGAAGATAAAGACACCTTAGGTTTACTTTGATCAAACACTGTTTAGAAATATGAGTGTAAAGTTTTATATATTCTCATACAGTATGAAGATAATGATAGTAAATGGATTGTTTTGAATGTTGTGACAGCTTCAGACACACACACACACACACACACACAAGTATTGTTTTAGGTTTGAATCAAGGAAGTATTATATATTGTCATACAGTATGAAGATAATGATAGTAAATGGATTGTTTTTAATGTAATGACAGCTTCAGACACACACACACAGTTTAGGTTTACCTTGACCAAACACTGTAATGGATTGTTTTTAATGTAATGACTGCTTCAGACACACACACACTTTAGGTTTACTTTGATAAAACACTGTTTAGAAAAGTGAGAGTAAAGTTTTATATATTGTCATACAGTATGAAGATAATGATAGTTAATGGGTTGTTTTTAATGTAATGACAGCTTCAGACACACACACACACACACACACACACTAGCTATGCCAGTTATGATTTTATTGTAAACTGTTTTCAAAGAAATGATAGCTTCAGACACACACACACACTTTAGGTTTACTTTGATCAAAAACTGTTTAGAAAATTGAGAGAAAAGTATTATATATTGTCACACAGTATGAAGATAATGATAGTTAATGGGTTGTTTTTAATGTAATGACAGCTTCAGACACACACACACACTAGCTATGCCAGTTATGATTTTATTGTAAACTGTTTTTAAAGAAATGATAGCTTCAGACACACACACACACTTTAGGTTTACTTTGATCAAACACTGTTTAGAAAAGTGAGAGAAAAGTATTATATATTGTCATACAGTATGAAGGTAATGATAGTAAATGGGTTGTTTTTAATGTAATGACAGCTTCAGACACACACACACACACACTTTAGGTTTACTTTGATCAAACACTGTAATGGATTGTTGTTAATGTAATGACAGCTTCAGACACACACACACTTTAGGTTTACTTTGATAAAACACTGTTTAGAAAAGTGAGAGTAAAGTTTTATATATTGTCATACAGTATGAAGATAACGATAGTTAGAGTGGTTCAATGGGATTGGAATCACGGCATGGTAACAGGTTTGAGCCTCTAGCAGCCATGTTTTTGGGCATAATTGGAAAAGTGAAATATCTATGTTGTTCGGAATTTCATGCTGAACAACTTTTCTATTATAGTCAAGATGATTAGAGTCCATATAGATTTGTGAAAACGCATTTTAAGTCCATTGTGACGGTTTGTTGTTTCTGGCGGCCATTGTTTTTAACCAAAATTAAAATCTGAAAATCTACTCTTGTTCAGAATTCCATGGCCAACAACTTTTGTATTGTACTCAAGATGATTGGAGTCCATATCGATTTTTGAAAACGCATTTTAAGCCAATTCGGACGGTTTTCTGTCTCTGGCGGCCATTTTGTTTTACCAAAATAAAATTCTGAAAATTTACTGTTGTTCAGAATTCCATGCCCAACAACTTTTGTATTGGACACAAGATCATAGGACACCATCTTGATGTCGATATAAGCATATTTGTGTTCGGCGTGGTTAAGCCACACCTTCTTTCAAAGTTAATGGCTCCTGGGGGCCTTATGTTTTATTGCACAGACATTTCGTGAGAGTATATTAAAGACATTGGTCCAAAGATTATGTGTGCCAAAGGATTTCTGTGTATGTCCAAAAACGTAGGACCCTTACTGATTTTAATGTTTTTCACAAAATTCAAAATGGCGAAACATCCATCATGGCGGAAGTCATAGGTTCTTGAGGCACATTTGTTCAGCATGTGAAGATGCACATATGAGCAAAGTCTCATGACTTTAGGTCAAAGGGGTCAGGAGATATGCTTGTTCAAAGTTTGCATTTTCAGACGATTGCTATAGCGCCACCTTTGGGCCAATCAGTGCAATTCTTTCACACAGATATTCTGTAGTCCTCCTCTACAGCTGTAGCAAGTCTTCATAAAACGTGTTAAAAAAATGTTTTTGTCTAAGTCTGGCGGCCATGTTGTTTTGTCAATCAACTTACATCTTACTTAAGCATTTAGGGCTTTGATCCCTGATTGTGTGACAGTTGGTCCCGCTCAAATCCAACAATTCTTCTAGGAACTGTGGTCATTTTAGTCAAAAACCACGCCCTCTTGATGCCACGCCCCAATTCAAAAAAACATGGGTACCATCTTGTTTAGAATTTAATGATGAACAATGTTTGTATTGGGGTCAAGATCATAGGACTCCACCTTGATGTCGATATAAGCATTTTTGTGTTTGGCGTTGTTAAGCCACACCTTCTTTAAAAGTTAATGGCTCCTGGGGGCCTTATGCTTTATTGCACAGACTTTTACTGAGTTCATATTAAAGATATTGGTCCAAAGAGTATGTGTGCTCAAGGATTTCTGTGTATCTCAAAAAAGCTAGGGCTTTTACGTTTTTTCATGTTTCTCACAAAATTCAAAATGGCGGAAAATCCATCATGGCGGAAGTCATAGGTTCTTGAGGCATATTTGTTCAGCATGAGGAGATGCATATATGGTCAAAGTTTTATGACTGTAGGTCAATGGGGTCAGGAGATATGCTTGTTCAAAGTTTGCATTTTCATGCGATTGCTATAGCGCCACCTTTGGGGCAATCAGTGCAATTTTTTCACACAGATCTTCTGTTCTCCTCCTCTACAGCTGTACCAAGTTTTATCAAAACTTATCAAGCGGTTTTGGCTGTGTAAGTCAAACGCTGTTTATAATAATAATAATATCAGCAATAACAAGAGGTTGTCTTGGACTTCGTCCTCGACACCCTAATAAAACCAGCAATAACAAGAGGTTGTCTTGGACTTCGTCCTCGACACCCTAATAACAAGAGGTTGTCTTGGACTTCGTCCTCGACACCCTAATAAAACCAGCAATAACAAGAGGTTGTCTTGGACTTCGTCCTCGACACCCTAATAACAGCAATAACAAGAGGTTGTCTTGGACTTCGTCCTCGACACCCTAATAACAGCAATAACAAGAGGTTGTCTTGGACTTCGTCCTCGACACCCTAATAATAAAACCAGCAATAACAAGAGGTTGTCTTGGACTTTGTCCTCGACACCCTAATTAAAGCTGCAAGCAGCGATTAACGGGTGTCGAGGTTTTGGCAGACGAGGCAGACCAGTAAGACTTTTACAGATGTTATACAGTTGATGAGGTTGGAATAGCCTCAGCTCAATTGCGGTGATTGGCCTTCCATGTTTTATGAAAGTGTATCAAAGTCAGGGTTCAGCAGTTACGCTTCTTTAAAGCTTTAAAATAGAATCATAACCGGCATAGCATTTAGACACACACACACACAAAAGTGGCAAGTGCATTGCATCAACATTGCAAACAGTTAAGTCAGTGCTTACTGCTGACATTGTACTGTATTGTTTTTGGTTTAAATCAAGGAATAAGCTTTACTTTGATCAAACACTGTTTAGAAAAGTGAGAGAAAAGTATTATATATTGTCATACAGTATGAAGATAATGATAGTAAGAGTAGTTGAATGGGGTGTTTTTAATGTAATGAGAGCTGCAGACACACACAAGTATTGTTTTTGGTTTAAATCAAAAAAGTATTATAAATTGTCATATAGTATGAAGATAATGAAGTGAGAGAAAAGTATTATGTATTGTCATACAGTATGAAGATAATGATGGAGTGTTTGTATGGGTGGACTTTACATGGTACTGTATTGTTTTAGGTTTGAATCAAGGAAGTATTATATATTGTCACAGTATGAAGATAATGATAGTAAATGGATTGTTTTAAATGTAATGACAGCTTCAGACACACACACACACACACACACACACACACACACACACACACACACACACACACACACACACTTTAGGTTTACATTGATCAAACACTGTAATGGATTGTTTTTAATGTAATGACAGCTTCAGACACACACACACTTTAGGTTTACTTTGATCAAACACTGTTTAGAAAAGTGAGAGAAAAGTTTTATATATTGTCATACAGTATGAATATAATGATAGTAAGATTGGTTCAATGGGATTGGAATCAAGGCATTCTCACCGTTTGGAGCGTCTGGCAGTCATGTTTTTGGGCATAATTTGAAAAGCGAGATATCTATGTTGTTCGGAATTTCATGCTGAACAACTTTTCTATTATAGTCAAGATGATTGGAGTCCATATAGATTTGTGAAAACGCATTTTAAGGCCATTCTGACAGTTGTTTGCTTCTGGCAGCCATTTTGTTTTACCCAAAGTAATATCTGAAAATCAAATGTTGTTCAGAATTCCATGCCCAACAACATTTGTATTGGACACAAGCTCATAGGACACCATGTTGATGTGGATATAAGCATTTTTGTGTTTGGCGTGGTTAAACCACACCTTCTTTGAAAGTTAATGGCTCCTGGGGGCCTTATGTTTTATTGCACCGACTTTTCGTGAGAGCTTATTAAAGACATTGGTCCAAAGATTATGTGTGCCAAAGGATTTCTGTGTATCTCAAAAAACGTAGGACCCCTACTGATTTTAATGTTTTTCACAAAATTCAAAATGGCGAAAAATCCATCATGGCGGAAGTCATAGGTTGTTGAGGCACATTTGTTCAGCATGTGAAGATGCATATATGAGCAAAGTCTCATTACTGTAGGTCAAAGGGGTCAGGAGATATGCTTGTTCAAAGTTTGCATTTTCAGACGATTGCTATAGCGCCACCTTGGGGCCAATCATTGCAATTCTTTCACACAGATATTCTGTAGTCCTCCTCTACAGCTGTAGCAAGTCTTCATAAAACATGTTAAAAAAATTTGTGTAAGTCTGGCGGCCATGTTGTTTTGTCAATCAACTTAAATCTTACTTAAGCATTTAGGGCTTTGATCCCTGATTGTGTGACAGTTGGTCCCGCTCAAATCCAACAATCCTTCTAGGAACTGTGGTCATTTTAGTCAAAAACCACGCCCTTTTGATGCCACGCCCCAATTGAAAAAACATGGGTACCATCTTGTTTAGAATTTAATGATGAACAATTTTTGTATTAGGGTCAAGATCATAGGACTCCACCTTGATGTTGATATAAGCATTTTTGTGTTCGGCGTTGTTAAGGCACACCTTCTTTCAAAGTTAATGGCTCCTGGGGGCCTTATGTTTTATTGCACAGACTTTTACTGAGGATAGATTAAAGATATTGGTCCAAAGATTATGTGTGGCCAAGGATTTCTGTGTATCTCAAAAAAGCTAGGGCTTTTACATTTTTTCATGTTTCTCACAAAATTCAAAATGGCGGAAAATCCATCATGGCGGAATTAAAAGGTCATGAGGCATATTTGTTCAGCATGAGGAGATGCATATATGGTCAAAGTTTTATGACTGTAGGTCAATGGGGTCAGGAGATATGCTTGTTCAAAGTTTGCATTTTCAAGCGATTGCTATAGCGCCACCTTTGGGCCAATCAGTGCAATTTTTTCACACAGATCTTCTGTTCTCCTCCTCTACAGCTGTACCAAGTTTTATCAAAACTTATCAAGCGGTTTTGGCTGTGTAAGTCAAACGCTGTTTATAATAATAAAACCAGCAATAACAAGAGGTTGTCTTGGACTTCGTCCTCGACACCCTAATAATATCAGCAATAACAAGAGGTTGTCTTGGACTTTGTCCTCGACACCCTAATAATAATATCAGCAATAACAAGAGGTTGTCTTGGACTTCGTCCTTTCTGGATGTTCCTGGCCAGCCAATGAGTAGCTGCTGTCTGATTACGGCTGCTGAACTAGGCCTATCATACACATCTGAACTCTGTTTACTGCAGTGGGCAGTCACATGTGAAAATTATTAATTGAATTGTCATTTCACCTCACATACATTTTATTATGCTGTTCTTTCATCAATCTCTGTATGCCTTGTTTTTTTGTTTTTTTGCCAAATGAAAATAGAAAATGGTTTATTAATTAAGTAAAAGGAGTGCCACGTCTATCTCTGTCTGAAATCCGTGTAAAAATATGTTTATACACACCCGTATCTGAAACCTGTCAAAATTGCACCATAGCAGTCATAGTAGCAGTACATTAAAAGCCACCTGAAGTTGTTCCACTAAATGGCGCAATTTAGTAAAAAGAAAAAGAAAAAAAAGCCTCCGATACCAAAGCAGCATGCTTATCTCGGAAGGCGTTGGGTGGAGTATCCAAGGATGTCTATCATCGAGGAGGACGGGTGGAAATATCAGTTGTTTACTGCTGGGAAGAACTCTGGAGCAGACGAGAAAGTATCACCATTTCTCACCTGTCAAGGCAAGCTGCACACCATATGCGGTTAATGGTGTTCTCTGGCGCATGGGTGGTGCCGCGAATGATTCAAGAGGCCAGCCTGACCTGAGTTGTACACCGGAGTCAAAAGAAGCATACAGATGTTATGCAGACAAAAGCCGTAGGTAGACTTATTAAGGTGTGGTTTTACAAATTCTTTGGAAAAACAAAAAAAGGCTTGAGGTTTATGAGTTAGAAGTTATTTTATGTTTTCCCTTTTCACATTTCCTTCTTTATAATCAGCTTTTGGATGTGAAGTTAAAATCATTAAGAAGCAGGCTAGACCTGTATCAATATATTCACTAATTGAATGGCCCTTAAGTCAAATAAACCTGTATCTATATATTCACTATTTACCTCATTTAATGGCCATTCCATCATTCTCTTTACACTAACTTCTCTTTAATCTGTTTAAACCATATCTCATTATTCATGTATTCATGCAGTGTCCTCTTTGAATATTGCCTTTTAGCATAGGCCAATATACAATTTGCCTTGAAGTCTGCAAGTGGACTTCTTTGACCTCAAATGAGTTCATGGAATATGTTAGGTTTAGGCTTTTCTCATCTCAAGCTGTCAGTCTCAGGCTTACAGTCGGACAAACATGTCTTGTATTCAGATATCCCAACGTGACAGTAGTGTGTCAATCAGTGTCAAAACTGTCAAAATAAAAGCAGTTAGAGAGAGTCTAGGGCCCCTTGGTGAATCCTCCTATTGTCAGCTCGTCACATACTTCCCCTAGAGAAGGTTTAACTGCATGGCGCTGGTGGTTTAAAGCTGCAGTCAATGTCAAGCACAAGGTCAAACCAACCCTGGAGTCCATGGTCATCCAATCAGTGATGAGAAAACCCTTGTTATATAATTGTATATGAATTATATTCACAAAAAATAAAGTACGGTGCTTCCACTGTATTTGTTCCTTAACCTTAAGGCCCAACAGGGTGAGGGTTTTAATGGCAGAACTAAGTGGGTTCTTAACTTTCCAGAAGCCATGTCGCCGCTCTTGTCATTGCAGAACTGTGACTATGCAGAGGAAATTGTTTCATCATAGATTAGGGCGCAGCGAGCCGAGGACAGTATGTGAAAGCGTACGCAAAAAAACAAACACGTACCCGAAAGGTATGTGTGGAAAAACACTGGCCCTGCAACAGTTTAAACCTGCAATTAATACACAATAGGTATTGTGCAAAACATGTTTCGGCCCACTTTATCTGCATACCTCACTGGTTTCCCCCTGTTGACCCCGGCCTTACAGGAAGCCGCCACAATGCCTAATAAATTGTCTGGGCGATCATTGCTCGAGCTGGGGGCCACTAGAGCCAGGAGCCGGCGGGGAAGCTGATGTTGGAGCTGGAGGTGGTGGCAGAGCAGGGAGCAGTAGCGGATACGCTGGGTGTTTACTCAGAAACAGTGGAACATTCCACTGTGGCGCATACGGCTACTCTTTGGACACATCCACACACACACACACACACTGTTATGACGATAACAACTGGGGGGGGGGGGGGGGAGATATGTATGTGTGTGTGTGTGTGTGTGTGGGGGGGTAATATGTGTGTGTGTGGGGTGGGGGGGCGCAGACGACAGTAGAATGAAGACGAAGTGGGCACGGTGTTTTTGGCAACTGATTGCAGTAGGAATGTATGTGTGGCCTCTGTGGGTAAGTCTGAGAACAGCCAAAGAATAAAATCAGTATTGAACACAAGCAAGTTTCTAAAAACAACATCTGGACAAGGTGAAGAGTCCGTTTTTAATTTGGAAGTCATTAGTTAAATCAGCCCCCTCGGCTCTCAGAGATCTAACGGGGCTCCAGAGTTGTGGTCGTGTTCTGCGGCTCAATTCATATCAGGTTGCCAAGCCTCTTGGCCAAACAGAGCTGAATTGACAGCTTCACTCGCTATCAGTGCGAAAACATGTTTCCATTTTTAATATGAACTTTGTAAAAGTCTGTGCAGTAAAACATAAGGCCCCCAGGAGCCATTAACTTTGAAAGAAGGTGTGGCTTAACAACGCCGAACACAAAAATGCTTATATCAACATCAAGGTGGAGTCCTATGATCTTGACCCCAATACAAAAATTGTTCATCATTAAATTCTAAACAAGATGGTACCCATGTTTTTCCAATTGGGGCGTGGCATCAAAAGGGCGTGGTTTTTGACTAAAATGACCACAGTTCCTAGAAGGATTGTTGGATTTCAGCGGGACCAACTGTCACACAATCAGGGATCAAAGCCCCAAATGCTTAAGTAAGATTTAAGTTGAATGACAAAACAACATGGCCGCCAGACTACGACAAAAAAAAATGTTTGGCAAGTTTTATGAATACTTGCTACAGCTGTAGAGGAGGACTACAGAATATCTGTGTGAAAGAATTGCACTGATTGGCCCAAAGGTGGCGCTATAGCAATCGTCTGAAAATGCAAACTTTGAACAAGCATATCTCCTGACCCCTTTTACCTACAGTTATGAGGCTTTGCTCATATATGCATCTTCACATGCTGAACAAATGTGCCTCAGGAACCTATGACTTCCGCCATGATGGATCTTTCGCCATTTCGAATTTTGTGAAAAACATTCAAATCAGTAGGGGTCCTACGTTTTTTGAGATACACAGAAATCCTTTGGCACACATAATCTGTGGACCAATGTCTTTAATATTCTCTCAGGAAAAGTCTGTGCAATAAAACATAAGGCCCCCAGGAGCCATTAACTTTGAAAGAAGGTCTGGCTGAAGCACGCCAAACACAAACATGCTTATATCCACATCAAGATGGTGTCCTATGATCTTGTGTCCAATACAAAAGTTGTTGGGCATGGAATTCTGAACAAGAGTAAATTTTCAGATTTTAATTTTGGTAAAAGAAAATGGCCACCAGAGACATAAAACCGTCCGAATGGGCTTAAAATGCGTTTTCAAAAATCTATATGGACTCCTATCATCTTGAGTACAATGGAAAAGTTGTTGGGCATGGAATTCTGAACAACAGCACATTTTCAGAATTTAATTTTGGTCAAACAAAATGGCCGCCAGCAACAAAAAACCTTCAGAATGGGCTTACAATGCGTTTTCACAAATATATATGGACTCTAATCATCTTGACTATAATAGAAAAGTTGTTCAGCATGAAATTCCAAACAAGATAGATATCTCACTTTTCAAATTATGCCCTAGAACATAGCTGCCAGAGACTCAAACCGGTTACAATGCCGTGATTCCAATCCCATTGAACCACTCTAACTATCATTATCTTCATACTGTATGACAATATATAAAACTTTACTCTCACTTTTCTAAACAGTGTTTTTTCAAAGTAAACCTAAAGTGTGTGTGTGTCTGAAGCTGTCATTACATTTAAAACAATCCATTTACTATCATTATCTTCATACTGTATGACAATATATAATACTTTACTCTCACTTTTCTAAACAGTGTTTGATCAAAGTAAACCTAAAGTGTGTGTGTGTCTGAAGCTGTCATTACATTAAAAACAATCCATTTACTATCATTATCTTCATACTGCATGACAATATATAATACTTTTCTCTCACTTTTCTAAACAGTCTAAAGTGTGTGTGTGTCTGAAGCTGTCATTACATTAAAAACAATCCATTACAGTGTTTGATCAAAGTAAACCTAAAGTGTGTGTGTGTGTCTGAAGCTGTCATTACATTAAAAACAATCCATTTACTATCATTATATTCATACTGTATGACAATATATAATACTTTTCTCTCACTTTTCTAAACAGTGTTTGATCAAAGTAAAGCTTATTCCTTGATTTAAACCAAAAACAATACAGTACAATGTCAGCAGTAAGCACTGACCTAACTGTTTGCAATGTTGATGCAATGCACTTGCCACTTTTGTGTGTGTGTGTGTCTAAATGCTATGCCGGTTATGATTCTATTTTAAAGCGTTAAAGAAGCGTAACTGCTGAACCCTGACTTTGATACACTTTCACAAAACATGGAAGGCCAATCACCGCAATTGAGCTGAGGCCATTCCAACCTCATCAACTGTATAAAATCTTTAAAAGTCTTACTGGTCTGCCTCGTCTGCATAAACCTCGACACCCGCTAAATGCTGCTTGCAGCTTTAATTGTTATTATTATTGTTGTTGTCATTGCTATTGTTATTATTACAAGTTCAAAGTCTGCTACAGTTTCCACCTCCTACCTCCTACACTTCCTACTCGGACCTACCTACACCAAGGGCTGGTGGATTTTGCTGAGGTGCACACAAACAGCCCAGGAACCACTGGTAATCATAGTTTTTTTTTTATTATTACTTTTATTATTCTATTGAATAAAGTGCATGCTGCATTAGATGTAAAATGTTGCTATATTGATGTATTTTCTGTTGTGCTTGTAATCATAGCAACCCTAACAGATGAGATGGCAGACACTGCGCTGTATTCTGCCAAATCCTTCAGCACCAGCCCATCTCAGCTAACAGCCTACTACAGTGTTGATATCGTACCTGTGGAACCCCTTCCTACCTGGACCTGAAATCACTGGCACAAACAGTCAAGGTACCACAGGTAATCTTTTTTTTCCAAATTATTTGTAAATTATACGAATATTAAGCACTTGTACATCTCACTGTAAATAGTGATTAAAGTGAATGCTGCGTTAGATTACTATTATTCTATATGAATGTATCTTCTATTGTGTTTTTAACCATAGCTGCCCAAGCAGGGAAGATGGGAGACAGGAGGATGGATGTACCCTTCATTACCACCATCAGCCAGCCGCATCACCAGAGGAGGAGAAAGAGGCTGAAGTTCGATGCTTAAGCAGACACAAGACTGATGCATAGAACCGCCACTACACCTCGTAGAGGTTTCACAGTACAGGACATAAGATTGTCTCCTCAGCAACTTCAGAAGGACTTCATTAATATAATTTATTTCTTTGTCAATTACTTTTCTAAATGTGCTGTGAAGATGTTGATTATGTTTTGAAAAAGACTTCACTAATGCAATTTATTTATTTGCTTATTACTTTTGTAAATGTGCTGTAAAGATGTTGATTATGTTTTCTAAAGTTTCACAATATCTGTAAGTGTTCAAAAGTTATTTATTAAAAGCAATGCATCTTACAATTATGGGTTTTTGTTTGTTTTTTAGACAACCCACATAAATTACAATATTGATTAAATATATTGATAGTGTGATGCATCTCAACCACCATCGCCTATACAGACTGAATTAATACAGTTGTACATATTAATAACAATAAAGTACATCCAAAAGCAATTTATTTTACGACAGTTGGGTTAAGTTAACTACGCCTTTTGGCTCTTTCAAATTGGAAAATGCATTTAGACACACACACACACACACACTATAGTGTTACAAGCTATGCCAGTTATGATTCTATTTCAAACAGTTTTTAATGAAATGACAGCTTCATACACACACACACTTTAGGTTTACTTTGATAAAATACTGTTTAGAAAAGTGAGAGAAAAGTATTATATATTGTCATACAGTATGAAGAGAATGATAGTAAATGGGTTGTTTTTAATGTAATGACAGCTTCAGAAACACACACACACTTTAGGTTTACTTTGACCAAACACTGTAATGGATTGTTTTTAATGTAATGACAGCTTCAGACACACACACACTTTAGGTTTACTTTGATCAAACACTGTTTAGAAAAGTAAGACAAAAGTATTATATATTGTCATGCAGTAAGAAGATAATGATAGTAAATGGATTGTTTTTAATGTAATGACAGCTTCAGATACACACACACTTTAGGTTTACTTTGATAAAACACTGTTTAGAAAAGTGAGAGTAAAGTTTTATATATTGTCATACAGTATGAAGATAATGATAGTTAATGGGTTGTTTTTAATGTAATGACAGCTTCAGACACACACACACACACACACACACACACACACACACACACACACACACACACACACACACTAGCTATGCCAGTTATGATTTTATTGTAAACTGTTTTTAAAGAAATGATAGCTTCAGAGACACACACACACACACACACACACACTTTAGGTTTACTTTGATCAAAAACTGTTTAGAAAAGTGAGAGAAAAGTATTATATATTGTCATACAGTATGAAGATAATGATAGTTAATGGGTTGTTTTTAATGTAATGACAGCTTCAGACACACACACACACTAGCTATGCCAGTTATGATTTTATTGTAAACTGTTTTTAAAGAAATGATAGCTTCAGACACACACACACACACTTTAGGTTTACTTTGATCAAACACTGTTTAGAAAAGTGAGAGAAAAGTATCATATATTGTCATACAGTATGAAGGTAATGATAGTAAATGGGTTGTTTTTAATGTAATGACAGCTTCAGACACACACACACACACTTTAGGTTTACTTTGATCAAACACTGTAATGGATTGTTTTTAATGTAATGACAGCTTCAGACACACACACACTTTAGGTTTACTTTGATAAAACACTGTTTAGAAAAGTGAGAGTAAAGTTGTATATATTGTCATACAGTATGAAGATAATGATAGTTAGAGTGGTTCAATGGGATTGGAATCACGGCATTCTAACCGGTTTGAGCCTCTGGCAGCCATGTTTTTGGGCATAATTGGAAAAGTGAGAAATCTATCTTGTTGTGAATTTCATGCTGAACAACTTTTCTATTATAGTCAAGATGATTAGAGTCCATACAGATTTGTGAAAACGCATTCTAAGGCCATTCTGAAGGTTTTTTGTTTCTGGCGGCCATTTTGTTTTACCAAAATTAAAATCACAAATAGTAATCTTGTTCAGAATGTTATGCCCAACAACTTTTATATTGGACACAAGATCATAAGAATCCATACAGATGTCGAAAAACGCATTAACGTCCATTTAGACCGTTGTTAGGCTCTTGCGGCCATGTTGTTTCAGGAAAATTGAAAAAGTGAAAACTTCATCTTGTGTAGAATTTCATGGCCAACAATTCATCAATTTCACTTAAGATCATAGGAGTATTCCTTGATGTGGGAAAAAGCATTTTAATTTTGTTTTCTGTTTTTTTCATCTGGCGGCCATGTTGTTTTGTCAATCAACTTATATCTTATTTAAGCATTTGAGGTTTATAATCCTGATTGTGTGACAGTTGATCCCGCTCAAATCCAACACTTCCTCTAGGAACTGTGGTCATTTTAGTCAGAACCCACGCCCTTTTTTATGCCACGCCCCAATTGAAAAAACATGGGTACCATGTTGTTCAGAATTTAATCTTGAACAACGTTTGTATTGGAGCCAAGATCATAGGACTCCACCTTGATGTCAATATAAGCATTTTTGTGTTCGGCGTTGTTAAGCCACACCTTCTTTCAAAGTTAATGTCTCCTGGGGGCCTTAAGTTTTATTGCACAGACTTTTCAAAAGGATAGATTAAAGATATTGGTCCAAAGATTATGTGTACCCAAGCATTTCAGTGTATCTCAAAAAACCTAGGGCTTTTACATTTTTTCATGTTTTTCACAAAATTCAAAATGGCGGAAAATCTATCATGGCGGAAGTCATAGGTTCTTGAGGCATATTTGTTCAGCATGAGAAGATGCATATATGACCAAAGTTTCATGACTGTAGGTCAAAGTAGTCTGGAGATATGATTTGCCTATTTTGGACGATTGCAATAGCGCCACCTTTGGGCCAATCAGTGCAAGTTTTTCACACAGATCTTCTGTAGTGCTCCTCTACAGCTGTAGCAAGTTTTTATAAGAAGTTATCAAGCGGTTTAGGCTGTGTAAGTCGATTTTCGGCGGCAGACTAATAATAAAACCAGCAATAACAAGAGGTTGTCTTGCACTTCGTGCTCGACACCCTAATAATAAAACCAGCAATAACAAGAGGTTGTCTTGGACTTCGTCCTCGACACCCTAATAATAAAACCAGCAATAACAAGAGGTTGTCTTGGACTTCGTCCTCGACACCCTAATAATATCAGCAATAACAAGAGGTTGTCTTGTTATTGGTGGCACCATCCCTTGGTGGCAAAGTGGTAGTGGCTCATTTGGATTTAATACGACCTCATGACACCCTGGCCGTCTCCTGCCTCCACCTGCTCCACCTCATCCAGCACCTCATCTACCTGCTCCACCTCATCCAGCGGCTCATCTACCTGCTCCACCTCATCCAGCGGCTCATCTACCTGCTCCACCTCATCCAGCACCTCATCTACCTGCTCCACCTCATCCAGCACCTCATCTACCTGCTCCACCTCATCCAGCACCTCATCTACCTGCTCCACCTCATCCAGCACCTCATCTACCTGCTCCACCTCATCCAGCGGCTCATCTACCTGCTCCACCTCATCCAGCGGCTCATCTACCTGCTCCACCTCATCCAGCGGCTCATCTACCTGCTCCACCTCATCCAGCGGCTCATCTACCTGCTCCACCTCATCCAGCGGCTCATCTACCTGCTCCACCTCATCCAGCGGCTCATCTACCTGCTCCACCTCATCCAGCGGCTCATCTACCTGCTCTTGCTCATCCAGCGGCTCATCTACCTGCTCTTGCTCTTCCTGCTGCTCAACCTGCTGGTTAGTACTCAGTTATTTACCACTCGTGAAAATCCACAATACATAGTAGAATGAAATACAAAGATATAAATGTTAATACACAGAGAAACATTAACAAACTAGAATGCACAGATGTTTTTTTTTAATGGAAAAATGGATCATCTGGTTTAACGTGTTGACCTTGCTACCTCCGTATTTCCTGGATCTTTTCTGAGTGATCGCTCGGCTCGCCCGGCTTATCACGGTGACCTGTTCCTCTAATCATCGGCTAAAAAATGATTGTGGTCTGCCTTTTATGAGTTGTATTTCTGCTTTAAAGGCAAAGGGTCAACCCCCACCACACTGTTATACCTGAATATGTTACACATTATGTTTGTATCCTGGAAATGTTACGTTATACTTGAAAACATTAACTTGAATTCAATATGACAAAGGTGAAAACATTTTTTTCATTGGAAAGGAGAGCTGGCCAGAATGCATACTTTCAAAAGTTATGTTTCCAAAGATACATTTGAAGAGTTAAACACCTAAACCTTTTCCAATCCAGCCTTATCTGCCTGGCTATGTGAAGCCTGTGTGCAGGGGTGGAACATTGAGAGGAATGTTATAATGTTCGTAAACAAAATGATTGAAGGATACCTTGATTATTGATTATTGATACTTATTGATACTTGGCGCAGGCCTTTAGTTTAATGGGTGAAACGGCCGCAAAAAACCACAACTATTTGTTTCAACGTTAATTTTATTTAAGCATTTAACTGATCTGTCATACATTATTTTCTCGGTTAACAGTTAAATTTTAACCTGCCTACTTATTTCCTTATGATCCATGTGTTATTTTAGGAGGGGTGACGTTGAGATACGAGTATAAAAGGAAGGAAAAGCTCTAATACCAGGCATCACTTTAGAGGGCTACATTACAAGGAAAGACCTGCATTCTATTTCCTGTTAAAAGCATTCATGCGTGTAGACCACTCCGGCGTTGTCACTACAGAGGGAAGATGCCTAAATACAAAGGGGTCATAACCACTGAAGACCGTCTCCATGCCAGCACTTGGGATCATGTCCACATTAAATTAGTGGGGACAGATGGGGAGAGCCGACGCAAAGCTCTCTCTACTGGACATTTTTCCTTCCAGGCTGGATCTGTAAGTTTGACATTTGAAATACATTTCAGTACAAATATTGTCAACTCGTTTATTTTACTACATTTAATAATTGTCAACGTAATTGACAATGATGTTTGTGTAATATGATAAATTTACTTATGATAGACTTGTAATGCGCCTTTCATTGGGCCTAGTCTCAAAACACAATTTGTCATTTTTCCCTGATGTTTATGACTGAATGCTCATGCTAGTACACGTGTTTTTAGAACTAATGACAAGCTACGATATCACACTTCTCTTTCCTGTCCACCTGTAGGTTTTCAAATTTGAGGTAAACTGCAAAAAGTCTGTTGGCAAACTGGTACTGATTGAGCTGGACAAAAAGCCCCATCTTCTGCTGCCACAAGACTCCTGGTTCCCTGCCAAGGTGAAGCTCGAGTCCCCAGAAGGAGAGTCCTACCACTTCCCCATCCACCGCTGGATCACCAACAAAGAAGTTCAACTGTTCAGAGAGGGCACAGGTACATGGAACTTGTCACCAAATTCGTTATTGTATTCTGTATTATAGTGCTATATACATTCCCTAATATGTTAATAGTTATGTATAAGTTGTATGTAATTAAAGGTACAGTATGCAAGATTTGCTATTTCAAGTTACCCGTTCCTCAAAAAAACAAGGCATGCTGACATTTTATTTATTAAGGATACGATTTCTCTATGCTGCCTTTAGCCTTTAAAGTTAGCATCTACATGACAATGCGTTTCAGAGCACAATTCAAACAAATATATTTTGCATATTGTACCTTGTGTGGTGTTTTCATCTTGCATTGCAGCTCGTTTAGTATTTAGTGACGCCCAGCCTTCTGCGAGCCAAAGCAGAACCAAAGAGTTGAAACTGAGAAAGGAACAGTATTGGTATGTATACTCATAATGGATTTATAATAGCACAATTCATATGCTTATTTTTAATAATTGTATAATTGCTTCCTTAGGCAATGAAATCACTTATCTTGACCTTCGTGCAATTTGATTGTTGCCGAGTCAGTGGACCTTATTTAGAGATGATACGAGATCCACTCACAAAGCAGCAAGATCACAAGACACTGTGGTAGCATAGCAGGTGTCGGGATCGGAAATCACAATCCAGAATATCTGATCTGGCGTGGCCGATCACAAACATCAGATTGAAACGTAATGTTAGCATTTCTTAAAGAAATACCAAACCCTAAAATCTAAATCAAATGCATAACGTTTTAAATACGTAGGCTAAGATGTTGATATGGACTCAAATTGCCAGCTAGGTGTTAAACACATGCTTGTTGCTAGTGTTGATTGTTACTGGCAGTTAGGGTTAGCTGGCTATACCCCCCGAATCTGAAAAAGATTGTTGCTCAGGCGAAAGCTCTATGCAGGAGCTCTGGCGGTTCTGAGGGGAGCCCCGGGGGCCAGTGCCCCCTTAAGAAAATTACTACTACTTTTTTACAAATTATGATAGACTTATAATGCCACATCCATTTTATTTGCAATTATGATATATCCATCCTCATTTTATAATCGTAACGATCAATATGGCAATAAAAGGTAAAGTATAAATATGCCCAATTCAGGGTTCCCATTCAAGTTCTAGAAGCCTGTCTGAGAGAGCCTTTTGTTTTGAGAGCCTTTGTGATGTTCTTTGCTTAACGGTTCCCTATGCCTGCCTTGGTAGGTTATACTTTATTCTAACCTGTAAAAACAGATGGATAAACATTGCCATACAACTCATTTATGTCAAAAATGACCCTAGTTCTAAATAGCCCCGGCCATAGAACCACTGAGGTTGAATGGTACTTAACACGGTCTCATGGCCCCTGGAATAGAACGATGGACCCCAGCCGGGCCCCCTAGCTGAGACGTCTAGAACCACCACCGTGCATGAGCTCTGAACTTCAGCTTTTAGGCCGAAACATTTTTTGTTTCCATTTTTAGCCGATTTCCCTAGCACAATTCAACAAATCATACCACAATTAGTTATTCTAGGGAAACAATCAGCCATCATAGGCCTACTATTGTAGTACTGATAATAGTTATTATCAAATTGTTGTGTTTCTTTCCCTAGCTGGAGCCTTCATGCAAATGGTATTCCTCACTGTATGAAGATTGACCATGTCCATCGTCTGCCTGAGGAGGTCCGCTTCTCCTTCACTAAAGGAGTAGAGTTTGAATTCAACGCTTTACAAGGGTGAAGTTATTTTTTGTCTTTGACAATTATGTTAATTATTTTATTTGAGACGAAAGGAAAGAAATACATAAAATGACAGTAACAACTTACGAACTTAAGAAAAAGTAATACGTTTTGAAAGATGATTAATAAGTGTGGTATCATGCTGACAGCTTGTGTTTCCTCTGTCCAGGCTGATAGAGCTGAAACTCAAGGGACTGGCGGATTGTAAAAAAAGGTGGAGTGGCATACATGCCATCGGCAAAGTCTTCCGCCACAAACAAACTGCGCTGTCTGGTACAGAATGTTTCACATCAAGTTGATGGCTAATATGTGGTTTATACTTTATATATTTAAGGCGCTGTAGGTAAGATGGTTACCGTTCGACTGCCACTTCAATATTTATTGCGATTCTGTAAACTTTGCTACGGAGCGCCAGAGGTGACAGAAATACTAATTTGTGGCCTCAAAATACTTATTTCATGGCCTCTTAATACTTATTTTACGTTAAAATATTTCTATTTTCTGCGCTCTTTCAAACATTCAAATCTTACCTACTGCAGTTTTTTTTTTAAGTATGCTTTAAATGAATGTGTTAGTGTTAATGTGTTCATGGCTTCTGTAATTGCATTCGCACCATGTCGTCTGTTTGTAGAGTACGTTCAGCAGAATTGGATGAAGGATTCTCTCTTTGGCTACCAGTTTCTAAACGGTGTCAACCCAATGGTGATCCGTCGTTGTTCGGTGTTGCCTGAAAACCTTCCGGTCACCGATGCCATGGTGTTCCTCCACGGTGGGAGGAGCCTGGCAGAAGAGATGCAGGTGTGTGCTTCACCTGAATGTTGCTCTTTGAAGGATTCAACATGGTTTAAAAGTGCTTGCACACTGACCCAACAAACACCAACACACAACTACATACATAAAGTTTGCCAACACCGATTGGACATGTTCAACATAATTCGACAACAGCCAACTGGCCCGAGGTTGGTGCTTGATAGTGTTTGATAGTGTTTGATAGTGTTTGATAGTGTTTGATAGTGCTTGATAGTGTTTGATAGTGTTTGATAGTGCTTGATAGTGCTTGATAGTGCTTGATAGTGTTTGATAGTGTTTGATAGTGTTTGATAGTGTTTGATAGTGTTTGATAGTGTTTGATAGTGCTTGATAGTGTTTGATAGTGTTTGATAGTGCTTGATAGTGTTTGATAGTGCTTGATAGTGTTTGATAGTGTTTGATAGTGTTTGATAGTGTTTGATAGTGTTTGATAGTGCTTGATAGTGCTTGATAGTGCTTGATAGTGTTTGATAGTGTTTGATAGTGTTTGATAGTGCTTGATAGTGTTTGATAGTGTTTGATAGTGTTTGATAGTGTTTGATAGTGCTTGATAGTGCTTGATAGTGTTTGATAGTGTTTGATAGTGTTTGATAGTGTTTGATAGTGTTTGATAGTGCTTGATAGTGTTTGATAGTGCTTGATAGTGCTTGATAGTGCTTGATAGTGTTTGATAGTGTTTGATAGTGTTTGATAGTGTTTGATAGTGTTTGATAGTGTTTGATAGTGCTTGATAGTGCTTGATAGTGCTTGATAGTGTTTGATAGTGTTTGATAGTGTTTGATAGTGTTTGATAGTGTTTGATAGTGTTTGATAGTGCTTGATAGTGTTTGATAGTGTTTGATAGTGCTTGATAGTGTTTGATAGTGCTTGATAGTGTTTGATAGTGTTTGATAGTGTTTGATAGTGTTTGATAGTGTTTGATAGTGCTTGATAGTGCTTGATAGTGCTTGATAGTGTTTGATAGTGTTTGATAGTGTTTGATAGTGTTTGATAGTGTTTGATAGTGTTTGATAGTGCTTGATAGTGTTTGATAGTGTTTGATAGTGCTTGATAGTGTTTGATAGTGCTTGATAGTGTTTGATAGTGTTTGATAGTGTTTGATAGTGTTTGATAGTGTTTGATAGTGCTTGATAGTGCTTGATAGTGTTTGATAGTGTTTGATAGTGTTTGATAGTGTTTGATAGTGTTTGATAGTGTTTGATAGTGTTTGATAGTGTTTGATAGTGCTTGATAGTGCTTGATAGTGCTTGATAGTGCTTGATAGTGTTTGATAGTGTTTGATAGTGTTTGATAGTGCTTGATAGTGTTTGATAGTGTTTGATAGTGTTTGATAGTGTTTGATAGTGCTTGATAGTGCTTGATAGTGTTTGATAGTGTTTGATAGTGTTTGATAGTGTTTGATAGTGTTTGATAGTGCTTGATAGTGTTTGATAGTGCTTGATAGTGCTTGATAGTGCTTGATAGTGTTTGATAGTGTTTGATAGTGTTTGATAGTGTTTGATAGTGTTTGATAGTGTTTGATAGTGCTTGATAGTGCTTGATAGTGCTTGATAGTGTTTGATAGTGTTTGATAGTGTTTGATAGTGTTTGATAGTGTTTGATAGTGTTTGATAGTGCTTGATAGTGTTTGATAGTGTTTGATAGTGTTTGATAGTGTTTGATAGTGTTTGATAGTGTTTGATAGTGTTTGATAGTGCTTGATAGTGCTTGATAGTGCTTGATAGTGTTTGATAGTGTTTGATAGTGTTTGATAGTGTTTGATAGTGTTTGATAGTGCTTGATAGTGCTTGATAGTGTTTGATAGTGTTTGATAGTGTTTGATAGTGCTTGATAGTGCTTGATAGTGTTTGATAGTGCTTGATAGTGTTTGATAGTGCTTGATAGTGTTTGATAGTGTTTGATAGTTCTTGATAGTGCTTGATAGTGTTTGATAGTGTTTGATAGTGCTTGATAGTGTTTGATAGTGCTTGATAGTGCTTGATAGTGTTTGATAGTGCTTGATAGTGTTTGATAGTGCTTAATAATGCTTGATAGTGTTTGATAGTGTTTGATAGTGCTTGATAGTGTTTGATAGTGCTTGATAGTGTTTGATAGTGCTTGATAGTGCTTGATAGTGCTTGATAGTGCTTGATAGTGCTTGATAGTGTTTGATAGTGCTGGATAGTGTTTGATAGTGTTTGATAGTGCTTGATAGTGTTTGATGGTGCTTGATAGTGTTTGATGGTGCTTGATAGTGTTGGGGCAGTGTGCAAGCACCTTAAGAGAGGGCTACGTCTGTTCCAGATTTGGTTTTGCTCAAACTTTAAATTAGAGTGTGCTGTTACAGTATAATTATTTCACAAGTTAGGGTTAGGGGTTAGGCGAAAAAGCAAGTTGCCTTGTTAGATATTTAATACATGCGGTTACCGGTTCTTAGATTATTTCTTAAATGTGTAAATTACACTTAAATGTAAAGTGTTACCTTGTTGTTTTCTTTGTATATACTATAAATAAATCGAGGACGCATGGTGCCAGCAACACAGTTTTTAGTAGTTCAGCAGTCACACAAATAAATACGTTATTCAGGGGCAGAACTATCACAGAAGCCCGGGTTTGGAGGAAAACCATCCCTAGCGTTGTAAAATAAAATTATAAAATAACACCAAAGTCATTTGAAACATGTTAACTTACATTTAAACAGAGAGGCAACATATTCCTGTGTGACTACAAAGTATTGGATGGATTGAAACATGTTAACTTACATTTAAACAGAGAGGCAACATATTCCTGTGTGACTACCAAATCTTGGATGGATTGAAAGCCAACACGATTAACGGCAAGCAGCAGTACCTGATGGCCCCACTCGTCCTTCTCCACAAAACCCCTGAGGATAAGCTGATGCCCATAGCTATCCAGGTAAGTGTTGATATTAACGCACCTACTTCCATCCCCCAATGATGGCTGATGTATGGAGACTTTATGGAATAACTGTATATAACTGCATGGATACTTTTGGGAACTCCCCATATCGATCAAATGATTTGTTCAATTCATTCTGTGAGCTGTGTGCCTTTTCTGTAGTTGAAGCAGGAACCGTCAAAGGACAACCCCATCTTTGTTCCTACCGACTCGGAGTACGACTGGTTGTTGGCCAAGCTGTTTGTCAGAAGTGCAGATTTCCAGCACCACCAGCTTAACTCCCACTTACTCCGCACTCATCTTCTGGCAGAAGTGTTTTCTGTCTCACTCCTGCGTAACCTGCCCATGGTGCATCCACTGTACAAGGTGACTGTTGTTTTGCATAATCTCATAAACTCTCCGTATAAAATGTTAATTAACAGAACATTTTAGAAAACATTTCAATATGATATATCTTTTTTGGGATAGCTCCTGATTCCCCACACTCGCTACACCCTCCAGATCAACGTCCTAGCCCGGAAAGTACTCCTATCAGAGACTGGAGTTTTCAATACGGTAGGGAGCGAAGCTCAGTTCCTGTTGCAGACCTAAATTCTTTTCACAACACCCGTATGAAACAGTAGAGGCCTACTGTCTTATGCTAGTAAATAGCCGAGCGTGGCAGATCCCCTTCAATGAAGAGATAGCATATGCCTTATTTTACATCACTTTTATGAAAATGTGTGATATGTGATTATGATATTGGAGCGGACCTTTGGATAAACGTATTTGTCATTCTTTCCACCTTGATGTAGTGTAGCAATGTGTATCAATGTGATTGCTTCCCAAGTTCACCTCTTCTGGGGGAGAAGCTGTGCAAAGAATCCTGCAACGAGCCACGTCATCTATAACCTACTCCTCGCTTTGCATTCGGGATGACATCCAGGAGAGAGGGCTGGAGTCTGTGCCCAGCTTCTACTACAGAGACGATGGCATCCAGATGTGGGACAAAATCAACAGGTAATAGAAACACGTATAGAACAGAATAACTGCCAAACTATATGCATAAACCAGTGATACTACGTTTACTGGTACAATTATAGCCTAATAATTAATTGTTGGCGCTGAACATCACACCTGCTCTTGAAATGCTAAACATAATATCAGCCTAATAATTGTAGTTATTGGTGCTTTGGAAGTGTTCTTATTTAAATGTGTACTGATATTGGTCTGCACTTAGAACCTGTTACAGGAAACTTGATTTTCTTTAACTGTAGCCTATAAATGTTAAAGCTGTAGTAGGTATGATTTTGGGGAATTTTGCTCCAAAACATATCATGTGGACACATTAACACACTGTCTACTGTGAGTGAGTTTCATTGACCAATGTAGTAGCAGTGCAGAGATATTCCATTCACAAGTTTCACAGTGAGCCCCACTCCTTCCAACCAATCAGAGAAGCGCAAAGAGAAAGAGCATAACCCCTGGCTGTGAATCAACTATGTGCACGCGGTTCAAGGCTAGCATAGCTTTTTGAGCTAAATGCTGTTGTGGATAAAAAACTCACACTTTAACAAACTAGAGAGGTCAAGAAAGCCGAAGTTTGAAAGATAAATACTTTATTATCACTTGTACATAAGTAATAACAAAACCTGAGGTGGTTTGCAAAGAACTCCTGACCTGGAATCAGGCTTCAGGTTATATTCCCAAAATGTGTGAATTCCCCCTACATGCACTGACCAATCACAACACTCTATGCATCGGGCCTAGAAATGTGACACCTCCCGTGTCCCCCACCCCAGTTCCTTACTAACTGAACATGCACCTATCCTATTTCTCTGGATTCTCAGCAGATTACAGTGCAAAGAATCGACATCCCAAACTCCACAGTTATATCATATGTAGAGCAGTGAGGCACCCTGTGATTAAAATGCATTCATCACCTTATTAATTAAACTGATTTAGAACAAACATAATAAACCACGTGCTCATTAGATGAGCCGTGTACAATCAAAGAAAACCAATCCCTATACCACATATATGGGTTAACATAAAGATATGACATGCATGAGCACAGTGACAATCACTTCCACACAGACATTCAAACAATTGACAACAATACCACTGTATGTGATTGTGGATTACATTCATAAAGCAGTGTTTGACTTTGACTGTAGTATTAACTAGTTAACCTTAACATATAAGTCGGTATAAGTAAAGTGAGAGAAAGGATGCATGGGGCTCCTTTCTACTTTATGGCCGTCATAAGGCCCTCCCTTTCTCTTCCTCTCAGGATGAGTGAGCCAGGTATAGAGAGGTTTCCAGCTTTTTAGGGGCCAACTTGGATTCAGCTAAGTAGCAGGGGTTCATCTCAGGGCCGGCAGATAGTGTAAATGAGTGACAACGTGAATGCCCCTCGGAATGTAGGCCTTTGTTGACTCTGCCTTTTTCCACACTGGTTTGGTCATGTAGGCAAGATACTGCTTATATTTTCATTAAATCCCAGTAAATGTATCCCATAATGCCTGCTAGCTACCAATACTAGCTGGTTGGAAAAAGGTGCTTCTTTGTGTGATAAACCTGGTGAGGGAAGAAGGCAGAGCCTCGTTGTGAAATGTGAGAATGGAATATCTGCACTGGTCAATAAAACTCACTCACACTAGACTGTGAATCAGTCAGTCTGCTACGGTGTCGAATGAACTGCATATCCAAAACGCTTTGCACATTTGGAAAACACAACTGAAAAGCCACAACACAACTGCAAAAGCTACAACACAAATGCTTTATTTTCGATACTTTTGGAAACGTTAACTACTTGCATGATACAGGTTTGTTCAGGGAGTGCTAGGCTACTACTACAAAGAAGACTCTGATGTCCAGCGAGACACAGAGCTACAGACCTGGGTTCATGACATCTTTGAACATGGATTCCTTTCACTGACAGAATCTGGTGAGGTTCAAGCAAAATAAATGAAATCATGTTAGGTGGTCAGAAGAATACATAATTATACTGGGAATAGTATAATTATAGAAGAATTTCTTTAATTAATCCAAGTAACGTTTTCTTCAATATAAAAACAATAATACTCAGGAATGCCGCGAAGATTGACCACTGTAGCTGAGCTGGTGAAATTCGTCACCATGGTGATCTTCACTGGTTCTGCCCAGCATGCTGCAGTCAACAGCGGCCAGGTCCGACTTTTTCACTAATCTGAATCATAACTTTGGTCCCTTCAGAACAATAAACGCTTTTTTCAGCTTCGACCCTTTAACTATTTGTCCGAATTTGACAAAAAGGTGTACTTCTAACGCTGTATCTTTAGTTTGACTACGGTTCATGGATGCCCAACACTCCAACGACCCTACAGCGCCCCCCGCCGACGACCAAAGGAACTACAGGTGAAAGCTCCCTCCTGGATGCTCTCCCTGACATCAACGTCACCGTTCATGGCATGGCTGTCGTGTGGCTGCTCAGCAAGCAGTCCAGCGATTTTGTAAGTTTGCCGCACTGTTATGTTAGTAGAGTATATACATTCTGCAGTATTCAGTAGACCTATACTTACTTCCTTGAGTCGGTATACTTATTCCTTGGAGTATTTGCAGTATGCTTGTTATTGCCCAGAGTATGTTATTAAAGTATTTAAAGCATACTAAGGCTTACTCCCTGTCATATTTATAGTATAATGAATCAACTATATATTCTGTATTTAACGTGTGTGTTATAGTCAATGTAAATGTGTTATGTTACAGCCTATGTATTTAATGTGTGTGTGTGTGTGTGTGTGTGTGTGTGTGTGTGTGTGTGTGTGTGTGTGTGTGTGTGTGTGTGTGTGTGTGTGTGTGTGTGTGTGTGTGCTATATTTTATGTATTTATCGTGTGTTTATCCCAACAGGTGGCCCTGGGCCACTACCCTGAAGAGCATTTCTCTGAAAGAGTTCCACGCCAGCACATGGAGGTCTTTAAAGGGGAGCTTGGACTTTTAAGTGCAATTATTGAAGCCAGAAACGTCGGTCAGGAAATCCCGTACACATTTGTGGACCCAGCGCTTGTGGAGAACAGCGTAGCCATCTGAGTAGTGTGAGCTATGGGGGGCAGGATGGCCTGGTGGTCCTGGTGTTGGACAGCCGAAGGGTTTGTGTTCAAACTCCATTCTCTGCAGTCTGCCTGCTGCCTACAATACAATATGAATAATTAGTCGATTTCTTCTTATATCTTTAGAACTGTGAGGAACAAAAACGGATATTTGCAAATGTATGTTCCTCTGAAATGCTTGGTGACTGCAAAATGTAACATTAGCCATGTGTAGTACATTTGAAACGCTAAATTGTGAACGCTTCTTTACTCCTACTTAATTTTATTTATCACCATTCTGCATCACGTTTACATACAAAACACAAACACATACAAACTTTCTTCAACTGTTTGTTTTTTAATCATCTTATCAAATGTTCTCCTGCTTGTCATACATGTCAAGAAACTCCATGCCCCGATAGAAAGTGTGTCCCTGTTCGCGGGAGCGCGCATGCATTCAGCGAAGGTGGACCTACTTTACTACACTATGGTTTCACCTTAGTAGATTATAAATAAGACATGTGGACTGTTTAGTTCATCGTTTTAGTAATGTAGTTTTATCAACGAGCTTTTGCAAAGTAACACTTTGCTCATCTATCAAAATCAATGCTTCTTCTCTACGTGTGGTCGAACTATGTATTATTAATTGCACTTAATTGAGGCCAAGGCAAAAGGCAAAACCAATTTGACAATGTTATAATGTACCACTTGGTCCATTTCTTAATCATCCTTTGTCAGGTAAGGAACTTGTTCAAACTCGTATTCAATGCAGTAAAATCAAGATGCCATTACTCGGTTTAATTATAATTATATGTTAATTAACTTGACTCGAGTTTAACATTTAACTGAATGCAGCATTGTAAACATTTTGTTCCTTTAATCCACTACAAATTAAAGCCCACCTTGGGATATTGTAAAGGATTCTGAATTCCAGCTCCTTAAAGGGTAAATAATGATCATGATAATGTGTTGCAGTTATATAGCGCTTTTCATAACACAAAGCCATTTAGTTAATTGTCCTACCAGGCTGGACATGCCGTCTACCAAAATATGTAACCCCCTCTATAATGCACAGATGATGCTCTACCATCAAGTGTTTTATTTTGTATACTTCAAATCATACCTAATAACCCCTGGGTGGTCCTGGTGTTTGACAGCCGCAGGGTTTGTGTACAAATTCCATTGCCTAGCCCATACGTTAGCCTACAATACATTATTGATCATTGTTCAATATTTAAAAACTCAATCATTTAATTCTTAAATCTTTCTAAATGTGAGGAACAAAAACTCCCTTCCTGCAATCACCAAGACGTCCATAGTAATTACTTAAACCCTGATCCTTCTTCTCACAACATGAGCTCGATAACCGATATGTGCATCGGTTGTATTTGTTTATCCATTCAAACACATATGCAAACACCTTGCGATAAGAAGTATTACTGTTAATGACAAATTAGAATTTATAAATATGAGCAAATGTTCCTCAAAAAGTGCTTGCTTCCTGCAAAAATAAGTGTGTATATCCCCACTGTATATACACAGTGGGGAGAATAAGTACTCATAGCTTATTCTAAAATCGGAGGTAAATACAACCTTTTTGTGCAGCTCAACGACCTCGCGAATGTAAGAAAATAGTTCGTCTGCCCCGTCGCAGAAGTTCGTTCTCACATTGAACTATATCCGCCTGATGATGACGAACCTACACCAAAACACCAAACCTTTCCTAATGAAAGCAGCCATGGTCGAACAGAAACAGAACTGCGCTAATCAAATACTTTATACAGTTTATTATCGTAAACATGGTTCAAATTAAGGGGGGGGGGGGGGGGGGGGGGGACATTTATATATCCTTAAATGTAATAGTAAATATTACGATTTATATGCCCGTATTTATGCCTGGAAGAATTGCTGACACCCCTAAAGCGGACCATACCATTTCTTTACCTCGGCGTTAGTTGGACCGTACCTGTCGCCTACCTGTTCGGAGCGGGTACCGTCTACAAGTTCGTCCACAGTTGTTCGTAAGCGGATATCTTTTTGAGGTTAAAAACGTTATATTTTATTTAATGAAATCGTGAAACATTGTTAACGTTAGCTACGGTTATGAGTTTAATAAGGGTGATTTTTTTTATGATGCAGTGAACAATGGTTATACTATACTATATAGACCACCCAAAATCCAACTTTGTCCGTGGCTTTCTAACCTTGAAGATAGTCTTATTGAAAAAACAAAAGTATCCATATTATACAGGATCTTTTCCATAGGAGCCATATGTTTCTCACTTCTGAATTAATGGAAAAGATAGGAGTCACTCTAGCATATTTTGGGCCTATAGACTGAGTCCTATCTTATCCATTCATTTTGGTATTGGGACCAGTACAGAATCTGCAATGTTGAATGAGATGATGTGGAATTTTGTTAATTCTATTAGACTATTTTCCAAGTAGGAAAACAGCTGACAAATGTAGATTATTGGGTGGTCTATGTCAAGCACAGGCCTAGATGCTGTATGGTTGTAACACATCTGCCCACCTCTGGCTGGTTGATAGTGTCTTTGGTTGTGGTACAGCATTGTGTGTGTCTGTGTTTGAGCGGAAACGATGGTCTGCTGTTGTGGTGTGTGTGTGTGGGTCTGACTTGCTGGAAGTTTTGCCCTAGAATACTGTAGCAACCCTGTTTCTATGCGTCCAAGCACTACACAGGTTGTTTTGACTAACTCCTTTTATTAATGGCAGGCACACGTTGTCGAACGCTATAACGAACAAACGTGAACTTCTCTCTAACTCTAACCGGATGTCTCTACTCCCAAGGCCCGCCCCCTTCTCCTGAGCACCCAATCACAACACCAGCACGATGCACACAAACAACGCAACCTAGAACCGTTACAATACTTTGCGGGTGACCCTGACAACAAAAGCTGTTGTGTGTTACGGGCTCCATAAGCTGGTGTAATGGATTTGATTCATCCTCATCTGCAGACTGCAGACATTACGTTAAACAAGCGAGATACTGAGAGGATAAGACTTCCGCTGACTGAAGCACGCTCCTGCGCTGCACTGGGCTCCCTTTACGCCCTGGAGAAAATGTTGATCCCCGATTGTCATCGTATAAGTTGCACTCTGATCGTAACCCCAAAGCTATTGAGCTTGTGCAGCAGTCTCAGAAGTATTTCCAGTTTAACAGTAGTATGAGAAGACACTGCAGTTTAACAATGAAAGGAGGTTAACGTTCCAGACATTCACCAGGGAATAACCTGCATGTAAATGCACTTATTGTGTCTGCAGTTTGTAGTGTGAACTGCAGTGATTGGCTCACGTAAAGGATTAATTAGTAGGGCTATGTTGTAGTTTAGGAATTGTAGTGAAATGAAAAACCTGTAGGAATGTTTAATCATAGAACAAGAGGACAGTGGAGGTCAAGAATTAAGAAGTAGTTTATTCATTGGTAAAGAAAGTGTTGTATGTGTTTGTGGGTAAAACAGATGCCCAACAGTGAAATAGAAAATGATACATTAGAAGAAATAAAGAAGTGTACACAATTTAGGAGTTGTGAATTAACATAATTAGCAACAGTAACAGTTTAAAATGTAAGACAAGATACTGTGCTAGTCAAATATTTCATTTTTACATGAACAAAGCATTTCAGAGGAACATTCATTTGGATATGTTTATGACGTTTTGTCATTAAAAGTAATAAGTAGACCACATATCCCAAGGTGTTTCCATATACAGGCATGGATAACAAATCAAATGCATATATAGGTTATAGCGCTCATGATGTTGTGATTGATCAGAGTGAAAGTTCTTGTCATGTGTTTTGGTGTATGAATGAAGTTCATTTTTGTTCCTTACATTTTGTTTTAGGAATTGAAGAATTATATGATCCGGATTTTAGATACTTCATTATTCGTAATTTATTGTACAGGTACAATGGGGTTTGAACCCAAACCCTTTAGCTGGGAGTCTAACTCTATACCGAACTCGAACCATCCTGCCCCCCATAGCTCACACTACTCAGAGGGCTACACTGTTCTCAATCAACTCTGGGTCCAGAAATGTGTACGGGATTTCCAGACCTAAGTTTCTGTTCTTGATCTTCAAACTTAATTCTCCAAGCATTCTCTTGAAGACCTCCATGTGCTGGCGTGGATTACATTCAGAGAAATGCTCTTCAGGGTAGTCGCCAAGGCGCACCTGTTGAGATTAACGAATACATTAAATAAAAACATATGAGATAACACATTAAATACACATAATATAACATGTTACATACATATACTTTAACACATGTACATTAAATACATACATATAATGTAACACACATGTTAAATACATTATAACTTTAATTGTCACTCTGTTGGACTAAAAGCTGAGAGTTGGTATACAGACATCAGGAAATAACTTTGAATACTGTAAAACCTTCATTAACATACTCTGGGAAATAAGAATACTGCAAATATTGCAGGATGTAGGTATATGTAACATGCACTAACATTACATGGTTTACAGTGGTTATAAGGAATCGTTAAAGAACCTCAGGGAACTTACAAAATCGCTGGACTGCTTGCTGAGCAGCCACACGACAGCCATGCCGTTAACGGTGACGTTGATGTCAGGGAGAGCATCCAGGAAGGAGCTTTCATTTGTAGTTCCTTTGGTCGTCGGCGGGGGGCACTGTAGGGTCGTTGGACTGTTGGGCATCCATGAACCGTAGTCAAACTAAAAGGAAAAAACGGATATAGAATACAACAACTTTAGAAGACAAAAACCTTTTAGGAATTAACAGACTATATATTTTTTAATTAAATCTGAGAAGTAATAAGAAATAAACATTATTATGAATTAAGTTATTTTTTAACATTAATTAACAAGCCAGACCTGGCCGGAGTTGACTGCAGCATGCTGGGCAGAACCAGTGAAGATCACCATGGTGACGAATTTCACCAGCTCAGCTACAGTGCTCAATCTTTGCGGCATTCCTGAAGAGTTTTTTAGTTGGTTACAATTTCAATTAATTAACATTAGTTAATGAAGTAATAAGAATGAACTAACAGTTAATTAAGTTACTTTAATGTCTAGTAATCATTTACTTATGATGTTCAGGTTACAAATGTATTCATTTATATAAAAAAATAGTAGTTCAGTTCTTGTTAGTAGAAGTAACTCTTGTGGCACTGGCACACCATCTCCAATCATTTCATTCAGTGCTTTTGGTTTTGTCAGGTCCACCACTAACCCTAACCACTATGCTAATGTATATAATAATGGTTATTACCGCATTAATTAAAGCTAAATAATGGTGACTTATTCTACCCTTATTGTAAAGTGTTAAGTAAAGAAAATGATACTGATTAATTGGATGAATTCAATGGAATTAAGTTCTGCATATATATGACATACTGTATGACTTGTATTCCCATTATATATTTTTATTTAGACCACTCAACATGATTTCTGGATATTTTGGTTTAAGCTCACCAGATTCTGGCCGTGAAAGGAATCCATGTTTGAAGATGTCAGGAACCCAGGTCTGTAGCTCTGTGTCTCGCTGGACATCAGAGTCTTCTTTGTAGTAGTAGCAAAGCACTCCCTGAACAAACCTGTATCAACATATAAGCCCTATTTAATTGTTGTGATTCTCTTTTCCATTTGCGTATTGAAAACAGTTGTGAGATTGCTATGCAAAGAGATGTTTTATGTATATTTTAGATATACATGTCGTGTGGAGTAGATTAGATTTAACTTTGTTGTGATTGCACAAATACTAGACAACAAAATTAGGTTTAGCATCCAGCAAGAAGTGCAATACAGTGCCTAAAATGAGGTAGGCAGTATAATTAGGTGATATAACTTGTGAGGGTGCACTTTACGATCATTTGTCAGAAATCACTCATGTCATAGATTTAACCATTTATTTCATGAAATGGTAATACAATTGAGTTTGGCGGTATGGTTCCACTCTTTTCTGGTGCTACCTGCTGTAGGATTTAAACATGACATACAGATGTCCGATACAGAATACCAACAGCATGCCAACGTTTGACAACAGGGAGCACTGTACAATCCCCATGGGGTACATCAGATGTCTCAACCCATCGTGTAGGTTACATACAATACAGAGCAGAACCAAGCAGGAGGAGGCTGGGGTGGTGGTGGGCAAAATTCTGCTCAGCACACTTAACTTTGCAGAGTGATTGTTTGAGGTGGAAGGTCTTAAATTGACCGCCTATCAGTGTACGTGCGTTCGATTGGACGGAGTTAGCCGTCAGCTGATAGGGTGCATAGCTAGAGTATCCCGCCAGAACTAGCTACGGCCATTGTCGGCACAACTGTGATGGGATTCTGTAAGCGTCACAAATGATTTGCTAGCTCAATGTTGTTGTAACTAATGCTGGGTACCCTCTACAGGATCATTAGCACGATTTTGTGCCCGATTTCCCCCTTCCGACTCTGGCCAGCAAAGCCCAGATTTGTTAATGGTTCTACCGATTTTATTTTGCCGTAATACTTGTGGTGTGGGGTATGGTAAGAGTGTTTGTTTTTTAACCGAGCGGGACCTCACCGACTCAAAATCGCAAATATTAAACATGTTCAATATTCACAATCCAATATCCTGTAGTTTGTGGAGAACCCCCTACGACAGCCGAGTACGCGGTCAATTGATTGTCATGTGTGAAGGACGATAGCCAATAGGGAGCCACGCTGACTTAACGTAATACCAACAATTCATCAAGTTATCATCACAAAGGCCATGGCGGCAAAAGCAAAGGTGAGGCGGTCTTCCGAAATGGATGAACAGCGTGTAGAGTTTAAACCTTTCTGAAAAAACTTTTGCAAAAGATAGTATAGCTAGTTCCTTCTTAATGGCGTCCGCCATGCTTTTTGTACAGTAAAGTCACGATTTTGATTTCCTGAGATTTCCGGGTTTTGAAAATCATGACTGGGTTGTTGTGGAATGGAATCAGTTAGTGTGTGGTGTGCTGTGTTGGGAAGAATTGTTTCCTTCCACACTAAACGACCAAAACAGTTAAATGTATCTTGATGCTGTGTGTTGTCTCTCACATTTTCTAAATTTCAAAGATCATCTAGTGTGTACCCAGCATAAGATATTCGCTGAAGTGTTATTTTTTCCCATTGCTAGAATGATCTGCTATGCCCACGAATTTCATATGCATCTTTAAAAACTGATGGCATTTTCCGAACGTCTTCGTAAGGTGTCTACAAAAACCCGAGGTCGGGGCGGGACATAGCTTTTCAAAAGGTTGGAGGGTTTGTTGCGGTGGCTAGGGTAGAGCTTCACCTTGATATTTGAATCCGTTGAAAAACAAAGCTTGCTGTCAATCAACGTGCTATGAGCTGCAGTTGAAAATAGAGCAATGTACTGTAATTGGACTTAATTGGACAATATTAAAGCTGACTTTCAAAGCAACCAATAATTACAAATAATTAGACCAATATTATGGTTAGCATATCGAAAGCAGCTGCAATGTTGCTAAGTGTTTCTATTACCTCTGAATGATGTCCCAAAGCTGGATGCCATCGTCTCTGTAGTAGAAGTTGGGCACAGACTCCAGCCCTCTCTCCTTGATGTCATCCAGAATGCAAAGCGAGCTGTAGGTTATAGATGACGTGGCTCGTTGCAGGAGTGTGTTCATAGCCTCTTCGCCAGAAGCGGTGAACTTGGGAAGCAATCAGATTGTTACACTTACAAGCAGGGTGGAAAGAATGACACCAATGATTATCAAAGGGTCTGCTACAATATCATATACACATGCATGCATAAACTGAAAATATAATGTGTAGGCTACATTTATTGTCGCTCCATACCTTTTTGATAATTCCACTTTCTGATATGAGTAGTTTTCGGGCTTGGACGTTGACATGGAGGGTGTAGCGAGTGTGGGGAACCAGGAGCTATCCAAGAAATTGGAAAATGTTGGAAGAAAATGGTGAGTTTCAGATATATAAAAAGACAAAAGGCAGCCACTATCCCTCACCCATCCTGGATGGATGGATTTCTTTCAGTTTTAACGGTCACCTTGTACAGTGGATGCACCATGGGCAGGTTACGCAGGAGTGAGACAGAAAACACTTCTGCCAGAAGATGAGTGCGGAGTAAGTGGGAGTTAAGCTGGTGGTGCTGGAAATCTGCACTTCTGACAAACAGCTTGGCCAACAACCAGTCGTACTCCGAGTCGGTAGGAACAAAGATGGGGTTGTCCTTTGACGGTTCCTGCTTCAACTACAGAAAAGGCACAGCATGAATAACTGGTTCAGTAGCATCGGTGAAATCCCTTATATCAAGATGGGGAGTTTCTAAAGGTTTCTATACATCACCCATATCTTGGAGGTATGGAAGTAGGTGCGTTAATATCAACACTTACCTGGATAGCTATGGGCATCAGCTTATCCTCAGGGGTTTTGTGGAGGAGGACGAGTGGGGCCATCAGGTACTGCTGCTTGCCGTTAATCGTGTTGGCTTTCAATCCATCCAAGATTTGGTAGTCACACAGGAATATGTTGCCGTTCTGTTTACATGTGAGAATTTGCATCATGTTTCAAATTACATGGGAATTATTTTCAAATATATTTTACAATGCTATTGATGACATTCATGCAAACCCTGGCTTCTATGAATATAGGCCTGTTTAATCTTTCAAAATAATTTTTCTAAGATCACTGGTTCAAGCCTCTGAATGTTTTTAAACAGATTTAATGGGGGTATGATGCGTTGAATCCTTTAAAGACATTCAGGTGAAGCACATACCTGCAACTCTTCCTCTAGAGTCGTCCCACTGACAATGAAAACCATGGCATTGGTGACTGGAAAGTTTTCAGGCAACTTCGAACAACGACGGATCACCATTGGGTTGACACCGTTTAGAAACTGGTAGCCAAAGAGAGAATCCTCCTTCCAGTTCTTCTGGACATGCTCTATATAGACGACATGTAGTGAATGGATTAACAGAGGCAAACAAATCATTTATTTTATATATCAAAGGTGTAACGTCACACTCTTCCATTTTCTAACAGAGAATTGCTTGTGTAGATATCACAGTCTGCAACATATTTTGATTTAGAAAATAGCCGAGCATGATGGTTCCCTTTAAGATATTTTAGACTTAACAATGTTCCCTCCAAATAACCTTTTGGCTCGTCTTCAACCATATTTATTTGGAATGAAGGAGGAGTCATTGGAGGCAGCGCGACTGCTGTCTTGCTGGGCTGACTTTCCAGCTAAGCAACCTCAAGACATAGTCAGTGACGCAACGGCAACATGGCGGCGAGCCAGAGCGAAAGCATACGTTATCACCAACCATAAATGGAATAAAATTCAACGTGAATCACTGTTAAAAAATGTTCCCAAATTTAATCCCAACACCCTTCATTCGGTAAGAAACTCATCCAATCTAGGATGTTTCATGTCCGCTTTAAAGTGTAAGTAAATCCCATAATCGTTTTTATGTTTTAACCCTTTGTGTCCTTTTTATTACTAAAATGTATAGTTGATAAACAGTGGATATGCTTTGTAAAATACAGGGGTTCTCCTACAGGTAGTTTTCTATTGACAGCGCAGCTCGAGAGACTTTGACAACGACCGCGTTTCTGCCCCTATTCAACCCAGTGTGTCTTTTCTACATCTTGCATGACTTTTTCCCCCTCAGATCAGCATCTTTTTATTCTCCTTGCCCTACATTCTCATACTAAAACTGGGATTTACTCTATGCCTTTAAAATCCAAATGATCAACCACATATTAACCATAAACTTGACATTTAGCATTTTGTACCAGATAGAGCAGTTTGTTTGCAGCAGAAGCCTTGGCTGATTGCGTCTATGCTTTTCCAGCTTTTTCCACAATTCACCCATTCCACGAGAAACGCCTCCGCAAACCTGGTCAGGGAAACACGAATGCTTTCGTTTCAACATGATACAAAATGTGTTAAAGGACAATAGTGTTGTGGATTATCAAACCATCCTAACTGTCTCTTCTAACTTTAGTCAAACATATTTTCAATATAGTTAGTCAAAATCGCTTCTTTATGTTGATTCTGTCTAAGAGCATTTCACGTGGTTGCAAACCGTGGCAGATGCAAATAATAGCAGCATAGCACTTTCATCTTCTTGATAAGACATTTAGTAAAGTACTTATTTTATCCACAAACTCCGTACTGACCGACCCACATTGAGTCCACTATATTGGCATCGTTTACATTTGTGGTAAATGCTCTTTGGCACAATCGGTCGAAGGAAGTCATTTTGGCAAATTAAAGTGGTCACACATATTTGAGAGAAGACAGGATAGACTGTCTGATCACCCAGACCAGTGCTGTCCTTGGATTATCTTGTAAACACTTTGTGTAGTACATTGCTCACAACGATAAATACTAGCAGGTTTATATAAGCCTCATAATGGTTCATATGGCCTTGTTAATGTATACATATGTTTACTCTTAACTTAGTAATGCTAGATTTGCAATTGTAAAATGCATTATATATTTTTGTAAACTCACAGTACTCATTAATCTATCAGATGTTTATCAATAATTTGTTTGTCACAAACCAACCATTAAAATAAAAAAAACAAAAGAGACCTTACCCTAGAAAACCGTTCAGTTCAAACAACGATTTTTTAGTGAAGGAGAAGTGGACCTCATCAGGCAGAGAATGAACATCGTCCGTCTTCATACAGTGAGGAATCCCCTCTGCATAAACGCTCCAGCTAGGGAATATTTAGGGTAACAAAAGAATGCTTGACCAATATGTAATACAACCAAAATGCAGGCATTGTTTATAAGTGGCCATGATACTTGATTAAACCACTATTGTTTGTTTGTTTAGACTAATATTTATATCCACATCATTTCCTAACAATAACTGTTTGTTATGAATACATATTTTAAGGTTGGTATCCCCAGAATAGAAAATTGTCATAATGACTTGTTGAAATGTGACAGAAGAAAATTGCATAAAAGGTTGTTGCCTTACTAATAAGCAAGCATCTAAAGCTAAGAAATAACTTTCCACTTTACATACTTAGATACAATCTGATATTTGTGATCATCTACGTTATCTGGATCATGAGATCCGATTGCAGACCTTTGCATTTCCAGCTGGTAGGCCACGGAAGTGTCTCATCAACTAGATCTTTGCTGCTTTGTGATCAGATCTCATAATAACGTGTAGGTCGGCTTACTCAGCAACAAACTATGCATATCCGAGGTCATGATAAGCAATTTTACTGACTATGATGGATATACTGAAAATTGGCATTTATTTATATATGTGAACTGTACTTTATGTACATTATGAATGTAACATACCTGTACTGTTTCTTTCTCAGGTCCAACTCTTTCGTCCTGCAATCTCTCATCTCATCATTATCTTCTTCAAACATTCTTAGAGCTGCAATGCAGGAAAATTACTCATGTAAAAGACTCAACTTTCACTAATACTAACATAAAATACATTACAGAAACATAATAGAGAATACAATAAATAAGTTTTGTAACCTTTGCCCTCTCTGAACTTGACTTCTTTGTTGGTGATCCAGCGATAGACGGGGAAGTGGTAGGACTCTCCTTCTGGGGACTGAACCTCCACCTTGGCAGGGAACCAGGCTCTTGCTGGGAGCAGAAGATGGGGCTCTTTGTCTAGCTCAACCAATACCAGTTTGCCAATGGACATTTGGCAGTTCACCTCAAATTTTAAAACCTATGCAGAAAAGGTGGACAGCAACAGTTTCATTAAATCCATGTCCAAGGAAAGAAGTGTGACAAACAGCTAGCCATGTCTACTAGCATGAGCGTACAAGATCATTAGCATCTTTGAATGTGTCCATCAATACCTCCATTGCAGTGATGATATGTGATTTACTTTTAATTGATTCTAGTGAGTTGACATCAATTTCTTCTGAAATATATATAAATATATATAAATGTAAAACTTACTGAACCGTTGCAGAGGTCATAAAATCCGGTGGTGATTCTTTTGCGTTCGCTCGTCCCATCTGTCCCCACCAGTTTAATGTGGACATGGTCCCAAGTGGAGGCGTAGAGACGGTATTCAGTAGTCACGGACCCTTTGTACTTCAGCATCTTCCCTCTGTGGTGCTGACTGAGTAGTCTACCTTAGTAGTCTACCTAGAATACATTTAACAACAAATTTGACGATTATTGTGAATTTGTTGAACTTTCAAGTAACACAAGTAAAAAGTATCTTACCGTAGTATGTAGCACCTTAAAGGGGTGCTTGGTTGTCCTTTCCTTTTATACAGGTATGTCACATTCCTCCTACTGCAAACAAATGACAGCAATTCATGTAATATGTAAATTTAGGACAAGGAACAAAGAACTTTCTAAATATAGTTCCTGGGTGGGAAAGGAAATGGAAAAACCAGTCATACAAGATATGATTTTAGAGAATATAATTCATGGAGCACAACATCAGAAGAACAGACAATGTAGAAATACTTAATTTCGATTTATATTGGACCATCAGACACGCTGTAGTTTATACTTAGGAGGGTCGTTTTTACACTGAAAGTGGATCGCACTCACAGAGTATTAAGAAACACTGCACTATTTCAATTCTAATGTGAAGAGGTGATATAAATTAATTTCTTCTATGCTTTATTTAGACCACATGATATTCAAGCTAACATTAGTACCTCATTGGACCACACATTTGTAGTGCTAACACCAGTCACACTACAAAACATGGCCTCCTTGAACTTCCGCCCAGGCCAAGACGGACCAAAAGGTTTACCTGGGTAAATTAGAACCTGTCAATCCGCCCATAACCAATATAAACTGGAGGTGGTTCATGAAGCATCTCGAATACAGGTAAAAATCCAGAGTACAAGCTCGTTTACCTTGTATCTCTGAATACACCACGCGTTGAACATTTACCCCTCTCCGAGTCATACCTAGCCAGTAACAACGATACCACAAAGGATTAGACTTTAGTTTTCATCAGAGGTTATCAACACAACTGATACTAGCGTGAATTATAACCCAACCAAAAATAATAACGAGGACTGCTAGAAGTCAGGAAAGGTATTCACAGCCCACACCACAGCCGTACCCCCTTTCCTGGATAAATACTTATATACTTAGTTATTTGAACTAAGTATGTAATACAGTCTTAACTAAACCTAGTACGTCCAAATTATTTATCTTATAATTCAAACACTCATAGTATAAAATATTGAGTATACCACTCACTCATAACACTAACACGAAACACCAAAAGAGCATCAAAAGGCAGCAGTTCAAAGTCCATCCCTTGATAAAGACCTGTGTAGAAACGTTGATGTCAAACTTATTTTTGGTTAAGAAGCGTTGAGATTCAACATGTCCGTGGTTTGCAGGAACGTTTCCTTCTGCCAGTCGTTAAAGAGCTCGTGTTGTTGGGAGGAGAAGGATACAAGTTTAATTCTGATTGCTGACAATTTGCTTTATTCCCATGTTGTGATGTGACTTAAATGTACTGTGAAAGGGAATGGACAAATATCATGTCATCTGCAAATATGTTTTTATCTGGGTGGGGGGACAGTGAGTCCTGAAAGAATTGTTGTAATAACTAAGTAAACGTCATATACAATCACTGAACGAATAGTATGACATTAAAATACGCATATTTAGCTAGAGATGTTATCAAAACATCTTGTTTGTTTTTGCAGACAGAAACCTGACAGTCACGTGACGTGGCCGCAGGCCTATAGAAAACTATAGGCCAAAATAACGTAGGCATCTCTAAAGCGTTAGAGCCGTTATTGTGAAGCCACTATGTTTTCCGCTGTGGACCAACAAGCTATACCACCTCTGGGTGTGAGACTGGGTTGTCTAGAGATAACCTTTTATGTGTGTCCTTTCCAAGGAAAACGCTTCTAACTAGGCCTGTTGGAATCTGCAAAAACCAAACACGCCCACACTCATTTTCAAAGAAATTATCTAGAATTCCCCCCACAACCTTAACGTGTTTCCTTTCCAAGGAAAATGCTTCCTACTTGACCTTGAAACCTGCAAGACCCACTCACGCACACGCTCATCTTTTCTTCCAGCCTGGTGGGCGTACCCCTCGACCATGGCACACCTTTTAAGGGCAAACAGCCAGCAGGGCGCGCTACTTTGGAAGAGCTGTGCTGTACATGGTCCTGTTACAGTATACCGTACAGTGTAGTATCCATCCCAGACAGTGGCACACACCTTCAACTGCAAACTTTCCTTACAATGACACGGACTCAGCACGCAACCAGGATATATTATATATACATTTTGTTTGTCAAGATAATCATGACAAATGAAAGCCGCTTGAAATGTTTTTGAAGCGTGAATGAAATCAATAAAGGCAAATGAAAAAACTGTCTAAAAGACTACAAGAATGATCAACATCTGGGTCAGATGTTCTCATTCTTGTATAAATAAAACCCGTTATTGATGGTAAATGGCGTCATCTCGTGATATCTCTGAGATGTTGTTTGCTCCACTCTACAAAAAGGGCTTCCCTCCTCTACTCAGGGTTACTATTTTTCTCCAGAACTATGCTCTGCGTGGAGTTGCCTTTGAAACTGTCTTTTATGTGCTGCAGCGTATGAAATAAATCAACTACGGCTATCCATTTGTCTTAGCCTTTTATTCGAGCCAGTCACCAGTTATTCAATTTGAAACAACAATATACAGGCATGGATAACAAATCAAATGCATATATAGGTTATAGCGCTCATGATTTTGTGAATGATCAAAGTGAAAGTTCTTGTCATGTGTTTTGGTGTATGAATGAAGTTCATTTTTGTTCCTTACAGTTGTTTTAGGAATTTAAGAATTATATGATCTGGATTTTAGATACTTCATTATTCGTAATTTATTGTACTATTACAATGGGGTTTGAACCCAAACCCAAATGATATTCAAGCTAACATTAGTACCTCATTGGACCACACATTTGTAGTGCTAACACCAGTCACACTACAAAACATGGCCTCCTTCCACCCAGGCCAAGACGGACCAAAAGGTTTACCTGGGTAAACTAGAACCTGTCATTCCGCCCATGATCAATATAAACTGAAGTTTTACCTGTATTCGAGAGATGCTTCATGAACCACCTCCAGAGTGCAAGCTCGTTTACCTTGTATCTCTGAATAAACCACGTGTTGAACATTTACCGCTCTCCGAGTCATACCTAGCCCGTAACAACGATACCACAAAGGATTCGACTTTAGTTTTCATCAGAGGTTATCAACACAACTGATACTAGCGTGAATTATAACCAAACAAAAAATAATAACGAGGACTGCTAGAAGTCAGGAAAGGTATTCACAGCCCACACCACAGCCGTACCCCCTTTCCTGGATAAATACTTATATACTTAGTTATTTGAACTAAGTATGTAATATAGTCTTAACTAAACCTAGTACGTCCAAATTATGTATCTTATAATTCTAACACTCATAGTATAAAATATTGAGTATACCACTCACTCATAACACTAACACAAAACACCAAAAGAGCATCAAAAGGCAGCAGTTCAAAGTCCATCCCTTGATAAAGACCTGTGTAGAAACGTTGATGTCAAACTTATTTTTGGTTAAGAAGCGTTGAGATTCAACATGTCCGTGGTTTGCAGGAACGTTTCCTTCTGCCAGTCGTTAAAGAGCTCGTGTTGTTGGGAGGAGAAGGATACAAGTTTAAGTCTGATTGCTGACAATTTGCTTTATTCCGGTGTTGTGATATGACTTAAATGTACTGTGAAAGGGAATGGACAAATATCATGTCATCTGCAAATATGTTTTTATCTGGGTGGGGGGACAGTGAGTCCTGAAAGAATTGTTGTAATAACTAACTAAACGTCATATACACTCACTGAACGAATAGTATGACATTAAAATACGCATATTTAGCTAGAGATGTTATCAAAACATCTTGTTTGTTTTTGCAGCCAGAAACCTGACAGTCATGTGACGTGGCCGCAGGCCTATAGAAAACTATAGGCCAAAATAACGTAGGCATCTCTAAAGCGTTAGAGCCGTTATTGTGAAGCCACTATGTTTTCCGCTGTGGACCAACAAGCTATACCACCTCTGGGTGTGAGACTGGGTTGTCTAGAGATAACCTTTTATGTGTGTCCTTTCCAAGGAAAACGCTTCTAACTAGGCCTGTTGGAATCTGCAAAAACCAAACACGCCCACACTCATTTTCAAAGAAATTCTCTAGAATTCCCCCCACAACCTTAACGTGTTTCCTTTCCAAGGAAAATGCTTCCTACTTGACCTTGAAACCTGCAAGACCCACTCACGCACACGCTCATCTTTTCTTCCAGCCTGGTGGGCGTACCCCTCGACCATGGCACACCTTTTAAGGGCAAACAGCCAGCAGGGCGCGCTACTTTGGAAGAGCTGTGCTGTACATGGTCCTGTTACAGTATACCGTACAGTGTAGTATCCATCCCAGACAGTGGCACACACCTTCAACTGCAAACTTTCCTTACAATGACACGGGCTCAGCACGCAACCAGGATATATTATATATACATTTTGTTTGCCAAGATAATCATGACAAATGAATGCCGCTTGAAATGTTTTTGAAGCGTGAATGAAATCAATAAAGGCAAATGAAAAAACTGTCTAAAAGACTACAAGAATGATCAACATCTGGGTCAGATGTTCTCATTCTTGTATAAATAAAACCCGTTATAGATGGTAAATGGCGTCATCTCGTGATATCTCTGAGATGTTGTTTGCTCCACTCTACAAAAAGGGCTTCCCTCCTCTATTCAGGGTTATGCTTTTTCTCCAGAACTCTGCTCTGCGTGGAGTTGCCTTTGAAACTGTCTTTTATGTGCTGCAGCGTATGAAATAAATCAACTACGGCTATCCATTTGTCTTAACCTTTTATTCGAGCCAGTCACCTGTTATTCAATTTGAAACAACAATATACAGGCATGGATAACAAATCAAATGCATTTATAGGTTATAGCGCTCATGATTTTGTGAATGATCAAAGTGAAAGTTCTTGTCATGTGTTTTGGTGTATGAATGAAGTTCATTTTTGTTCCTTACAGTTGTTTTAGGAATTTAAGAATTATATGATCTGGATTTTAGATACTTCATTATTCGTAATTTATCGTACAGGTACAATGGGGTTTGAACCCAAACCCAAATGATATTCAAGCTAACATTAGTACCTCATTGGACCACACATTTGTAGTGCTTACACCAGTCACACTACAAAACATGGCCTCCTTCCACCCAGGCCAAGACGGACCAAAAGGTTTACCTGGGTAAATTAGACCCTGTCATTCCGCCCATAACCAATATAAATGGAATTTTTATCTGTATTCGAGATATGCTTCATGAACCACCTCCAGAGTGCAAGCTCGTTTACCTTGTATCTCTGAATACACCACGCGTTGAACATTTACCGCTCTCCGAGTCATACCTAGCCAGTAACAACGATACCACAAAGGATTAGACTTTAGTTTTCATCAGAGGTTATCAACACAACTGATACTAGCGTGAATTATAACCAAACAAAAAATAATAACGAGGACTGCTAGAAGTCAGGAAAGGTATTCACAGCCCACACCACAGCCGTACCCCCTTTCCTGGATAAATACTTATATACTTAGTTATTTGAACTAAGTATGTAATATAGAGTTAACTAAACCTAGTTCGTCCAAATTATGTATCTAACTATTCAAACACTCATAGTATAAAATATTGAGTATACCACTCACTCATAACACTAACACTCGGTGAATAAATCTAAAGGGAATGTGAAGTTGACATCCCATCGTGTTGTGCGCTATGGTGAACATGCAGCACAGTAGCTCATAGTCATTATCTCAGAGTCCACTGGAACTTTTCACTAAGCATTAAGTCATCACATCAGAATAAAAACTAAAAGTTAGTGCCACCAGTAGAAAATGTTAGTCTTGAGCCCTGCTTTAAGAACAATAATGCATGCAGACTGTGTGTGTGTGTGTGTGTGTGTGTGTGTGTGTGTGTGTGTGTGTGTGTGTGTGTGTGTGTGTGTGTGTGTGTGTGTGTGTGTGTGTGTGTGTGTGTGTGTGTGTGTGTGTGTGTGTGTGTGTGGTGTCATGCATCTAATACAACTGGAATTGTTGGCTCATACCACAAACTTCGTTCAACCTAAATCATCAAGGGGAAATGCCTCACTTATCAGAAAAAAAACTGCCTTAAGTTTCAATCAGTTGCCGCCTAACCTAGCCTTGCATACGCTGGGTGCAGCGCCTGGAGGGCCTTCGAAGCTGACCTTTCAAAGCGCATCCAATCACATTACAGCTCTTTATGACACAGACATGAAGCAACGAACACACACATCCCAACGCCATCGGCACAAGAAAGGACTTGTGTAACACATTTGATGTCATTTGGATTTACGATGATATTTTTATAGCACCCTCTATAACCTAACTTTGACAACTCTGATTCTTCATCTTCAGAGTGGTTGAAGTCATCGTTTTTTTCCCAATTGACCCCCATTTAATAGGGGGTAAATGAAATGCCTATAAGCCTATGTTAATTCACAATTGATTTATTGCAATGGAAAAGGTATTTCTTAAATACTTTTGAAACATAAACTACTTGTATATAATACATGTTTGTTCAGGGGTGCTTGGCTACTAGTAGGCCTACAAAACATGGAACATGGATTCCTTTCACAGCCGTAATCTGGTGAGTTTAAGGCTGGATCATGTTCGGTGGTTGAAATAAATATGAAGTATGCTAGGAACAGGCCTACTGCAGAACAAATTGAATTGAATTGATCAAAGTAGCGTTTTCTTCTTCTCTTCAAAAACAATTATTTCCAGGAATGCCGCAAAGATTGAGCACTATAGTTGAGCTGATTTAATCTCAGATTTATGTAAAAATTAAAAACCAATCATAACTAAGGTAAATTAAATATTAGTTAACTGTATTCACAGTATTTATAGCGATTTATTTTTAGTTTGACTGCATTCATCGATTCCCAACACTCCAACGACCCCACAGCGCCCCCAGCCGACGACCAAAGGAACTACAGATGAAAGCTCCCTCCTGGATGCTCTCCCTGACATCAACGTCTCCGTTCATGGCATGGCTGTCCTGTTGCTCAGCAAGCAGTCCAGCGATTTTGTAAGTTTGCCGCACCGTTATGTTGGGTAGAATATATATATATATATATATATATATATATATATATATATATATATATATATATATATATCCTGCAGGATATATATATCCTGCAATATTCAGTAGACCTATACTTAATTGCTTGAGTCTGTATACTTATTCCCTAGAGTATTAACGTATACTTATGTTTTTACCTACACAAAACATAAGTTGTTTAGCTTATGTAAACTGCTTTAACATGGCATTGATCTATATCAATATACTGGTTCATTTTACTTTATTTTATATGAACCAAGAGCTGTTATTCAAGTATTTAATGTGTACCAATGCTTTCTCCCCGTCGTATTTATAGCATCCTGGAAGCTAAATACTTAGCTCTTGTTGGCTGTGTACCAAATCCCTGTTTATAATCAAACAGATGGTAAATCAAAGTGCTCTGTATTTAACGTGTGTGTTATATTAAATGTATTACAAATGTTTTATGTTATGTATTTATCGTGTGTTTATCCCAACAGGTGGCCCTGGGCCACTACCCTGAAGAGCATTTCTCTGAAAGAGTTCCACGCCAGCACATGGAGGTCTTTAAAGGGGAGCTTGGACTTTTAAGTGCAATTATTGAAGCCAGAAACGTCGGTCAGGAAATCCCGTACACATTTGTGGACCCACCGCTTGTGGAGAACAGCGTAGCCATCTGAGTAGTGTGAGCTATGGGGGGCAGGATGGCCTGGTGGTCCTGGTGTTGGGCAGCCGAAGGGTTTGTGTTCAAACTCCATTCTCTGCAGTCTGCTTGCTGCCTACAATACAATATGAATAATTAGTCGATTTCTTCTTATATCTTTAGAACTGTGAGGAACAAAAACGGATATTTGCAAATGTATGTTCCTCTGAAATGCTTGGTGCCTGCAAAATGTAACATTAGCCATGTACATTTGAAACGCTAAATTGTGAACCCTTCTTTACTCCTACTTATCACCGTTTTATTTATCACCATTCTGCATCACTTTTACATACAAAACACAAACACATACAAACTTTCTTCAACTGTTTGTTTTTTAATCATCTTATCAAATGTTCTCCTGCTTGTCATACATGTCAAGAAACTCCATGCCCCGATAGAAAGTGTGTCCCTGTTCGCGGGAGCGCGCATGCATTCAGCGAAGGTGGACCTACTTTACTACACTATGGTTTCACCTTAGTAGATTATAAATAAGACATGTGGACTGTTTAATTCATCGTTTTAGTAATGTAGTTTTATCAACGAGCTTTTGCAAAGTAACACTTTGCTCATCGATCAAAATCAATGCTTCTTCTCTACGTGTGGTCGAACTAGGTATTATTAATTGCACTTAATTGAGGCCAAGGCAAAAGGCAAAACCAATTTGACAATGTTATAATGTACCACTTGGTCCATTTCTTAATCATCCTTTGTCAGGTAAGGAACTTGTTCAAACTCGTATTCAATGCAGTAAAATCAAGATGCCATTACTCGGTTCAATTATAATTATATGTTAATTAACTTGACTCGAGTTTTACATTTAACTGAATGCAGCATTGTAAACATTTTGTTCCTTTAATCCACTACAAATTAAAGCCCACCTTGGGATATTGTAAAGGATTCTGAATTCCAGCTCCTTAAAGGGTAAATAATGATCATGATAATGTGTTGCAGTTATATAGCGCTTTTCATAACACAAAGCCATTTAGTTAATTGTCCTACCAGGCTGGACATGCCGTCTACCAAAATATGTAACCCCCTCTATAATGCACAGATGATGCTCTACCATCAAGTGTTTTATTTTGTATCTTCAAATCATACCTAATAACCCCTGGGTGGTCCTGGTGTTTGACAGCCGCAGGGTTTGTGTACAAATTACATTGCCTAGCCCATACGTTAGCCTACAATACATTATTGATCATTGTTCAGTATTTTAAAACTCAATCATTTAATTATTAAATCTTTCTAAATGTGAGGAACAAAAACTCCCTTCCTGCAATCACCAAGACGTCCATAGTAATTACTTAAACCCTGATCCTTCTTCTCTCAACATGAGCTCGATAACCGATATGTGCATCGATTGTATGTTTATCCATGCAAACACATATGCAAACACCTTGCGATAAGAAGTATTACTTTTAATGACAAATTGGAATTTATAAATATGAGTTCCTCTCAAGTGCTTGCTTCCTGCAAAAATAAGTGTGTATATATATATATATATTTATATATACACAGTGGGGAGAATAAGTACTCATAGCTTATTCTGTAATCGGAGGTAAATACAACTTTTTTGTGCAGCTCAAAGACCTCGCGAATGTAAGAAAATACTTTACTATACTACATAGACCACCCAAAATCCAACTTTGTCCGTTGCTTTCTAACCTTGAAGATAGTCTTATTGAAAAAAATGTATCCATATTATACAGGATCTTTTCCATAGGAGCCATATGGTTCTCCCTTCTGAATTAATGGAAAAGATAGGAGTCACTCTATATTTTGGGCCTATAGACTGAGTCCTATCTTATCCATTCATTTTGGTATTGGGACCAGTACAGAATCTGCAATGTTGAATGAGATGATGTGGAATTTTGTTAATTTTTTTTCTATTCGACTATTTTCCAAGTAAGAAAACAGCTGACAAATGTAGATTATTGGGTGGTCTATGTCAAGCACAGGCCTAGATGCTGTATGGTTGTAACACATCTGCCCACCTCTTTGGCTGGTTGATAGTGTCTTTGGTTGTGGTACAGCATTGTGTGTGTCTGTGTTTGAGCGGAAACGATGGTCTGCTGTTGTGGTGTGTGTGTGTGTGGGTCTGACTTGCTGGAAGTTTTGCCCTAGAATACTGTAGCAACCCTGTTTCTATGCGTCCAAGCACTACACAGGTTGTTTTGACTAACTCCTTTTATTAATGGCAGGCACACGTTGCCGAACGCTATAACGAACAAACATGAACTTCTCTCTAACTCTAACCGGATGTCTCTACTCCCAAGGCCCGCCCCCTTCTCCTGAGCACCCAATCACAACACCAGCACGATGCACACAAATAACGCAACCTAGAACCGTTACAATACTTTGCGGGTGACCCCTGACTACAAAAGCTGTTGTGTGGTACGGGCTCCATAAGCTGGTGTAATGGATTTGATTCATCCCCATCTGCAGACTGCAGACATTACGTTAAACAAGCGAGATACTGTGAGGATAAGACTTCCGTTGACTGAAGCACGCTCCTGCGCTGCACTGGGCTCCCTTTACGCCCTGGAGAAAATGTTGATCCCCGGTTGTCATCGTATAAGTTGCACTCTGATCGTAACGCCAAAGCTATTGAGCTTGTGCAGCAGTCTCAGAAGTATTTCCAGTTTAACAGTAGTATGAGAAGACACTGCAGTTTAACAATGAAAGGAGGTTAACGTTCCAGACATTCACCAGGGAATAACCTGCATGTAAATGCACTTATTGTGTCTGCAGTTTGTAGTGTGAACTGCAGTGATTGGCTCACGTAAAGGATTAATTAGTAGGGCTATGTTGTAGCTTAGTAATTGTAGTGAAATGAAAAACCTGTAGGAATGTTTAATCATAGAACAAGAGGACAATGGATGGCGACGGAGGTCAAGAATTAAGAAGTAGTTTATTCATTGGTAAAGAAAGTGTTGTATGTGTTTGTGGGTAAAACAGATGCCCAACAGTGAAATAGAAAATGACACATTAGAATAAATAAAGAAGTGTACACAATTTAGGAGTTGTGAATTAGCATAATCAGCAACAGTAACATAGTTTAAAATGTTGTGTGTTATATTTATATATTTCATTTTTACATGAACAAAGCATTTCAGAGGAACATTCATTTGGATATATTTATGACTTTTTGTCATTAAAAGTAAGAAGTAGACCACATATCCCAAGGTGTTTCCATATACAGGCATGGATAACAAATCAAATTAATGCATATTGGTTATAGAGCTCATGATGTTGTGAATGATCAAAGTGTAAGTACTTGTCATGAGTTTTGGTGTATGAATGAAACAACTCTGTTCCTCAGAGTTGTTTTAGGAATTTAAGAAGTATATGATTACGATTATAGATACTTAATTATTGGTAATGTATTGTACAGGTAGACCTGCAGACAATGTGGTTTGAACCCAAACCCTTCAGCTGGGAGTCAAACCCTAGCCCGAACCGCTAGGCCATCCTGCCCCCTTTAGCTCACACACCTCAGAGGGCTACGCTGTTCTCAATCAACTCTGGGTCCAGAAATGTGTACGGGATTTCCAGACCCAAGTTTCTCTTTTTAATCTTTGCACTTAATTCTTCAAGCTCTGTTTTAAAGGCCTCCATGTGCTGGCGTGGAGGTTTCTCAGAGAAATGCTCTTCAGGGTAGTGGCCCAGGGGCACCTGTTGGGATAAACACATACATTCAATAAATACATATAAGATAACACAAAGGTTTAATACATATAAAATAACACACATACATACATAAATACATATTATGAAACACATTGTAAATAGATTCAGGCCTACTATAGGACTTGTACATCAGAATGTATCATGGATGGCTTTGTATAAACCTAAATATAGCCTAGCCTAATGAAAATCTTTCTGCCACGCCTCACATGAGAAATGCGGTGGCTGTTTCAAACACAACAATGTCATCCCATTATGACAAATAATATCAAGAATAATGACTTAACAATGACCATTGTTTAGTAATTATTCTTTCATTGACCATCTGTTGGATTAAAAACAGAGGGTTGGTATCAGAAATCAGAAAATAACATTGAATACTGCAAATACTACAGGGAGTATACTGTTAAGACTTCAGTAACATACTCTGGGAAATAGATTGACTGCTAATATTGCAGGGTGTAGGTATACTCTACTTATATAATGGTGTGGCTTACAGTTGTATAAGGAATCTCTAATGAACCACGGGGAACTTACAAAATCGCTGGACTGCTTGCTGAGCAGCCACACGACAGCCATGCCGTTAACGGTGACGTTGATGTCAGGAAGAGCATCCAGGAGGGAGCTTTCATCTGCAGTTTCTTTGGTCGTCGGCGGGGGGCGCTGTAGGGTCGTTGGAGTGTTGGGCATCCATGAACCGTAGTCAAACTAAAAGGAAAAATACAGATATAGAATACAAAAACAATACAAAAAGATGTACGAAAAAATTAACTTAATGCTTTCATTAATTCTGAGAAATAATATGTTGAAGTTGAAAACAATGTTGATTAAGTACGGAAGAGGGAAAGAAAGTGCCAGTGTGCTTTGAGAATTATCTCGAAATTTCGAGGTTAAAATTGGAATTTCGACAATAAATTGGAATTACGTTTTAAGTTTTCACTAAATCCACTATAGACGCCATATGACTGGATGTCATATGAGGCGTTAGGACATTGTTCTGGTTTACTAGATTTACTTCACACCAAAAAAAGCACCCTGGTATTCTTTGGGCCTTAATTCTCTTCTGTAATCAACGGATTTAACATCTAAAAGGATGAGATCTATAAACACATCCATATCAAAATGTGCATCATTACCATTCAGCTGATCATACGACAAAGACCCCTTTATAACTAAAGGGATAACGAACAAACATTATTATGAATGAAGTTGTTATTAACATTAATTAACAAGACCTGGCCGCTGTTGACTGCAGCATGCTGGGCAGAACCAGTGAACATCACCATGGAGACGAATTTCACCAGCTCATCTACAGTCTGCAATCCTTTGGGCATTCCTGTGTAGTGTATGTATATATAATTAAGTAAAGAAAATAATTTTGCTCTGCATGTATATCATAATGTATAACTTGTATTCCCAATATATTTATATATTTAGACCACCTAACATGATATATTTCTGGATATTTCGGTGAAAGCTCACCAGATTCTGGCCGTGAATGGAATCCATGTTCAAAGATGTCATGAACCCAGGTCTGCAGCTCTGTGTCTCGCTGGACATCAGAGTCTTCTTTGTAGTAGTAGCCGAGCACTCCCTGAACAAACCTGTTAACACAAGTGTTTTGAATCTTTATTCCAATCGCATATTTAAAACCGTTCTGAGATTGTGATACAAAGACAGATGTTTTCTCCGTCTAAACAGGTGGGAACGATTGTACAAAAGAAAAACTGATGTCAAACCTCATTCGATCTAGGTTGACTAGCGATAGGTTCTCGTCTAGAGAGAATCCCTTGCGGTAGCATTGTCAAGTCACATACTTACACAACGTTGCTGATTGTCAACCAATATAAAGCAAGAGGGGTTTCACATGTCTGTGCCTACCTTTTCTCGATTATACGATTCCTAGCCCTCTATTCTATCATTAAACATGATTTGCGACATTATCAAATCAATGTTAACACACGAGCAGGTGAAATTTACCATCATTATTGGCACGAAAGTGATGTGATTCTGTAAGGGGCAAAAATGCATTGCTACCTCAATCTTGTGGTAACTGAGATATACAGGGTTTTTTTTATCCCATAGGGAGATTTAGCTCCAATGCCCATGAATTTCACATGCATTTTGAAAGGCCCTATCCAACGGAAGTCAGGTGGCATTTTTGGAAAGTCTTTCGTGTGGTAGCTGCATAAAACCAGAGACATAGATTTTCAAAAAGTGGGAGGGTTTGCGGTGACTAGAGTAGAGCTTAATCTTGATATTTGAATCCGTCGAAAACCAAAGCTAGCTTTTAATCACCATGCTATGAGTTAGATTTGATAATAGAGCAATGTAGGTGGACAAAATACTTGTCAGTTTAACGCCAGAGCAGGCATGTGCACTGAAGTAGTTGACGTTTGAAAAAATAAAATACATTTGACATTGAAAAAAATGGATTCCGACTTGACATACAGGCCTCGGCTCATAGGTTATGGCTTATTAAAAATTTATTTTAAAAAAGCTGACTGTCAAAGCAGCCAACAATTACAAATAATTAGGCCAATAATATGTTAAGCATTGGAAAAGCAGCTGCAATTCAATGCTATCAATGAAACTGATACTAATAGCCCAGAAGATGTCATTTGTAACATTCACAGGTTTATGTCTATAGTTCAACAGTTATTCTACGTGTTTCTATAACCTGTTGATGATGTCCCAAATCTGGATGCCATCGTCTCTGTAGTAGAAGCTGGGCACAGACTCCAGCCCTCTCTCCTGGATGTCATCCCGAATGCAAAGCGAGGAGTAGGTTATAGATGACGTGGCTCGTTGCAGGATTGTGTCCACAGCCGCTCCGCTAGAGGTGAACTTGGGAAGCAATCAGATCGTTACACTTAAAAGCAGGGTGGATATAATGACAGCAATGATTATCAAAAGGTCAGTTACAATATCATACACATGCATTGATAAACAGGAAATAAAACATTGCGTAGGCTACATTTATTAAGGCAACACGTATAAACATTGTTATCGCTCCATACCGTTTTAAAAAATCCAGTCTCTGATATGAGTAGCTCCCGGGCTAACAGGTTGATCTGGAGAGTGTAGCGAGTGTGGGGAACCAGGAGCTATCCAAGAAATTGGAAAACGTTGGAGAAAATGTTAAGTTTTCAGGTATGCCATATAAAAATATTTGCTACACTAATTTAACCAACGTTTTAAATACATAGGCTAAGATGTACTATTTGGACTCAAGTTCCACTCTTTAGATTAAACACATGCTATTGCATTTCAGGGAATGGTTCGGGAACGCTTAGTAGGCCTGAATGGAAAAACAAACGTGGAAGTGCGCTTTTTGACATTTTTGATAGTGGACAGGGACTAGCTCAAACAGAGTGTTTTCCTTTATTTATCGTGTTTATGCAAAATGACAGTGACCATCCCTCACCCATCCTGGATGGATGGATTTCTTTTCAGTTTTAACGGTCACCTTGTACAGTGGATGCACCATGGGCAGGTTACGCAGGAGTGAGACAGAAAACACTTCTGCCAGAAGATGAGTGCGGAGTAAGTGGGAGTTAAGCTGGTGGTGCTGGAAATCTGCACTTCTGACAAACAGCTTGGCCAACAACCAGTCGTACACAGAGTCGTTAGGAACAAAGATGGGGTTGTCCTTTGATGGTTCCTGCTTCAACTACAGAAAAGGCACAGCATGAGTAACTGGTTCAGTAGCATCGGTGAAATCACTTTTATCAAGATGGGGAGTTTCCAAAAGTTTCCATACATCACCCATATTCTTGGAGGTATGGAAGTAGGTGCGTTAATATCAACACTCACCTGGATAGCTATGGGCATCAGCTTATCCTCAGGGGTTTTGTGGAGAAGGACGAGTGGGGCCATCAGGTACTGCTGCTTGCCATTAATCGTGTTGGCTTTCAATCCATCCAAGATTTGGTAGTCACACAGGAATATGTTGCCTCTCTGTTTAAATGTAAGTTAACATGTTTCAATCCATCCAAGATTTGGTAGTCACACAGGAATATGTTGCCTCTCTGTTTAAATGCAAGTTAACATGTTTCAAATGACTTTGGTGTTATTTTTTAAATATATTTAACTACACTAATGATGACATTCATGCAAACCCGGGCTTCTATAAATATGAATGTAGGCCTAGTTTCAGTCAAATACAATTTCTGAGATCACTGGTTCAAGCCTCTTACTGTTGTCCGTAGTGATTTTAGACTGATTAAATGGGGATATGATGTGTCCTTCAAAGAGCAACATTCAGGTGAAGCACACACCTGCATCTCTTCTGCCAGGCTCCTCCCACCGGGGAGGAACACCATGGCATCGGTGACCGGAAAGTTTTCAGGCAACTTCGAACAACGACGGATCACCATTGGGTTGACACCGTTTAGAAACTGGTAGCCAAAGAGAGAATCCTCCTTCCAGTTCTTCTGGACATGCTCTATATAGACGACATGTAGTGAATGGATTAACAGAAGCAAACAAATCATTTATTAGATATGCGTGTTGTGAAGGTAGGTGTTGTCAATTTACAAAGTAGCTGAGCGTGATGGTTTCCCTTTAAGATACTTAAGAATGAACATTGTTCATTCTTTGGGGGGTAAGGAAACCCTAAAATCATTTTTTTTTTCAGCTGAAAGCATTCTGTCTGGAACATTTCTGAGTTGCTGTTTTTTAACTTAAATGTATAACTGTTGTTAAACAGTGGATATGCTTTGTAAAATACAGGGGTTCTCCTACAGGTAGTTTTCTATTGGCAGCGCAGCTCGAGAGACTTTGACAACGACCGCGTTTCTGCCCCTATTCAACCCAGTGTGTCTTTTCTACATCTTGCATGACTTCTTCCCCCTCAGATCAGCATCTTTTTATTCTCCATGCCCTAAATTCTCATACTAAAACTGGGATTTACTTTATGCCTTTAAAATCCAAATGATCAACCACATATTAACCATCAACTTGACATTTAGCATTTTGTACCAGATAGTGCAGTTTGTTTGCAGCGGAAGACTTCGCTGATTGCGTCTATGCTTTTCCAGCTTTCTTCACAATGCGCCAGTCCCTGGAGTTTCAACTCCACGATCCTGGTCAGGGAAACACGAATGCTTTTGTTTCAACATGATACAAAATGTGTTAAAGGACAATAGTGTTCTGGATTATCAAAGCATTGTAACCATCTCTTCTGTCTTCAGTAAAACATGTTACCAACATAATTAATACAACTAATTAAAAAAAGACTAATATAATTGCATTTTGTCACACGCCTGTAACAAATGCAAACAATAGCCCTTTGGTCTTCCTGATGACATTTTGTACTTGTATGGTGATTCACTATTATTTTGTCCAAAAACTCCGTACTGACCGACCCACATTGAGTCCAAAAGACGAATGCAATATATTTGCATTGTTTACATTTGTGGTAAATGCGCGTACACTAAATGCTTTGGCAGAATCAGTAGAAAGAAGCCATTCAGACGAATTAAATTGCTACCAGATGTTTTAGAGAAGCCGGGAGAGACGGTTATGAGGGTTTGATCACCAAGAACGGTATTGTGCTTGGATTATCTTCAAAACACTTAATAAAATACATTACTTACAAGGATACATACTAGCTTATTTAGGCCACATATGGCCTCATTAATATATATATATATATATATATATATATATATATATATATATATATATGCTTCTACTTTTTACTTAGTAATGCTACATTTGTAATTGTATTGTTTCATTAATATATCTAGCAAGTCTATATGATTTCATTGTGTTTGTCTCAGACTAACAATTAAAATACAAAAAAACAGACTTTACCCTTGTGCAGCGTTATATTTTAACTCAATGGCTTTGGTGAAGGAGAAGCGGACCTCCTCAGGCAGAGAATCAATATCATTCACCTCCATACTGTCAGGAATCCCATTCGGAGAAACAATCCAGCTAGGGAATATTTAGGGGAAAAAACAAAGCTTGACCAACTGTGTAATACAACCAAAAGGCACCCATTGTTTATAATTGGTCATGATAATTGGTCTAACTACTACTGCTGCTTTGTCAAGGGTAATATTTATATCACCATCATTTCTTAATAATATTTGTTTGTTGTGAATACATATTTTAAGGTTTGGCTTCCCTAGGATAGCAAATTAATTGTTATAATATGATTTGTTGTACTGGCCTGAACGATGACGAATATATTGAAAATAAGTATTTATTTATATTTGTGAACTGGGAGCATTATGTACATTATGAATATAACATACCCATACTGTTGGTTTCTTACTTCCAACTCTTGCCTCCTGCTATATCTCTCATACTCCTGTTGGGTTTCTGGTACAAATCCTGGTAGTGCTGCAACGCAGGAAAATTACAGACATAAAATAAAAATGATATTACATTTCACAAACTATAACATATTAAATTAAAGCATTAAAGCAACATAATACAGCATACAATAAAGAAGTTCCATAACCTGTGCCCTCTCTGAACCATTGAACTTCATCATTGGTGATCCAGCGATGGATGGGGAAGTGGTAGGACTCTCCTTCTGGGGACTCGAGCTTCACCTTGGCAGGGAACCAGGCGTTTTGTGGCAGCAGAAGACTGGGTTTTTTGACCAGCTCAATCAGTACCAGTTTGCCAATGGACTTTTGGCAGTTCACCTCAAATTTGAAAACCTACGTAGAAAACAATGACCGCATCTATTTCAATAAATACATGTCCAAGGATGGGAGAGACGTGTGATACCCAGCTAGCCATGTTTACTAGCATGAGCGTACACGATCATTAGCATCATGGAATGTAGCCACTAATAGCCTTTTCATTTATTCTACTTAATTTACATCAAATATTTATACCAAAATATCATATATAAATGTTACACTTACTGAATCATTGCTAAATCCAAATCCTTGTTGAAGCAATTCCTGTTCGCTCGTCCCATCTGTCCCCACCAGTTTAATGCAGACATAGTCCCAAGTCGAGGAGAAGAGATTGCTTGCAATGGTCAAAGACCCATTGTACTTATGACTCTTCATTGTTGAAGGAGTAGTCTACCTTAGTAGTCTATTTAGAATGCTACAAGAACAACGAAGAAAGTTGTGAGAACTAGTCTCACTTGCTCTGCACTTAAAAAGGGATGCTTGGTTTTTCTTCCTTTTATACACCTGTGTTTCCAGGCGTGTCACATTCCTACCCCACGCAATGACCTGATCATAATATTCATGTTGAAACTGTAGGACAAGGAACAATGAAATGTGAATAGGTTATTAACACAACTGATATGAGCGTGAACTTATAACAGGCTGCTAATTGGTTAATACACTCAAATTACAACTGTCTTTTCTTTTCTGTCGACCCGTCATCCAGAGTAGTGTATTTTTGTTGCATGCTCTTGAATAGCGCTAGTGCTACGGTGCAATTTCATTGAAACTTTGCACAATGTACGGTACAAAATACTTTTTTCCTTTCATGATCAAAGCAGTGTGTCCACTGAAACTTAAGAGGGTCGTGTCTCCAAAAAGAGCACTCAAACTGGCGCCGCAATACATTCACTTCCAGCACTACTTTAACCTACATTGATGCTCTGCTGAAACGGCGTCGGACTCGCACCAAGAGTGGCCCGAAAGCCAGTGCCTTCCTCCACGCAGCACTGACGTGATGTTAACGTTTTGCTTTTGGAAGCGTTATTTCAATGAAACACGTGTTTCAACCAATCAGACCGTTTCAGAAATTAAATGGCATCCCTATTTAAAAACATTACAGGGAGAGCCCATGAGCTATGGATTCATAGGCCGAAAACAAACTGGGGGATTCCGAACAAAAATGGAGCTAATTGTTCAACATGTTAGAAATACGTGTTGTGTAATAAAATACATCATTTTGGTTATGTATAGCCTACCCCCATTATATTCCCTCAAAACACCAAAAGAGCATCAAAAGGCAGCAGTTCAAAGTCCATCCCTTGATAAACACGTGTGTAGAAACGTTGATGTCAAACTTATTTTTGGTTAAGAAACGTTGAGATTCAACGTGTCCGTGGTTTGAAGGAGCGTTTCCTTCTGCCAGTCGTTAAAGAGCTCGTGTTGTTGGGAGGAGAAGGATACAAGTTTAAGTCTGATTGCTGACAATTTGCTTTATTCCGATGTTGTGAAATGACTTAAATGTACTGTGAAAGGGAATGGACAAATATCATGTCATCTGCAAATATGTTTTTCTCTGGGTGTTTTTCTCAACAAAGTTTTTCTCAACAAAGAATTGTTGTAATAACTAAGTAAACGTCATATACACTCACTGAACGAATAGTATGACATTAAAATACGCATATTTAGCTAGAGATGTTATCAAAACATCTTGTTTGTTTTTGCAGCCAGAAACCTGACAGTCACGTGACGTGGCCGCAGGGCTATAGAAAACTATAGGCCAAAATAACGTAGGCATCTCTAAAGCGTTAGAGCCGTTATTGTGAAGCCACTATGTTTTCCGCTGTGGACCAACAAGCTATACCACCTCTGGGTGTGAGACTGGGTTGTCTAGAGATAACCTTTTATGTGTGTCCTTTCCAAGGAAAACGCTTCTAACTAGGCCTGTTGGAATCTGCAAAAACCAAACACGCCCACACTCATTTTCAAAGAAATTCTCTAGAATTCCCCCCACAAACTTAACGTGTTTCCTTTCCAAGGAAAATGCTTCCTACTTGACTTTGAAACCTGTAAAACCAACTCACGCCCACGCTCGTCTTATCTTCCAGCCTGGTGGGCGTACCCCTCAACCATGGCACACCTTTTAAGGGCAAACAGCCAGCAGGGCGCGCTACTTTGGAAGAGCTGTGCTGTACATGGTCCTGTTACAGTATACCCTACAGTGTAGTATCCATCCCAGACAGTGGCACACACCTTCAACTGCAAACTTTCCTTACAATGACACGGACTCAGCACGCAACCAGGATATATTATATATACATTTTGTTTGTCAAGATAATCATGACAAATGAATGCCGCTTGAAATGTTTTTGAAGCGTGAATGAAATCAATAAAGGCAAATGAAAAAACGGTCTAAAAGACTACAAGAATGAGAACATCTGGGTCAGATGTTCTCATTCTTGTATAAATAAAACCCGTTATAGATGGTAAATGGCGTCATCTCGTGATATCTCTGAGATGGTGTTTGCTCCACTCTACAAAAGGGCTTCCCTCCTCTATTCAGGGTTACTCTTTTTCTCCAGAACTCTGCTCTGCGCGGAGTTGCCTTTGAAACTGTCTTTTATGTGCTGCAGCGTATGAAATAAATCAACTACGGATATCCATTTGTCTTAGCCTTTTATTCGAGCCAGTCACCAGTTATTCAATTTGCTACAACAATATACAGCCATGGATAACAAATCAAATGCATGTATAGGTTATAGCGCTCAGGTTTTTGTGAATGATCAAAGTGAAAGTTCTTGTCATGTGTTTTGGTGTATGAATGAAGTTCATTTTTGTTCCTTACAGCTGTTTTAGGAATTTAAGAATTATATGATCTGGATTTTAGATACTTCATTATTCGTAATTTATTGTACAGGTACAATGGGGTTTGAACCCAAACCCAAATGATATTCAAGCTAACATTAGTACCTCATTGGACCACACACTTGTAGTGCTAACACCAGTCACACTACAAAACATGGCCTCCTTGAACTTCCACCCAGGCCAAGACGGACCAAAAGGTTTACCTGGGTAAATTAGACCCTGTCATTCCACCCATGACCAATATAAACTGAATTTTTGTGCCTCACGTTGTATCAGAAAAAAACTTCCTGGAGTAAACCTTGTGGCAGTTTGTGTCAGGCGAGGGCGACTTGGTTGTAAACACGGACCACAGCAGACAGGGTGTGGGCACAGGTAACAAGAGTTTATTAAAAACATGGTGAGGACAAGGGGGAGGGTGAAACTTCAGCGTAACTTCTTCCCGGTCCGGGGTGGTCTCCTGGTAGGGCTTAGGGGTGAGCTGGAGGCTGGGTGGTAGGTCTCCTGGTAGGGCTTAGGGGTGAACTGGAGGCTGGGTGGTAGGTCTCCTGGTAGGGCTTAGGGGTGAACTGGAGGCTGGGTGGTAGGTCTCCTGGTAGGGCTTAGGGGTGAGCTGGAGGCTGGGTGGTAGGTCTCCTGGTAGGGCTTAGGGGTGAGCTGGAGGCTGGGTGGTAGGTCTCCTGGTAGGGCTTAGGGGTGAGCTGGAGGCTGGGTGGTAGGTCTCCTGGTAGGGCTTAGGGGTGAGCTGGAGGCTGGGTGGTAGGTCTCCTGGTAGGGCTTAGGGGTGAGCTGGAGGCTGGGTGGTAGGTCTCCTGGTAGGGCTTAGGGGTGAGCTGGAGGCTGGGTGGTAGGTCTCCTGGTAGGGCTTAGGGGTGAGCTGGAGGCTGGGTGGTAGGTCTCCTGGTAGGGCTTAGGGGTGAGCTGGAGGCTGGGTGGTAGGTCTCCTGGTAGGGCTTAGGGGTGAGCTGGAGGCTGGGTGGTAGGTCTCCTGGTAGGGCTTAGGGGTGAGCTGGAGGCTGGGTGGTAGGTCTCCTGGTAGGGCTTAGGGGTGAGCTGGAGGCTGGGTGGTAGGTCTCCTGGTAGGGCTTAGGGGTGAGCTGGAGGCTGGGTGGTAGGTCTCCTGGTAGGGCTTAGGGGTGAGCTGGAGGCTGGGTGGTAGGTCTCCTGGTAGGGCTTAGGGGTGAGCTGGAGGCTGGGTGGTAGGTCTCCTGGTAGGGCTTAGGGGTGAGCTGGAGGCTGGGTGGTAGGTCTCCTGGTAGGGCTTAGGGGTGAGCTGGAGGCTGGGTGGTAGGTCTCCTGGAAGGGCTTAGGGGTGAGCTGGAGGCTGGGTGGTAGGTCTCCTGGTAGGGCTTAGGGGTGAGCTGGAGACCGGGTGGAGGACAAAGGAAACCGGGGTGAGACACAGTAGACAGCACACACAAAACGTCCTTCTCTCCTAGCGTCTCTAAAAGAAATCAAGATGAGTTCACTGTAACTACTGATAGAGAAAGTGTCACAGGGCCCATACTGTTGGTCCTTTCTCCATACAGAACAGAACCATGTCTCCATGAAGGACACCAGGGAGTTAGCCTCGTGAGACCACCCTGATCTTGTGAGTTCACGTTCTGCTTCTCTCTGCTGATCAGTCTGGCCCAGGCCCTGGCCCAGTGCCATGACCGTCTGTTAGTGAAGCTCAGGTGGAGGAGACTTGCATGTAGTTTGTCTAACGGCCTTTGGGTGGTTCACGGTAGGACCATGCAGAGCTATGGTCCTGAAAAGGCCTTCGGACAATCAGTTGCCGCCTAACCTAGCCTTGCATACGCTGGGTGCAGCGCCTGGAGGGCCTTCGAAGCTGACCTTTCAAAGCGCATCCAATCACATTACAGCTCTTTATGACACAGACATGAAGCAACGAACACACACACATCCCAATCATACAAACACAGAGCAGCTCATAGTCATTATCTCGGAGTCCACTGGAACTTTTCACTAAGCATTTAAAGTTGTATCACAACATCCGAATAATAAAAAAGGTTAGTGGCACCAGTAGAAAATGTTAGTCTTGAGCCCTGCTTTAAGAACAATAATGCATGCAGACAGTGTGTGTGTGTGTGTGTGTGTGTGTGTGTGTGTGTGTGTGTGTGTGTGTGTGTGTGTGTGTGTGTGTGTGTGTGTGTGTGTGTGTGTGTGTGTGTGTGTGTGTGTGTGTGTGTGTGTGTGGTGTCATGCATCTAATACAAAAGGAATTGTTGGCTCATACCTACCTCATACCTACCTACTTCAACCAGGAACTACATTCAACCTAAATCATCAAGGGGAAATGCCTCACAAATCAGAAAAAAACTGCCTTGAGGGCCTTTGAAGCTGACCTTTCAAAGCGCATGGATTTACGATGATATTTTTATAGCGCCCTCTATATAACCTAACTTTGACAACTCTGATTCTTCATCTTCAGAGTGGTTGAAGTCATCGTTTTTTTCCCAATTGACCCCCATTTAAAAGGGGGTAAATGAAATGCCTATAAGCCTATGTTAAATCACAATTGATTTATTGCAATGGAAAAGGTATTTCTTAAATTATTTTTGTTACGTTTGTTCAGGGGTGCTTGGCTACTAGTAGACCTACAAAGCATGTCCAGCGAGACATCTTCGAACACGGATTCCCTTCACAGCCGTAATCTGGTGAGTTTAAGGCTGGCTTAAACTATATGTATGTGTATATATATATATACTGTATATATATATATATATATATATATATATATACAGTATATATATATATATATATCCTGCAGTATTCAGTAGACCTATACCTAATTGCTTGAGTCTGTATACTCCTATTCCCTAGAGTATTAAGGTATACTTTTGTTTTTACCTACACAAAACATAAGTTGTTTAGCTTATGTAAACTGCTTTAACATGGCATTGATCTATATCAATATACTGGTTCATTTTACTTTATTTTATATGATCCAAGAGCTGTTATTCAAGTATTTAATGTGTAATAAGGCTTTCTCCCCGTCGTATTTATAGCATCCTGGAAGCTAAATACTTAGCTCTTGTTGGCTGTGTACCAAATCCCTGTTTATAATCAAACAGATGGTGAATCAAAGTGCTCTGTATTTAACGTGTGTGTTATATTAAATGTATTACAAATGTTTTATGTTATGTATTGAACGTGTGTTTATCCCAACAGGTGGCCCTGGGCCACTACCCTGAAGAGCCTTTCTCTGAAAGAGTTCCACGCCAGCACATGGAGGTCTTTAAAGGGGAGCTTGGACTTTTAAGTGCAATTATTGAAGCCAGAAACGTGGGTCAGGAAATCCCGTACACATTTGTGGACCCAGCGCTTGTGGAGAACAGCGTAGCCATCTGAGTAGTGTGAGCTATGGGGGGCAGGATGGCCTGGTGGTCCTGGTGTTGGACAGCCGAAGGGTTTGTGTTCAAACTCCATTCTCTGCAGTCTACCTGCGGCCTACAATACAATATGAATAATTAGTCGATTTCTTCTTATATCTTTAGAACTGTGAGGAACAAAAACGGATATTTGCAAATGTATGTTCCTCTGAAATGCTTGGTGCCTGCAAAATGTAACATTAGCCATGTGTAGTACATTTGAATCGCTAAATTGTGAACGCTTCTTTACTCCTACTTAATTTTATTTATCACCATTCTGCATCACTTTTACATACAAAACACAAACACATACAAACTTTCTTCAGCTGTTTGTTTTTTAATCATCTTATCAAATGTTCTCCTGCTTGTCATACATGTCAAGAAACTCCATGCCCCGATAGAAAGTGTGTCCCTGTTCGCGGGAGCGCGCATGCATTCAGCGAAGGTGGACCTACTTTACTACACTATGGTTTCACCTTAGTAGATTATAAATAAGACATGTGGACTGTTTAATTCATCGTTTTAGTAATGTAGTTTTATCAACGAGCTTTTGCAAAGTAACACTTTGCTCATCGATCAAAATCAATGCTTCTTCTCTACGTGTGGTCGAACTAGGTATTATTAATTGCACTTAATTGAGGCCAAGGCAAAAGGCAAAACCAATTTGACAATGTTATAATGTACCACTTGGTCCATTTCTTAATCATCCTTTGTCAGGTAAGGAACTTGTTCAAACTCGTATTCAATGCAGTAAAATCAAGATGCCATTACTCGGTTCAATTATAATTATATGTTAATTAACTTGACTCGAGTTTTACATTTAACTGAATGCAGCATTGTAAACATTTTGTTCCTTTAATCCACTACAAATTAAAGCCCACCTTGGGATATTGTAAAGGATTCTGAATTCCAGCTCCTTAAAGGGTAAATAATGATCATGATAATGTGTTGCAGTTATATAGCGCTTTTCATAACACAAAGCCATTTAGTTAATTGTCCTACCAGGCTGGACATGCCGTCTACCAAAATATGTAACCCCCTCTATAATGCACAGATGATGCTCTACCATCAAGTGTTTTATTTTGTATCATACCCAATAACCCCTGGGTGGTCCTGGTGTTTGACAGCCGCAGGGTTTGTGTACAAATTCCATTGCCTAGCCCATACGTTAGCCTACAATACATTATTGATCATTGTTAAATATTTTAAAACTCAATCATTTAATTATTAAATCTTTCTAAATGTGAGGAACAAAAACTCCCTTCCTGCAATCACCAAGACGTCCATAGTAATTACTTAAACCCTGATCCTTCTTCTCACAACATGAGCTCGATAACCGATATGTGCATCGATTGTATTTGTTTATCCATGCAAACACATATGCAAACACCTTGCGATAAGAAGTATTACTGTTAATGACAAATTAGAATTTATAAATATGAGCAAATGTTCCTCAAAAAGTGCTTGCTTCCTGCAAAAATAAGTGTGTATATCCCCACTGTATATACACAGTGGGGAGAATAAGTACTCATAGCTTATTCTAAAATCGGAGGTAAATACAACCTTTTTGTGCAGCTCAACGACCTCGCGAATGTAAGAAAATAGTTCGTCTGCCCGTCGCAGAAGTTCGTTCTCACATTGAACTATATCCGCCTGATGATGACGAACCTACACCAAAACACCAAACCTTTCCTAATGAAAGCGCCATGGTCGAACAGAAACAGAACTGCGCTAATCAAATACTTTATACAGTTTATTATCGTAAACATGGTTCAAATTAAGGGGGGGGGGGGGGGGGGGACATTTATATATCCTTAAATGTAATAGTAAATATTACGATTTATATGCCCGTATTTATGCCTGGAAGAATTGCTGACACCCCTAAAGCGGACCATACCATTTCTTTACCTCGGCGTTAGTTGGACCGTACCTGTCGCCTACCTGTTCGTAGCGGGTACCGTCTACAAGTTCCTCCACAGTTGCTCGTACGTGGATATCTTTTTGGCTAACGTTATATTTTATTTAATGAAATCGTGAAACATTGTTAACGTTAGCTACGGTTATGAGTTAATAAGGGTGATTTTTTTTTATGATGCAGTGAACAATGGTTATACTATATATACTATACTATATAGACCACCCAAAATCCAACTTTGTCCGTGGCTTTCTAACCTTGAAGATAGTCTTATTGAAAAAAAAAAGTATCCATATTATACAGGATCTTTTCCATAGGAGCCATATGTTTCTCACTTCTGAATTAATGGAAAAGATATAGGAGTCACTCTAGCATATTTTGGGCCTATAGACTGAGTCCTATCTTATCCATTCATTTTGGTATTGGGACCAGTACAGAATCTGCAATGTTGAATGAGATAATGTGGAATTTTGTTAATTTTTTTTCTATTAGACTATTTTCCAAGTACGAAAACAGCTGACAAATGTAGATTATTGGGTGGTCTATGTCAAGCACAGGCCTAGATGCTGTATGGTTGTAACACATCTGCCCACCTCTGGCTGGTTGATAGTGTCTTTGGTTGTGGTACAGCATTGTGTGTGTCTGTGTTTGAGCGGAAACGATGGTCTGCTGTTGTGGTGTGTGTGTGTGGGGCTGACTTGCTGGGAGTTTTGCCCTAGAATACTTTGCTGTTGTGTGGTTCGGGCTCCATAAGCTGGTGTAATGGATTTGATTCATCCCCATCTGCAGACTGCAGACATTACGTTAAACAAGCGAGATACTGTGAGGATAAGACTTCCGTTGACTGAAGCACGCTCCTGCGCTGCACTGGGCTCCCTTTACGCCCTGGAGAAAATGTTGATCCCCGATTGTCATCGTATAAGTTGCACTCTGATCGTAACGCCAAAGCTATTGAGCTTGTGCAGCAGTTTCAGAAGTATTTCCAGTTTAACAGTAGTATGAGAAGACACTGCAGTTTAACAATGAAAGGAGGTTAACGTTCCAGACATTCACCAGGGAATAACCTGCATGTAAATGCACTTATTGTGTCTGCAGTTTGTAGTGTGAACTGCAGTGATTGGCTCTCGTAAAGGATTAATTAGTAGGGCTATGTTGTAGCTTAGTAATTGTAGTGAAATGAAAAACCTGTAGGAATGTTTAATCATAGAACAAGAGGACAATGGATGGCGACGGAGGTCAAGAATTAAGAAGTAGTTTATTCATTGGTAAAGAAAGTGTTGTATGTGTTTGTGGGTAAAACAGATGCCCAACAGTGAAATAGAAAATGACACATTAGAATAAATAAAGAAGTGTACACAATTTAGGAGTTGTGAATTAACATAATTAGCAACAGTAACATAGTTTAAAATGTTGTGTGTTAGTCAAATATTTCATTTTTACATGAACAAAGCATTTCAGAGGAACATTCATTTGGAAATATTTATGACTTTTTGTCATTAAAAGTAAGAAGTAGACCACATATCCCAAGGTGTTTCCATATACAGACATGGATAACAAATCAAATTAATGCATATATAGGTTATAGCGCTCATGATTTTGTGAATTATCAGAGTGAAAGTTCTTGTCATGTGTTTTGGTGTATGAATGAAGTTCATTTTTGTTCCTTACAGTTGTTTTAGGAATTGAAGAATTATATGATCTGGATTTTAGATACTTCATTATTCGTAATTTATTGTACACCTGTACAACCCCCCATTGTACAGGTACAATGGGGTTTGAACCCAAACCCTTCAGCTGGGAGTCTAACTCTATACCGAACTCGAACCATCCTGCCCCCCATAGGTCACACTACTCAGAGGGCTACACTATTCTCAATAAACTCTGGGTCCAGAAATGTGTATGGGATTTCCAGATCTAAGTTTCTGTACTTAATCTTCAAACTTAACTTTCGAAGCATTCTCTTGAAGGTCACCATGTGCTGGCGTGGATTATATTCAGAGAAATGCTCTTCAGGATAGTCGCCAAGGCAGACCTGTTGAGATCAACGAATACATTAAATAAAACACACATTAAATACACATAATATAACATGTTACATACATATACTATAACACATGTACATTAAATACATACATATAATGTAGCACACATGTTAAATACATTATAACTTTAATTGTCACTCTGTTTGACTAAAAGCTGAGAGTTGGTATACAATACCTTTGAATACTGTAAAACCTTCAATAACATACTCTGGGAAATAAGAATACTGCAAATATTGCAGGATGTAGGTATATGTAACATGCACTAACATTACATGGTTTACAGTGGTTATAAGGAATCTTTAAAGAACCTCAGGGAACTTACAAAATCGCTGGACTGCTTGCTGAGCAGCCACACGACAGCCATTCCATGAACAGTGACGTTGATGTCAGGAAGAGCATCCAGGAGGGAGCTTTCATCTGCAGTTCCTTTGGTCGTCGGCGGGGGGCGCTGCATGCTCGTTGGAGTGTTTGGCATCCATGAACCGTAGTCAAACTAAAAGGAAAAAACGGATATAGAATACAACAACTTTAGAAGACAAAAACCTTTTAGGAATTAACAGACTATATATTTTTTAATTACATCTGAGAAGTAATAAGAAATAAACATTATTATGAATTAAGTTATTTTTTTTACATTAATTAACAAGCCAGACCTGGCCGGAGTTGACTGCAGCATGCTGGGCAGAACCAGTGAAGATCACCATGGTGACGAATTTCACCAGCTCAGCTACAGTGCTCAATCTTTGCGGCATTCCTGAAGAGTTTTTTAGTTGGTTACAATTTCAATTAATTAACATTAGTTAATTAAGCAATAAGAATGAACTAACTGTTAATTAAGTTACTTTAATGTCTAGTAATCATTTACTTATGATGTTCAGGTTACAAATGTATTCATTTATAAAAAAAAATTGTAGTTCAGTTCTTGTTAGTAGAAGTAACTTGTGGCACTGGCACACCATCTCCAATCATTTCATTCAGTGTTTTTGGTTTTGTCAGGTCCACCACTAACCCTAACCACTATGCTAATGTTTATAATAATGGTTATTACCACATTAATTAAAGCTAAATAATTTTGAATGATTCTATCCTTATTGTAAAGTGTTAAGTAAAGAAAACGATACTGATTAATTGGATGAATTCAATGGAATTAAGTTCTGCATATATATGACATACTGTATGACTTGTATTCCAATTATATATTTTTATTTAGACCACTCAACATGATTTCTGGATATTTTGGTTTAAGCTCACCAGATTCTGGCCGTGAAAGGAATCCATGTTCAAAGATGTCATGAACCCAGGTCTGTAGCTCTGTGTCTCGCTGGACATCAGAGTCTCTTCTGTAGTAGTAGCAAAGCACTCCCTGAACAAACCTGTATCAACAAGCCCTATTTAATTGTTGTGATTCTCTCTTCCATTTGCGTATTGAAAACGGTTGTGAGATTGCTATGCAAAGAGATGTTTTATGTATATTTTAGATATGCATGTCGTGTGGAGTAGATTAGATTTAACTTTGTTGTGATTGCACAAATACTAGACAACAAAATTAAGTTTAGCATCCAGCCAGAAGTGCAATAAAGTGCCTAAAACGAGGTAGGCAGTATAATTAGGTGATATAACTTGTGACGGCGCACTTTACGATCATTTGTCAGAAATCACTCATGTCATAGATTTAACCATTTATTTCATGAAATGGTAATACAATTGAGTTTGGCGGTATGGTTCCACTCTTTTCTGGTGCTACCTGCTGTAGGATTTAAACATGACATACAGATGTCCGATACAGAATACCAACAGCATGCCAACGTTTGACAACAGGGAGCACTGTACAATCCCCCATGGGGTACATCAGATGTCTCAACCCATCGTGTAGGTTACATACAATACAGAGCAGAACCAAGCAGGTGGAGGCTGGGGTGGTGGTGGGCGAAATTCTGCTCAGCACACTTAACTTTGCAGAGTGAGTGTTTGAGGTGGAAGGTCTTAAATTGACCGCCTATCAGTGTACGTGAGTTCGATTGGACAGCGTTAGCCGTCAGCTGATAGGGTGCATAGCTAGAGTGTCCCGCCAGAACTAGCTACGGCCATTGTCGGCACAACTGTGATGGGATTCTGTAAGCGTCACAAATGATTTGCTAGCTCAATGTTGTTGTAACTAATGCTGGGTACCCTCTACAGGATCATTTGCACGATTTTGTGCCCGATTTCCCCCTTCCGACTCTGGCCAGCAAAGCCCAGATTTGTTGATGGTTCTACCGATTTTATTTTGCCGTAATACTTGTGGTGTGGGGTATGTTAAGAGTGTTTGTTTTTTAACCGAGCGGGACCTCACCGACTCAAAATCGCAAATATTAAACATGTTCAATATTCACAATCCAATATCCTGTAGTTTGGGGAGAACCCCCTACGACAGCCGAGTACGCGGTCAATTGATTGTCATGTGTGAAGGACGATAGCCAATAGGGAGCCACGCTGACTTAACGTAATACCAACAATTCATCAAGTTATCATTACAAAGGCCATGGCGGCAAAAGCAAAGGTGAGGCGGTCTTCCGAAATGGATGAACAGCGTGTAGAGTTTAAACCTTTCTGAAAAAACGTTTGCAAAAGATAGTATAGCTAGTTCCTTCTTAATGGCGTCCGCCATGCTTTTTGTACAGTAAAGTCACGATTTTGATTTCCTGAGATTGGCGAGATTTCCGGGTTTTGAAAATCTTGGTTGTTGTGGAATGGAATCAGTTAGGGTGTGGTGCGCTGTGTTGGGAAGAATTGTTTCCTTCCACACTAAACGACCAAAACAGTTAAATGTATCTTGATGTTGTGTGTTGTCTCTCACATTTTCTAAATTTCAAAGATCATCTAGTGTGTACCCAGCATAAGATATTCGCTGAAGTGTAATTTTTTCCCATTGCTAGAATTATCTACTATGCCCACGAATTTCATATGCATCTTTAAAAACTTTAAAGATTTTTTATGACTTTTTATGACTTTTTATGACTTTAAAGGCATTTCCCGAACGTCTTCGTAAGGTGTCTACAAAAAACCCGAGGTCGGGGCGGGACATAGCTTTTCAAAAGGTTGGAGGGTTTGTTGTGGTGGCTAGGTAGAGCTTCACCTTGATATTTGAATCCGTTGAAAAACAAAGCTTGCTGTCAATCAACGTGCTATGAGCTGCAGTTGAAAATAGAGCAATTTAATTGGACAATATAAAGCTGACTTTCAAAGCAACCAATAATTACAAATAATTAGACCAATATTATGGTTAGCATATCGAAAGCAGCTGCAATGTTGCTATGTGTTTCTATTACCTCTGAATGATGTCCCAAAGCTGGATGCCATCGTCTCTGTAGTAGAAGTTGGGCACAGACTCCAGCCCTCTCTCCTTGATGTCATCTCGAATGCAAAGCGAGGTGTAGGTTATAGATGACGTGGCTCGTTGCAGGAGTGTGTTCATAGCCTCTTTGCCAGAAGCGGTGAACTTGGGAAGCAATCAGATTGTTACACTTACAAGCAGGGTGGAAAGAATGACAGCAATGATTATCAAAGGGTCTGCTACAATATCATATACACATGCATGCATAAACTGAAAATATAATGTGTAGGCTACATTTATTGTCGCTCCATACCGTGTTGATAATTCCACTTTCTGATATGAGTAGTTTTCGGGCTTGGACGTTGACATGGAGGGTGTAGCGAGTGTGGGGAACCAGGAGCTATCCAAGAAATTGGAAAATGTTGGAAGAAAATGGTGAGCTTTCAGATATATAAAAAGACAAAAGGCAGCCACTATCCATCAGCCATCCTGGATGGATGGATTTCTTTTCAGTTTTAACGGTCACCTTGTACAGTGGATGCACCATGGGCAGGTTACGCAGGAGTGAGACAGAAAACACTTCTGCCAGAAGATGAGTGCGGAGTAAGTGGGAGTGAAGCTGGTGGTGCTGGAAATCTGCACTTCTGACAAACAGCTTGGCCAACAACCAGTCGTACTCCGAGTCGTTAGGAACAAAGATGGGGTTGTCCTTTGACGGTTCCTGCTTCAACTACAGAAAGAGGCAAAGCATGAATAACTGGTTCAGTAGCATCGGTGAAATCCCTTTTATCAAGATGGGGAGTTTCCAAAGGTTTCCATACACCAGCCATCATTGGGGGATGGAAGTAGGTGCGTTAATATCAACACTTACCTGGATAGCTATGGGCATCAGCTTATCCTCAGGGGTTTTGTGGAGAAGGACGAGTGGGGCCATCAGGTACTGCTGCTTGCCATTAATCGTGTTGGCTTTCAATCCATCCAAGATTTGGTAGTCACACAGGAATATGTTGCCTCTCTGTTTAAATGTGAGTTAACATGTTTCAATCCATCCAATACTTTGTAGTCACACAGGAATATGTTGCCTCTCTGTTTAAATGTGAGAATTAACATGTTTCAAATGACATTGATTTTATTTTTTAATAAATTTAACTACACTAATGATGACATTCATGCAAACCCAGGCTTCTATAAATATGAATGTAGGCCTAGTTTATCTTTCAAATACAATTTCTGAGATCACTGGTTCAAGCCTCTTACTGTTGTCCGTAATGATTTTAGACTGATTAAATGGGGATATGATATGTTGTGTCCTTCAAAGAGCAACATTCAGGTGAAGCACACACCTGCATCTCTTCTGCCAGGCTCCTCCCACCGTGGAGGAACACCATGGCATCGGTGACCGGAAGGTTTTCAGGCAACTTCGAACAACGACGGATCACCATTGGGTTGACACCGTTTAGAAACTGGTAGCCAAAGAGAGAATCCTTCTTCCAGTGCTGCTGGACATGCTCTATATAGACGACATGTAGTGAATGGATTAACAGAGGCAAACAAATCATTTATTTTATATATCAAAGGTGTAACGTCACACTCTTCTATTTTCTAACAGAGAATTGCTTGTGTAGATATCACAGTCTGCAACATATTTTGATTTAGAAAATAGCCGAGCATGATGGTTCCCTTTAAGATATTTTAGACTTAACAATGTTCCCTCCAAATAACCTTTTGCCTCGTCTTCAACCATATTTATTTGGAATGAAGGAGGAGTCATTGGAGGTAGCGCGACTGCTGTCTTGCTGGGCTGACTTTCCAGCTAAGCAACCTCAAGACATAGTCAGTGACGCAACGGCAACATGGCGGCGAGCCAGAGCGAAAGCATACGTTATCACCAACCATAAATGGAATAAAATTCAACGTGAATCACTGTTAAAAAATGTTCCCAAATTTAATCCCAACACCCTTCATTCGGTAAGAAACTCATCCAATCTAGGATGTTTCATGTCCGCTTTAAAGTGTATGTAAATCCTATAATTGTTTTTATCTGTTTTAAACCTTTGTCCTTTTTTTTATTACTAAAATGTATAGTTGTTAAACAGTGGATATGCTTTGTAAAATACAGGGGTTCTCCTACAGGTAGTTTTCTATTGGCAGCGCAGCTCAAGAGACTTTGACAACGACCGCGTTTCTGCCCCTATTCAACCCAGTGTGTCTTTTCTACATCTTGCATGACTTTTTCCCCCTCAGATCAGCATCTTTTTATTCTCCATGCCCTAAATTCTCATACTAAAACGGGGATTTACTTTATGCCTTTAAAATCCAAGTGATCAACCACATATTAACCATCAACTTGACATTTAGCATTTTGTACCAGATAGTGCAGTTTGTTTGTAGCGGAAGACTTCGCTGATTGCGTCTATGCTTTTCCAGCTTTCTTCACAATCCGCCAGTCCCTTGAGTTTCAACTCCAGCCGCCTGGACAGGGGAAAAAAAATATGTTTGTTTCAATATGATACAAAATGTATTATGTATGAAAGGACAACAGTGTTGTGGATGATCAAACCATCCTAACTGTCTCTTCTAACTTCAGTCAAATATATTTTCAATATAGTTAGTCAAAATCGCTTCTTTATGTTGATTCCGTCTAAGAGCATTTCACGTGGTTGCAAAAAGCACTTTGGTCTTCTTGATAAGACATTTAGTAAAGTACTTGTATGGCGATTCACTGTTATTTTATCCACAAACTCCGTACTGACCGACCCACATTGAGTCCACTAAATTTGCATCGTTTACATTTGTGGCGGCTGCGCGCATGGTAAATGCTCTTTGGCACAATCGGTCGAAGGAAGTCATTTTGGCAAATTAAAGTGGTCACACATATTTGAGAGAAGACAGGATAGACTGTCTGATCACCCAGACCAGTGTTGTCCTTGGATTATCTTGTAAACACTTTGTGTAGTACATTGCTCACAACGATAAATACTAGCAGGTTTATATAAGCCTCATAAAGGTTCATATGGCCTTGTTAATGTATACATATTTTTAGTCTTAACTTAGTAATGCTAGATTTGTAATTGTAAAATGCATTATATGTTTTTGTAAACTCACAGTACTCATTAATCTATCAGCTGTTTCTAAATAATTTGTTTGTCACAAACCAACCATTAAAATAAAAAAACAAAAGAGACCTTACCCTTGTATACCGTTCAGTTTAAACTCAGTGTCTTTGGTGAAGGAGAAGCGGACCTCATCAGGCAGAGAATGAACATCGTCCGTCTTCATACAGTGAGGAATCCCCTCTGCATAAACGCTCCAGCTAGGGAATATTTAGGGTAAAAAAAGAATGCTTGACCAACTGTGTAATACAACCAAAAATGCAGGCATTGTTTATAAGTGGCCATGATACTTGTTTAAACCACTATTGTTTCTTTGTTTAAAGTAATATTTATATCCACATCATTTCCTAACAAGAACAGTTTGTTATGAATACATATTTTAAGGTTGGTATCCCTAGAATAGAAAATTGTCATAATGACTTGTTGAAATGTGACAGAAGAAAATTGCATAAAAGGTTGTTGCCTTACTAATAAGCAAGCCTCTAAAGCTAAGAAATAACTTTCCACTTTACATACTTAGATACAATCTGATATTTGTGATCATCTACGTTATCTGGATCATGAGATCCGGTTGCAGACCTTTGCATTTACAGCTGGTAGGCTACGGAAGTGTCTCATCAACTAGATCTTTGCTGCTTTGTGATCAGATCTCATAATAACGTGTAGGTCGGCTTACTCAGCAACAAACTGCATATCCGAGGTCATGATAAGCAATTTTACTGACTATGATGGATATACTGAAAATTGCCATTTATTTATATATATGAACTGTACTTTATGTACATTATGAATGTAACATACCTGTACTGTTTCTTTCTCAGTTTACACTCATTCGTCCTGCTATATCTCATCTCATCATTATCTTGATGGGCTTCTTCAAACCATTTTAGAGCTGCAATGCAGGAAAATTACACACGTAAAAGACTCAACTTTCACTAATACCAACACATAAAATACATTACAGAAACATAATAGAGAATACAATAAAGAAGTTCCGTAACCTTTGCCCTCTCTGAACATGTGAACTTCTTTGTTGGTGATCCAGCGATAGACGGGGAAGTGGTAGGACTCTCCTTCTGGGGACTCGACCTCCACCTTGGCAGGGAACCAGGCTTTTTCTGGGAGCAGAAGATGGGGCTTTTTGTCCAGCTCAATCACTACCAGTTTGCCAATGGACTTTTGGCAGTTCACCTCAAATTTTAAAACCTATGCAGAAAAGGTGGACAGCAACAGTTTCAATAAATCCATGTCCAAGGACAGAAGTGTGACAAACACCTAGCCATGTATACTAGCATGAGCATACAAGATCATTAGCATCATTGAATGTGTCCATCAATAGCTCCATTGCAGTGATGATATGTGATTTACTTTTAATTGATTCTAGTGAGTTGACATCAATTTCTTCTGAAATATACATAAATGTAAAACTTACTGAACCGTTGCAGAGGTAAGAAAATCCGGTGGTGATTCTTTTGCGTTCGCTCGTCCCATCTGTCCCCACCAGTTTAATGTGGACATGGTCCCAAGTGGAGGCGTGGAGACGGTATTCAGTGGTCACGGACCCTTTGTACTTCAGCATCTTCCCTCTGTGGTGCTGACTGAGTAGTCTACCTTAGTAGTCTACCTAGAATACATTTAACAACAAATTTGACGGTTATTGTGAGAGTTTGTTGAACTTTGAAGTAACACAAAAGTAAAAGGTATCTTACCGTAGTATGTAGCACCTTAAAGGGATGCTTGGTTGTCCTTTCCTTTTATACAGGTATGTCACATTCCTCCTACTGCAAACAAATGACAGCAGTTAATGTCATATGTAAATTTAGGACAAGGAACAAGGAACTTTCTGAATATAGTTCCTGGGGGGGAAAGGAAATGGAAAAACCAGTCATACAAACTATGATTTTAGAGAATTTAATTCAAGGAGCACAACATCAGAAGAACAGACAATGTAGAAATACTTTATTTTGATTTATATTGGACCATCAGACACGCTGTAATTTACACTTAGGAGGGTCGTTTTTACACTGAAAGTGGATCGCACTCACAGAGTATTAAGAAACACTGCACTATTTCTAATGTGAAGAGGTGATGTAAATTAATTTCTTCTATGCTTTATTTAGACCACAGGATATTCAAGCTAACATTAGTACCTCATTGGACCACACATTTGTAGTGCTAGCACCAGTCACACTACAAAACATGGCCTCCTTCCACCCAGGCCAAGACGGACCAAAAGGTTTACCTGGGTAAATTAGACCCTGTCATTCCGCCCATGATCAATATAAACTGAAATTGTACCTGTATTCGAGAGATGCTTCATGAACCACCTCCAGAGTGCAAGCTCGTTTACCTTGTATCTCTGAATAAACCATGTGTTGAACATTTACCGCTCTCCGAGTCATGCCTAGCCCGTAACAACGATACCACAAAGGATTAGACTTTAGTTTTCATCAGAGGTTATCAACACAACTGATACTAGCGTGAATTATAACCAAACAAAAAATAATAACGAGGACTGCTAGAAGTCAGGAAAGGTATTCACAGCCCACACCACAGCCGTACCCCCTTTCCTGGATAAATACTTATATACTTAGTTATTTGAACTAAGTATGTAATATAGTCTTAACTAAACCTAGTACGTCAAAATTATGTATCTTATGATTCAAACACTCATAGTATAAAATATTGAGTATACCACTCACTCATAACACTAACACTCGGTGAATAAATCTAAAGGGAATGTGAGGTTGACATCACATCGTGTTGTGCGCTATGGTGAACATGCAGCACAGTAGCTCATAGTCATTATCTCAGAGTCCACTGGAACTTTTCACTAAGCATTAAGTCATCACATCAGAATAAAAACATAAAGTTAGTGCCACCAGTAGAAAATGTTAGTCTTGAGCCCTGCTTTAAGAACAATAATGCATGCAGACAGTGTGTGTTTGTGTGTGTGTGTGTGTGTGTGTGTGTGTGTGTGTGTGTGTGTGTGTGTGTGTGTGTGTGTGTGTGTGTGTGTGTGTGTGTGCGTGTGTGCATCTAATACATGCATGGCTCATACCAGGAACTTCGTTCAACCTAAAGCACAGAGGGGAAACGCCTCACGTTGTATCAGAAAAAACTTCCTGGAGTAAACATTGTTGCAGTTTGTGTCAGGCGAGGGGGACTCAGTTGTAAACACGGACAAAAGCAGACAGGGTGTGGGCACAGGTAACAAGAGTTTATTCAAAACATGGTGAGGACAAGGGGGAGGGTGAAACTTCAGCGTAACTTCTTCCCGGTCCGGGGTGGTCTCCTGGTAGGGCTTAGGGGTGAGCTGGAGGCTGGGTGGTAGGTCTCCTGGTAGGGCTTAGGGGTGAGCTGGAGGCTGGGTGGAGGACAAAGGAAACCGGGGTGAGACACAGTAGGCAGCACACACAAAACATCCTTCTCTCCTAGCGTCTCTAAAAGAAATCAAGATGAGTTCACTGTAACTACTGATAGAGAAAGTGTCACAGGGCCCATACTGTTGGTCCTTTCTCCATACAGAACAGAACCATGTCTCCATGAAGGACACCAGGGAGTTAGCCTCGTGAGACCACCCTGATCTTGTGAGTTCACGTTCTGCTTCTCTCTGCTGATCAGTCTGGCCCAGGCGGCAGCCATGACCGTCTGTTAGTGAAGCTCAGGTGGAGGAGACTTGCATGTAGTTTGTCTAACGGCCTTTGGGTGGTTCACGGTAGGACCATGCAGAGCTATGGGCCTGAAAAGGCCTTCGGACAATCAGTTGCCGCCTAACCTAGCCTTGCATACGCTGGGTGCAGCGCCTGGAGGGCCTTCGAAGCTGACCTTTCAAAGCGCATCCAATCACATTGCAGCTCTTTATGACACAGACATGAAGCAAAGAACATGCACACATCCCAATGATATAAACACAGAGCAGCTCATAGTCATTATCTCGGAGTCCACTGGAACTTTTCACTAAGCATTTAAAGTCGTATCACAACATCCGAATAATAAAAAAGGTAAGTGCCACCAGTGCCACCAGTAGAAAATGTTAGTCTTGAGCCCTGCTTTAAGAACAATAATGCATGCAGACAGTGTGTGTGTGTGTGTGTGTGTGTGTGTGTGTGTGTGTGTGTGTGTGTGTGTGTGTGTGTGTGTGTGTGTGTGTGTGTGTGTGTGTGTGTGTGTGTGGTGTCATGCATCGAATACAACAGGAATTGTTGGCTCATACCTACCTCATACCTACCTACTTCAACCAGGAACTACATTCAACCTAAATCATCAAGGGGAAATGCCTCACATATCAGAAAAAAACTGCCTTGAGGGCCTTTGAAGCTGACCTTTCAAACCGCATGGATTTACGATGATATTTTTATAGCGCCCTCTATATAACCTAACTTTGACAACTCTGATTCTTCATCTTCAGAGTGGTTGAAGTCATCGTTTTTTTCCCAATTGACCCCCATTTAATAGGGGGTCAATTAAATGCCTATAAGCCTATGTTAAATCACAATTGATTTATTGCAATAGAAAAGGTATTTCTTAAATATTTTCCGAAACGTAAACTACTTGTATATAATACATGTTTGTTCAGGGGTGCTTGGCTACTAGTAGGCCTACAAAGCATGGAACATGGATTCCTTTCACAGCCGTAATCTGGTGAGTTTAAGGCTGGCTTAAACTATATGTATGTATATATATATATATGTATGTATATATATATATATATATATATATATATATATATCCTGCAGTATTCAGTAGACCTATACTTAATTGCTTGAGTCTGTATACTTATTCCCTAGAGTATTAACGTATACTTATGTTTTTACCTACATAAAACATAAGTTGTTTAGCTTATGTAAACTGCTTTAACATGGCATTGATCTATATCAATATACTGGTTCATTTTACTTTATTTTATATGAACCAATAGCTGTTATTCAAGTATTTAATGTGTACCAAGGCTTTCTCCCGTCGTATTTATAGCATCCTGGAAGCTAAATACTTAGCTCTTGTTGGCTGTGTACCAAATCCCTGTTTATAGTCAAACATATGGTGAATCAAAGTGCTCTGTATTTAACGTGTGTGTTATATTAAATGTATTACATATGTTTTATGTTATGTATTGAACGTGTGTTTATCCCAACAGGTGGCCCTGGGCCACTACCCTGAAGAGCATTTCTCTGAAAGAGTTCCACGCCAGCACATGGAGGTCTTTAAAGGGGAGCTTGGACTTTTAAGTGCAATTATTGAAGCCAGAAACGTGGGTCAGGAAATCCCGTACACATTTGTGGACCCACCGCTTGTGGAGAACAGCGTAGCCATCTGAGTAGTGTGAGCTATGGGGGGCAGGATGGCCTGGTGGTCCTGGTGTTGGACAGCCGAAGGGTTTGTGTTCAAACTCCATTCGCTGCAGTCTGCCTGCTGCCTACAATACAATATGAATAATTAGTCGATTTCTTCTTATATCTTTAGAACTGTGAGGAACAAAAACGGATATTTGCAAATGTATGTTCCTCTGAAATGCTTGGTGCCTGCAAAATGTAACATTAGCCATGTGTATTACATTTGAAACGCTAAATTGTGAACCCTTCTTTACTCCTACTTATCACCGTTTTATTTATCACCATTCTGCATCACGTTTACATACAAAACACAAACACATACAAACTTTCTTCAACTGTTTGTTTTTTAATCATCTTATCAAATGTTCTCCTGCTTGTCATACACGTCAAGAAACTCCATGCCCCGATAGAAAGTGTGTCCCTGTTCGCGGGAGCGCGCATGCATTCAGCGAAGGTGGACCTACTTTACTACACTATGGTTTCACCTTAGTAGATTATAAATAAGACATGTGGACTGTTTAGTTCATCGTTTTAGTATTGTAGTTTTATCAACGAGCTTTTGCAAAGTAACACTTTGCTCATCTATCAAAATCAATGCTTCTTCTCTACGTGTGGTCGAACTATGTATTATTAATTGCACTTAATTGAGGCCAAGGCAAAAGGCAAAACCAATTTGACAATGTTATAATGTACCACTTGGTCCATTTCTTAATCATCCTTTGTCAGGTAAGGAATTTGTTCAAACTCATGTTCAATGCAGAAAAATCAAGATGCCATTACTCTGTTCAATTATAATTATATGTTAATTCACTTGACTCGAGTTTTACATTTAACTGAATGCAGCATTGTAAACATTTTGTTCCTTTAATCCACTACAAATTAAAGCCCACCTTGGGATATTGTAAAGGATTCTGAATTCCACCTCCTTAAAGGGTAAATAATGATCATGATAATGTGTTGCAGTTATATAGCGCTTTTCATAACACAAAGCCATTTAGTTAATTGTCCTACCAGGCTGGACATGCCGTCTACCAAAATATGTAACCCCCTCTATAATGCACAGATGATGCTCTACCATCAAGTGTTTTATTTTGTATACTTCAAATCATACCTAATAACCCCTGGGTGGTCCTGGTGTTTGACAGCCGCAGGGTTTGTGTACAAATTCCATTGCCTAGCCCATACGTTAGCCTACAATACATTATTGATCATTGTTCAATATTTAAAAACGCAATCATTTAATTCTTAAATCTTTCTAAATGTGAGGAACAAAAACTCCCTTCCTGCAATCACCAAGACGTCCATAGTAATTACTTAAACCCTGATCCTTCTTCTCTCAACATGAGCTCGATAACCGATATGTGCATCGATTGTATGTTTATCCATGCAAACACATATGCAAACACCTTGCGATAAGAAGTATTACTGTTAATGACAAATTAGAATTTATAAATATGAGTTCCTCTCAAGTGCTTGCTTCCTGCAAAAATAAGTGTGTATATATATATATATATATATATATATATATATATACACAGTGGGGAGAATAAGTACTCATAGCTTATTCTAAAATCGGAGGTAAATACAACTTTTTTGTGCAGCTCAAAGACCTCGCGAATGTAAGAAAATACTTTACTATACTACATAGACCACCCAAAATCCAACTTTGTCCGTTGCTTTCTAACCTTGAAGATAGTCTTATTAAAAAAAAACTATCCATATTATACAGGATCTTTTCCATAGGAGCCATATGTTTCTCCCTTCTGAATTAATGGAAAAGATAGGAGTCACTCTAGCATATTTTGGGCCTATAGACTGAGTCCCATCTTATCCATTCATTTTGGTATTGGGACCAGTACAGAATCTGCAATGTTGAATGAGATGATGTGGAATTTTGTTAATTTTTTTTCTATTCGACTATTTTCCAAGTAAGAAAACAGCTGACAAATGTAGATTATTGGGTGGTCTATGTCAAGCACAGGCCTAGATGCTGTATGGTTGTAACACATCTGCCCACCTCTTTGGCTGGTTGATAGTGTCTTTGGTTGTGGTACAGCATTGTGTGTGTCTGTGTTTGAGCGGAAACGATGGTCTGCTGTTGTGGTGTGTGTGTGTGTGGGTCTGACTTGCTGGAAGTTTTGCCCTAGAATACTGTAGCAACCCTGTTTCTATGCGTCCAAGCACTACACAGGTTGTTTTGACTAACTCCTTTTATTAATGGCAGGCACACGTTGTCGAACGCTATAACGAACAAACATGAACTTCTCTCTAACTCTAACCGGATGTCTCTACTCCCAAGGCCCGCCCCCTTCTCCTGAGCACCCAATCACAACACCAGCACGATGCACACAAATAACGCAACCTAGAACCGTTACAATACTTTGCGGGTGACCCCTGACTACAAAAGCTGTTGTGTGGTACGGGCTCCATAAGCTGGTGTAATGGATTTGATTCATCCCCATCTGCAGACTGCAGACATTACGTTAAACAAGCGAGATACTGTGAGGATAAGACTTCCGTTGACTGAAGCACGCTCCTGCGCTGCACTGGGCTCCCTTTACGCCCTGGAGAAAATGTTGATCCCCGATTGTCATCGTATAAGTTGCACTCTGATCGTAACGCCAAAGCTATTGAGCTTGTGCAGCAGTCTCAGAAGTATTTCCAGTTTAACAGTAGTATGAGAAGACACTGCAGTTTAACAATGAAAGGAGGTTAACGTTCCAGACATTCACCAGGGAATAACCTGCATGTAAATGCACTTATTGTGTCTGCAGTTTGTAGTGTGAACTGCAGTGATTGGCTCACGTAAAGGATTAATTAGTAGGGCTATGTTGTAGCTTAGTAATTGTAGTGAAATGAAAAACCTGTAGGAATGTTTAATCATAGAACAAGAGGACAATGGATGGCGACGGAGGTCAAGAATTAAGAAGTAGTTTATTCATTGGTAAAGAAAGTGTTGTATGTGTTTGTGGGTAAAACAGATGCCCAACAGTGAAATAGAAAATGACACATTAGAATAAATAAAGAAGTGTACACAATTTAGGAGTTGTGAATTAACATAATTAGCAACAGTAACATAGTTTAAAATGTTGTGTGTTAGTCAAATATTTCATTTTTACATGAACAAAGCATTTCAGAGGAACATTCATTTGGATATATTTATGACTTTTTGTCATTAAAAGTAATACGTAGACCACATATCCCAAGGTGTTTCCATATACAGGCATGGATAACAAATCAAATTAATGCATATTGGTTAGAGAGCTCATGATGTTGTGAATGATCAAAGTGTAAGTACTTGTCATGAGTTTTGGTGTATGAATGAAACAACTCTGTTCCTCAGAGTTGTTTTAGGAATTTAAGAAGTATATGATTACGATTATAGTTACTAAATTATTGGTAATGTATTGTACAGGTAGACCTGCACACAATGTGGTTTGAACCCAAACCCTTCAGCTGGGAGTCAAACCCTAGCCCGAACCGCTAGGCCATCCTGCCCCCTTTAGCTCACACTACTCAGATGGCTACGCTGTTCTCAATCAACTCTGGGTCCAGAAATGTGTACGGGATTTCCAGACCCAAGTTTCTCTTTTTAATCTTTGCACTTAATTCTTCAAGCTCTGTTTTAAAGGCCTCCATGTGCTGGTGTGGAGGTTTCTCAGAGAAATGCTCTTCAGGGTAGTGGCCCAGGGGCACCTGTTGGGATAAACACATACATTCAATAAATACATATAAGATAACATAAAGGTTTAATACATATAAAATAACACACATACATACATAAATACATATTATGAAACACATTGTAAATAGATTCAGGCCTACTATAGGACTTGTACATCAGAATGTATCATGGATGGCTTTGTATAAACCTAAATATACCATAGCCTAATGAAAATCTTTCTGCCACGCCTCACATGAGAAACGCGGTGGCTGTTTCAAACACAACAATGTCATCCCATTATGACAAATAATATCAAGAATAATTACTTAACAATGACCATTGTTTAGTAATTATTCTTTCATTGACCATCTGTTGGATTAAAAACAGAGGGTTGGTATCAGAAATCAGAAAATAACATCGAATACTGCAAATACTACAGGGAGTATACTGTTAAGACTTCAGTAACATACTCTGGGAAATAGATTGACTGCTAATATTGCAGGGTGTAGGTCTACTCTACTTATATAATGGTGTGGCTTACAGTTGTATAAGGAATCTCTAATGAACCACGGGGAACTTACAAAATCGCTGGATGGCTTGCTGAGCAGCCACATGATGGTTATGCCGTTAACGGTGACGTTGATGTCAGGAAGAGCATCCAGGAGGGAGCTTTCATCTGCAGTTCCTTTGGTCGTCGGCGGGGGGCGCTGCATGCTCGTTGGAGTGTTGGGCATCCATGAACCGTAGTCAAACTAAAAGGAAAAATACAGATATAGAATACAAAAACAATACAAAAAGATGTACGAAAAAATTAACTTAATTCATTAATTTTGAGAAATAATATGTTGAAGTTGAAAACAATGTTGATTAAGTACGGAAGAGGGAAAGAAAGTGCCAGTGTGCTTTGAGAATTATCTCGAAATTTCGAGGTTAAAATTGGAATTTCGACAATAAATTGGAATTACGTTTTAAGTTTTCACTAAATCCACTATAGACGCCATATGACTGGATGTCATATGAGGCGTTAGGACATTGTTCTGGTTTACTAGATTTACTCCACACCAAAAAAAAAGCACCCTGGTATTCTTTGGGCCTTAATTCTCTTCTGTAATCAACGGATTTAACATCTAAAAGGATGAGATCTCTAAACACATCCATATCAAAATGTGCATCATTACCATTCAGCTGATCATACGACAAAGACCCCTTTATAACTAAAGGGATAACGAACAAACATTATTATGAATGAAGTTGTTATTAACATTAATTAACAAGCCAGACCTGGCCGGAGTTGACTGCAGCATGCTGGGCAGAACCAGTGAACATCACCATGGAGACGAATTTCACCAGCTCAGCTACAGTCTGCAATCCTTTGGGCATTCCTGTGTAGTGTATGTATATGTATAATTAAGTAAAGAAAATACCTTTGCTCTGCATGTATATCATAATGTATAACTTGTATTCCCAATATAATTATATATTTAGACCACCTAACATGATATATTTCTGGATATTAGGGTGAAAGCTCACCAGATTCTGGCCGTGAATGGAATCCATGTTCAAAGATGTCATGAACCCAGGTCTGTAGCTCTGTGTCTCGCTGGACATCAGAGTCTTCTTTGTAGTAGTAGCCGAGCACTCCCTGAACAAACCTGTTAACACAAGTGTTTTGAATCTTTATTCCAATCGCATATTTAAAAGCGTTGTGAGATTGTGATACAAAGACAGATGTTTTCTCCGTCTAAACAGGTGGGAACGATTGTACGAAAGAAAAACTGATGTCAAACCTCATTCGATCTAGGTTGACTAGCGATAGGTTCTCGTCTAGAGAGAATCCCTTGCGGAAGCAAGTCAAGTCACATACTTACACAACGTTGCTGATTGTCAACCAATATAAAGCAAGAGGGGTTTCACATGTCTGTGCCTACCTTTTCTCGATTATACGATTCCTAGCCCTCTATTCTATCATTAAACATGATTTGCGACATTATCAAATCAATGTTAACACACGAGCAGGTGAAATTTACCATCATTATTGGCACGAAAGTGATGTGATTCTGTAAGGGGCAAAAATGCATTGCTACCTCAATCTTGTGGTAACTGAGATATACAGGTTTTTTTTATCCCATAGGGAGATTTAGCTCCAATGCCCATGGATACTAGTAGCCCAGAAGGTGTCATTTGTAACATTCACAGGTTTATGTCTATAGTTCAACAGTTATTCTACGTGTTTCTATAACCTGTTGATGATGTCCCAAATCTGGATGCCATCGTCTCTGTAGTAGAAGTTGGGCACAGACTCCAGCCCTCTCTCCTGGATGTCATCCAGAATGCAAAGCGAGGAGTAGGTTACAGATGACGTGGCTCGTTGCAGGATTGTGTCCACAGCCGCTCCTCCAGAGGTGAACTTGGGAAGCAATCAGATTGTTACACTTAAAAGCAGGGTGGATATAATGACAGCAATGATTATCAAAATGTCAGTTACAATATCATATACACATGCATGGATAAACAGGAAAAAAAATATTGCGTAGGCTACATTTATTCAGGCAACACGCATAAACATTGTTATTGCTCCATACCGTTTTCAAAATTCCAGTCTCTGATATGAGTAGCTCCCGGGCTAACAGGTTGATCTGGAGAGTGTAGCGAGTGTGGGGAACCAGGAGCTATCCAAGAAATTGGAAAACGTTGGAGAAAAAGTTTTCAGGTATGCCATATAAAAATATTTGCTACGCTAATTTAACCAACGTTTTTAATACATAGGCTAAGATGTACTATTTGGACTCAAGTTCCACTCTTTAGATTAAACACATGCTATTGCATTTCAGGGAATGCTTCAGGAACGCTTAGTAGGCCTGAATGGAAAAACAAACGTGGAAGTGCGCTTTTTGACATTTTTGATAGTGGACAGGGACTAGCTCAAACAGAGTCTTTTCCTTTATTTATCGTGTTTATGCAAAACGACAGTGACCATCCCTCACCCATCCTGGATGGATGGATTTCTTTCAGTTTTAACGGTCACCTTGTACAGTGGATGCACCATGGGCAGGTTACGCAGGAGTGAGACAGAAAACACTTCTGCCAGAAGATGAGTGCGGAGTAAGTGGGAGTGAAGCTGGTGGTGCTGGAAATCTGCACTTCTGACAAACATCTTGGCCAACAACCAGTCGTACTCCGAGTCGTTAGGAACAAAGATGGGGTTGTCCTTTGACGGTTCCTGCTTCAACTACAGAAAGAGGCACAGCATGAATAACTGGTTCAGTAGCATCGGTGAAATCACTTTTATCAAGATGGGGAGTTTCCAAAAGTTTCCATACATCACCCATATTCTTGGAGGTATGGAAGTAGGTGCGTTAATATCAACACTTACCTGGATAGCTATGGGCATCAGCTTATCCTCAGGGGTTTTGTGGAGAAGGACGAGTGGGGCCATCAGGTACTGCTGCTTGCCATTAATCGTGTTGGCTTTCAATCCATCCAAGATTTGGTAGTCACACAGGAATATGTTGCCTCTCTGTTTAAATGCAAGTTAACATGTTTCAAATGACTTTCGTGTTATTTTTTAAATATATTTAACTACACTAATGATGACATTCATGCAAACCCGGGCTTCTATAAATATGAATGTAGGCCTAGTTTCAGTCAAATACAATTTCTAAGATCACTGGTTCAAGCCTCTTACTGTTGTCCGTAATGATTTTAGACTGATTAAATGGGGATATGATGTGTCCTTCAAAGAGCAACATTCAGGTGAAGCACACACCTGCATCTCTTCTGCCAGGCTCCTCCCACCGGGGAGGAACACCATGGCATCGGTGACCGGAAGGTTTTCAGGCAACTTCGAACAACGACGGATCACCATTGGGTTGACACCGTTTAGAAACTGGTAGCCAAAGAGAGAATCCTTCTTCCAGTTCTTCTGGACATGCTCTATATAGACGACATGTAGTGAATGGATTAACAGAGGCAAACAAATCATTTATTAGATATGCGTGTTGTGAAGGTAGGTGTTGTCAATTTACAAAGTAGCTGAGCGTGATGGTTTCCCTTTAAGATATTTAAGAATGAACATTGTTCATTCTTTGGGGGGTAAGGAAACCCTAAAATCATTTTTTTTCAGCTGAAAGCATTCTGTCTGGAACATTTCTGAGTTGCTGTTTTTTAACTTAAATGTATAACTGTTGTTAAACAGTGGATATGCTTTGTAAAATACAGGGGTTCTCCTACAGGTAGTTTTCTATTGGCAGCGCAGCTCGAGAGACTTTGACAACGACCGCGTTTCTGCCCCTATTCAACCCAGTGTGTCTTTTCTACATCTTGCATGACTTCTTCCCCCTCAGATCAGCATCTTTTTATTCTCCTTGCCCTACATTCTCATACTAAAACTGGGATTTACTTTATGCCTTTAAAATCCAAATGATCAACCACATATTAACCATCAACTTGACATTTAGCATTTTGTACCAGATAGAGCAGTTTGTTTGGGTTAGGGTTAGGGTTTATGCCTTTAAAATCCAAATGATCAACCACATATTAACCATCAACTTGACATTTAGCATTTTGTACCAGATAGTGCAGTTTGTTTGCAGCGGAAGACTTCGCTGATTGCGTCTATGCTTTTCCAGCTTTCTTCACAATCCGCCAGTCCCTGGAGTTTCAACTCCACGATCCTGGTCAGGGAAACACGAATGCTTTTGTTTCAACATGATACAAAATGTGTTAAAGGACAATAGTGTTCTGGATTATCAAAGCATTGTAACCATCTCTTCTGTCTTCAGTAAAACATGTTACCAACATAATTAATACAACTAATTAAAAAAAGACTAATATAATTGCATTTTGTCACACGCCTGTGACAAATGCAAACAATACCCCTTTGGTCTTCCTGATAAGACATTTTGTACATTTTGTACTTGTATGGTGATTCACTATTATTTTGTCCAAAAACTCCGTACTGACCGACCCACATTGAATCCAAAAGACGAATGCAATATATTTGCATTGCTTACATTTGTGGTAAATGCGCGTACACTAAATACTCTTTGGCAGAATCTGTAGAAAGAAGCCATTCAGACTAATTAAATTGCTACCAGATGTTTTAGAGAAGCCGGGAGAGACGGTTATGAGGGTTTGATCACCAAGAACGGTATTGTGCTTGGATTATCTTCAAAACACTTCATGAAATACATTACTTACAAGGATACATACTAGCTTATTTAGGCCACATATGGCCTCATTAATATATATATATATATATATATATATATATATATGCTTCTACTTTTTACTTAGTAATGCTACATTTGTAATTGTATTGTTTCATTAATATATCTAGCAAGTCTATATGATTTCATTGTGTTTGTCTCAGACTAACAATTAAAATATAAAAAAACAGACTTTACCCGTGTGCAGCGTTATATTTAAACTCAATGTTTTTGGTGAAGGAGAAGCGGACCTCCTCAGGCAGAGAATGAACATCATTCACCTCCATACTGTCAGGAATCCCATTCGGAGAAACAATCCAGCTAGGGAATATTTAGGGGAAAAAACAAAGCTTGACCAACTGTGTAATACAACCAAAAGGCAGCCATTGTTTATAATTGGTCATGATAATTGGTCATGATAACTACTACTGCTGCTTTGTCAAGGGTAATATTTATATCACCATCATTTCTTAATAACATTTGTTTGTTGTGAATATATATTTAAAGGTTTGGTTTCCCTAGGATAGCAAATTAATTGTTATAATATGATTTGTTGTACTGGCCTGAACGATGACGAATATATTGAAAATAAGTATTTATTTATATTTGTGAACTGGGAGCATTATGTACATTATGAATATAACATACCCATACTGTTGGTTTCTTACTTCCAACTCATGCCTCCTGCTATATCTCTCATACTCCTGTTGGGTTTCTGGTACAAATCCTGGTAGTGCTGCAACGCAGGAAAATTGCAGACATAAAATAAAAATGATATTACATTTCACAAACTATAACATATTAAATACATTAAAGCAACATAATACAGCATACAATAAAGAAGTTCCATAACCTGTGCCCTCTCTGAACCATTGAACTTCATCATTGGTGATCCAGCGATGGATGGGGAAGTGGTAGGACTCTCCTTCTGGGGACTCGAGCTTCACCTTGGCAGGGAACCAGGCGTTTTGTGGCAGCAGAAGACGGGGGGTTTTGTCCAGCTCAATCAGTACCAGTTTGCCAATGGGCTTTTGGCAGTTCACCTCAAATTTGAAAACCTACGTAGAAAACAATGACCGCATCTATTTCAATAAATACATGTCCAAGGATGGGAGAGACGTGTGATACCCAGCTAGCCATGTTTACTAGCATGAGCGTACACGATCATTAGCATCATGGAATGTAGCCACTAATAGCCTTTTCATTTATTCTACTTAATTTACATCACATATTTATACCAAAATATCATATATAAATGTTACACTTACTGAATCATTGCTTGATCCAAATCCTTGTTGAAGCAATTCCTGTTCGCTCGTCCCATCTGTCCCCACCAGTTTAATGCGGACATGGTCCCAAGTCGAGGAGAAGAGATTGCTTGCAATGGTCAAAGACCCATTGTACTTATGACTCTTCATTGTTGAAGGAGTAGTCTACCTTAGTAGTCTATTTAGAATGCTACAAGAACAACGAAGAAAGTTGTGAGAACTAGTCTCACTTGCTCTGCACTTAAAAAGGGATGCTTGGTTTTTCTTCCTTTTATACACCTGTGTTTCCAGGCGTGTCACATCCCTACCCCACGCAATGACCTGATCATAATATTCATGTTGAAACTGTAGGACAAGGAACAATGAAATGTGAATAGGTTATTAACACAACTGATATGAGCGTGAACTTATAACAGGCTGCTAATTGGTTAATACACTCAAATTACAACTGTCTTTTCTTTTCTGTCGACCCGTCATCCAGAGTAGTGTATTTTTGTTGCATGCTCTTGAATAGCGCTAGTGCTACGGTGCAATTTCATTGAAACTTTGCACAATGTACGGTACAAAATACTTTTTTCCTTTCATGATCAAAGCAGTGTGTCCACTGAAACTTAAGAGGGTCGTGTCTCCAAAAAGAGCACTCAAACTGGCGCCGCAATACATTCACTTCCAGCACTACTTTAACCTACATTGATGCTCTGCTGAAACGGCGTCGGACTCGCACCAAGAGTGGCCCGAAAGCCAGTGCCTTCCTCCACGCAGCACTGACGTGATGTTAACGTTTTGCTTTTGGAAGCGTTATTTCAATGAAACACGTGTTTCAACCAATCAGACCGTTTCAGAAATTAAATGGCATCCCTATTTTAAAACATTACAGGGAGAGCCCATGAGCTATGGATTCATAGGCCGAAAACAAACTGGGGGATTCCGAACAAAAATGGAGCTAATTGTTCAACATGTTAGAAATACGTGTTGTGTAATAAAATACATCATTTTGGTTATGTATAGCCTACCCCCATTATATTCCCTCAAAACACCAAAAGAGCATCAAAAGGCAGCAGTTCAAAGTCCATCCCTTGATAAACACGTGTGTAGAAACGTTGATGTCAAACTTATTTTTGGTTAAGAAACGTTGAGATTCAACGTGTCCGTGGTTTGCAGGAACGTTTCCTTCTGCCAGTCGTTAAAGAGCTCGTGTTGTTGGGAGGAGAAGGATACAAGTTTAAGTCTGGTTGCTGACAATTTGCTTTATTCCGATGTTGTGAAATGACTTAAATGTACTGTGAAAGGGAATGGACAAATATCATGTCATCTGCAAATATGTTTTTCTCTGGGTGTTTTTCTCAACAAAGTTTTTCTCAACAAAGAATTGTTGTAATAACTAAGTAAACGTCATATACACTCACTGAACGAATAGTATGACATTAAAATACGCATATTTAGCTAGAGATGTTATCAAAACATCTTGTTTGTTTTTGCAGCCAGAAACCTGACAGTCACGTGACGTGGCCGCAGGGCTATAGAAAACTATAGGCCAAAATAACGTAGGCATCTCTAAAGCGTTAGAGCCGTTATTGTGAAGCCACTATGTTTTCCGCTGTGGACCAACAAGCTATACCACCTCTGAGTGTGAGACTGGGTTGTCTAGAGATAACCTTTTATGTGTGTCCTTTCCAAGGAAAACGCTTCTAACTAGGCCTGTTGGAATCTGCAAAAACCAAATACGCCCACACTCATTTTCAAAGAAATTCTCTAGAATTCCCCCCACAAACTTAACGTGTTTCCTTTCCAAGGAAAATGCTTCCTACTTGACTTTGAAACCTGTAAAACCAACTCACGCCCACGCTCGTCTTATCTTCCAGCCTGGTGGGCGTACCCCTCAACCATGGCACACCTTTTAAGGGCAAACAGCCAGCAGGGCGCGCTACTTTGGAAGAGCTGTGCTGTACATGGTCCTGTTACAGTATACCGTACAGTGTAGTATCCATCCCAGACAGTGGCACACACCTTCAACTGCAAACTTTCCTTACAATGACACGGGCTCAGCACGCAACCAGGATATATTATATATACATTTGGTTTGTCAAGATAATCATGACAAATGAATGCCGCTTGAAATGTTTTTGAAGCGTGAATGAAATCAATAAAGGCAAATGAAAAAACGGTCTAAAAAACTACAAGAATGAGAACATCTGGGTCAGATGTTCTCATTCTTGTATAAATAAAACCCGTTATAGATGGTAAATGGCGTCATCTCGTGATATCTCTGAGATGGTGTTTGCTCCACTCTACAAAAGGGCTTCCCTCCTCTATTCAGGGTTACTCTTTTTCTCCAGAACTCTGCTCTGCGCGGAGTTGCCTTTGAAACTGTCTTTTATGTGCTGCAGCGTATGAAATAAATCAACTACGGATATCCATTTGTCTTAGCCTTTTATTCGAGCCAGTCACCAGTTATTCAATTTGCTACAACAATATACAGCCATGGATAACAAATCAAATGCATGTATAGGTTATAGCGCTCAGGTTTTTGTGAATGATCAAAGTGAAAGTTCTTGTCATGTGTTTTGGTGTATGAATGAAGTTCATTTTTGTTCCTTACAGCTGTTTTAGGAATTTAAGAATTATATGATCTGGATTTTAGATACTTCATTATTCGTAATTTATTGTACAGGTACAATGGGGTTTGAACCCAAACCCAAATGATATTCAAGCTAACATTAGTACCTCATTGGACCACACACTTGTAGTGCTAACACCAGTCACACTACAAAACATGGCCTCCTTGAACTTCCACCCAGGCCAAGACGGACCAAAAGGTTTACCTGGGTAAATTAGACCCTGTCATTCCACCCATGACCAATATAAACTGAATTTTTGTGCCTCACGTTGTATCAGAAAAAAACTGCCTGGAGTAAACCTTGTGGCAGTTTGTGTCAGGCGAGGAGGACTCAGTTGTAAACACAGACAACAGCAGACAGGGTGTGGGCACAGGTAACAAGAGTTTATTAAAAACATGGTGAGGACAAGGGGGAGGGTGAAACTTCAGCGTAACTTCTTCCCGGTCCGGGGTGGTCTCCTGGTAGGTCTTAGGGGTGAGCTGGAGGCTGGGTGGTAGGTCTCCTGGTAGGGCTTAGGGGTGAGCTGGAGGCTGGGTGGTAGGTCTCCTGGTAGGGCTTAGGGGTGAGCTGGAGGCTGGGTGGTAGGTCTCCTGGTAGGGCTTAGGGGTGAGCTGCAGGCTGGGTGGTAGGTCTCCTGGTAGGGCTTAGGGGTGAGCTGGAGGCTGGGTGGTAGGTCTCCTGGTAGGGCTTAGGGGTGAGCTGGAGGCTTGGTGGTAGGTCTCCTGGTAGGGCTTAGGGGTGAGCTGGAGGCTGGGTGGTAGGTCTCCTGGTAGGGCTTAGGGGTGAGCTGGAGGCTGGGTGGTAGGTCTCCTGGTAGGGCTTAGGGGTGAGCTGGAGGCTGGGTGGTAGGTCTCCTGGAAGGGCTTAGGGGTGAGCTGGAGGCTGGGTGGTAGGTCTCCTGGTAGGGCTTAGGGGTGAGCTGGAGGCTGGGTGGTAGGTCTCCTGGTAGGGCTTAGGGGTGAGCTGGAGGCTGGGTGGTAGGTCTCCTGGTAGGGCTTAGGGGTGAGCTGGAGGCTGGGTGGAGGACAAAGGAAACCGGGGTGAGACACAGTAGACAGCACACACAAAACGTCCTTCTCTCCTAGCGTCTCTATTTGAACAAAATCAAGATGAGTTCACTGTAACTACTGATAGAGAAAGTGTCACAGGGCCCATACTGTTGGTCCTTTCTCCATACAGAACAGAACCATGTCTCCATGAAGGGCACCAGGGAGTTAGCCTCGTGAGACCACCCTGATCTTGTGAGTTCACGTTCTGCTTCTCTCTGCTGATCAGTCTGGCCCAGGCCCTGGCCCAGTGCCATGACCGTCTGTTAGTGAAGCTCAGGTGGAGGAGACTTGCATGTAGTTTGTCTAACGGCCTTTGGGTGGATCACGGTAGGAGCATGCAGAGCTATGGGCCTGAAAAGGCCTTCGGACAATCAGTTGCCGCCTAACCTAGCCTTGCATACGCTGGGTGCAGCGCCTGGAGGGCCTTCGAAGCTGACCTTTCAAAGCGCATCCAATCACATTGCAGCTCTTTATGACACAGACATGAAGCAACGAACACACACATCCCAATGATATAAACACAGAGTAGCTCATAGTCATTATCTCGGAGTCCACTGGAACTTTTCACTAAGCATTTAAAGTCGTATCACAACATCCGAATAATAAAAAAGGTTAGTGGCACCAGTAGAAAATGTTAGTCTTGAGCCCTGCTTTAAGAACAATAATGCATGCAGACAGTGTGTGTGTGTGTGTGTGTGTGTGTGTGTGTGTGTGTGTGTGTGTGTGTGGTGTCATGCATCTAATACAAAAGGAATTGTTGGCTCATACCTACCTCATACCTACCTACTTCAACCAGGAACTACATTCAACCTAAATCATCAAGGGGAAATGCCTCACAAATCAGAAAAAAACTGCCTTGAGGGCCTTTGAAGCTGACCTTTCAAAGCGCATGGATTTACGATGATATTTTTATAGCGCCCTCTATATAACCTAACTTTGACAACTCTGATTCTTCATCTTCAGAGTGGTTGAAGTCATCGTTTTTTTCCCAATTGACCCCCATTTAAAAGGGGGTAAATGAAATGCCTATAAGCCTATGTTAAATCACAATTGATTTATTGCAATGGAAAAGGTATTTCTTAAATTATTTTTGTTACGTTTGTTCAGGGGTGCTTGGCTACTAGTAGACCTACAAAGCATGTCCAGCGAGACATCTTCGAACACGGATTCCCTTCACAGCCGTAATCTGGTGAGTTTAAGGCTGGCTTAAACTATATGTATGTGTATATATATATATATATATATATATATATATATATATATATATATATATATATATATATATATATCCTGCAGTATTCAGTAGACCTATACCTAATTGCTTGAGTCTGTATACTCCTATTCACTAGAGTATTAAGGTATACTTTTGTTTTTACCTACACAAAACATAAGTTGTTTAGCTTATGTAAACTGCTTTAACATGGCATTGATCTATATCAATATACTGGTTCATTTTACTTTATTTTATATGATCCAAGAGCTGTTATTCAAGTATTTAACGTGTAATAAGGCTTTCTCCCCGTCGTATTTATAGCATCCTGGAAGCTAAATACTTAGTTCTTGTTGGCTGTGTACCAAATCCCTGTTTATAGTCAAACATATGGTGAATCAAAGTGCTCTGTATTTAACGTGTGTGTTATATTAAATGTATTACAAATGTTTTATGTTATGTATTTATCGTGTGTTTATCCCAACAGGTGCCCCTTGGCCACTACCCTGAAGAGCATTTCTCTGAAAGAGTTCCACGCCAGCACATGGAGGTCTTTAAAGGGGAGCTTGGACTTTTAAGTGCAATTATTGAAGCCAGAAACGTGGGTCAGGAAATCCCGTACACATTTGTGGACCCAGCGCTTGTGGAGAACAGCGTAGCCATCTGAGTAGTGTGAGCTATGGGGGGCAGGATGGCCTGGTGGTCCTGGTGTTGGACAGCCGAAGGGTTTGTGTTCAAACTCCATTCTCTGCAGTCTACCTAGCCCATACGTTAGCCTACAATACATTATTGATCATTGTTCAGTATTTTAAAACTCAATCGTTTAATTCTTAAATCTTTCTAAATGTGAGGAACAAAAACTCCCTTCCTGCAATCACCAAGACGTCCATAGTAATTACTTAAACCCTGATCCTTCTTCTCTCAACATGAGCTCGATAACCGATATGTGCATCGATTGTATTTGTTTATCCATGCAAACACATATGCAAACACCTTGCGATAAGAAGTATTACTGTTAATGACAAATTAGAATTGATAAATATGAGTTCCTCTCAAGTGCTTGCTTCCTGCAAAAATAAAATTGTGTGTATATATATATATATAAAGGTTATGAAACAAGAACACATTACCCACTCACACTTCTTTTATTGAGTTAGCATGCTAGTCAGTTAAAGTACTCCATCTTTATTAGCGTTGTAGTTCATCACTTTTCTTATTTTCAGAGGTATGTCTAATCACAAAAGACGTAATAAAGGTCATTGTTAGAAATGTTGAAAAACGAGATGGCGAGTCGAGTGGTAAACTCTGAATAGACCGGGCTCTACTCGTTTGCGATTTGATGGACAAGGAGTCACACAGGGGACTTCCCCAGGAAACATCCCCTTGTGAGTTAACACTTTCCACCCCGGCAGATTCATCATAGAAGGTCCTGATTGGCCCGGACAGGTCATCCACCATAGAGAAGGCAGTGTGATTCCAGCCACGTCGCAGTGAAAGCTATGGCAAATAATTAATTGTATTACATTTATTTATGAGGTTGCCGCAATCTTTCAGAAGTACACCTGGACATGAAAGGCAGTGCCCTGATGGTTGGACTGTCAGGATCAGGACTGATCAATGAACACAATGATGGCTAATTGGAATCCTACTCCCTCAGGATTGACCTGAAAGGACACTTCAATGCCTAGGTCTGAGAGGTTTTATGTGTTACACTGCCGTGTGTGTGTGTGTGTGTGTGTGTGTGTGTGTGTGTGTGTGTGTGTGTGTGTGTGTGTGTGTGTGTGTGTGTGTGTGTATGTGTGTGTGTGTGTGTGTGTGTGTCAGACGTTCCCCAGATCTTACATGAAGGCTCATCGCTGACTTATTTTCGCTTAGCCCAAAGGATCCTGACGGTGCCATTAACCATGCTGCCAGCAGGTGGTGGGAAGTCTCAGTATGTAGGCCTGTGTTGAGCATGTCTCCTTTATAGTGACTAAAATCAGCACTGAAGTGTTGTTTGATTGTAATATTAGCAATCCAATGGAAATTACAGAAAAAACATTGAAAATAATAGCCTATTATATTTAATAAAAATGTTACATCTTAAACCAACTTCCGCTTGTTATAAATAACCTTCAATAAATGATTCCACTGCTTTGAGCTGTGATTATAAGAACAAAATATCGTTTGGTATACACAATTAAAATAATTAAAAAATATATATCAAGAGTTTTTTTGTAGACATCAAGGTATTTTGCCTTACAATTGAATGCCTAAGCTTTGTAACTTGGTTTCTGCTCAAAGTTTTATTTAGGTAAATAGGTAGGTAAAATCTTTTTTAATTCAATCAAATAAAAACGTTTATGGACTATGGCTAAAGAACAAGTCTTTGTAAGACAGCTGCCGTGTCCTCTCCCTAGGGACAGCACTGCCCTCACACCTGCCCTTCTCTCTCTTCCCCCTCGTCACTCTTCTGCTTGGATGTTCCTCCATGTTGTCAGAAGAAAGGTTTAGAATCCCTTCTCATATAGTATGAAATTCCACATCATACTGGTAGTTGGTTAGCTTAACAAGTCACCCTTGAAGAGAACAATGCAGGATATTGTGGCAGACGGCAGTGAGGGGTGAGGGGATAGTTATTGAGATGGAGATATCTTGCAGCCTGCTGGCTCCACCCCCAAGCCTTATATGGACTTCCTCCTTTAAAGAGGCAAGCCTTAGGATGGCTAAGCAGGCAGTGCTTGGGGTTAAATGGGAGAGCAGGCTGCCACATGGGCACCTAGCAACTACAGACAGCATCTGAGTGATCTTCTGGAAGTAGTCTACCGCCGACGAGACAGACCGAATAGCATTGATTACCTGTTGTGACCTGGACTGTCTGATTACCCCCACCGTGTACCGACCTGTTTTGGATGAGAACCCTTCTTGCTGGACAAATGGACTGATTAAGAACTGTGGACACGGATGAGGTAGTTGACCCCCCCCCCCCCCCCAGATGTAAATACCCCTACCATTGACTTTGAACTGCTCTCTATGTATGTGTGGTCACTATTCAACTTGGTAGGGTGGACACCCCACACCCATGAGCCTGCTACAGTCTCAATACTTCACTTGTACTCCCAAACTGATTCATGTCAATCCTCAACTGTTAGTAACAGAAAACAGGACTTAAATCCCCACACTTGTTATAGTCCATTCACTCATATTAATAAAACTGGACATAAAATAAAAGGTACTAAATGTACTAAAACAAATGCAAAATATTAGAGATTGGCCCTATTAGACTTCCATTAAAATCCTGTAAATCTAAAGCAGACGGGGAACAGATCTTCATCCACAATGGGAAAGGGCTGGGAGGGAAAGAGAAACCAGTGTTCCAACGGATGAACCACTGGTTGTTCTGAAGTACCACTCTGCATCACATGGCAACTATGCAGTCTGACAAAAAGGACAAAATAGATAAAGCCTGAAACAAAAGCCTTTTATAGCATGTAATAAACCTCAGTTACACAACAGTCCACATTGCGAACCTGCAATAAATAAAATAAATTCCTCATTTGAAAAACTAGAAACTAGAAATAAACGGCCTCCTTTAAACTGAGTGTAGCAGAAAACATTGGCCTTCTTGTATAACATTTCTGAAAGTTGAGGTCAAATAAAGAACGATGCAGCCATGAGGAAACGTCCCATTCAAGTGCTAGGCATTTTGTAAAGCGTGCGTGTGTTGTGAAACTTGAACCATCAAAATAATATATAATAACAAGAATAATTTCATTATTCAAAACACATCTCGATAACGTTCTGGATGATCTTCCCGCAGCCAGGGCAGGGGGCCCGGGACTTGTGCAGTCTCTCGGCACAGGGGTAGCATGTGAGGAGGTGAGCGGTGCATCCGTGGACGATGGTACCGTTGCGCGGCCGCGCCCGACACAGCTTGCAGGGCTCCAGCCTCACGCCCACGCTCTCTTGGCTCTGGCCCCCCGCCGGGGGCTCCTCCTTGGTCAGGCCGAACGCCAGCGGGGCCTTGCCCATGGCCGAGCCCAGGGTGGGGAGCGGCCGGTCGGGCCTGCAGTGGGACGGCAGGACGACCGGGTCCGACACCGTCCGGGTGCAGTCCAGTCCCGCCTCGCTGTTGTCGGGGGCCGAGAGGGAGTGGACGAGAAGGGGCACGTCCTTGTACCAGGTCTTGCGGAGAGCCCAGCAGCAGACGCAGTACCTCTGGAGAGGGGCGTTGTACTCATAGCACTCCGTGCACTCCCAGGCGTCCTGCGGCAACGACACACGGTACAGACCGTCAACAGAGGACGCAGCCCGCCACCCCCACCAAAGGAAATGATCAAACACAGACCTGCGGGACGATCTCTGTGTCGGTGTCACTGCTTAGACACTGGGAGTCCTCATCGGGCTCCTCCTGGATCCCATCCAATCACATTTAACAAGAGGTTACAGAAAAACACCCCCTCCTCCCCCGCCAACAACACACGACCAATAGGAGACTCCGGAGAACACGCGGCCCTACCTCTCCGTCGGCCCTGTCCTCCTTCCCTGCTCCCTGGTCCTCCTGCTCCTCCCCCTCTCCGTCGGCCCTGTCCTCCTTCCCTGCTCCCTGGTCCTCCTGCTCCTCCCCCTCTCCGTCGGCCCTGTCCTCCTTCCCTGCTCCCTGGTCCTCCTGCTCCTCCCCCTCGCCGCGGCCGCCGGCCTCCAGCACCACCTCCTTCACCTCCATGCTCACCTGCTGACCGTGTCCTGCTCCTGCGTGGCGGATAGCGGAGCCCTCAGTCACATCAGTGGTCGCGCTCCCTCCTCACCAGCGGCCTTCTTCAATATGCTTACTCAGTTAGTGAGGATGTCTGTAGAGCCGTTACTCCTGCAGCTGTGCTTTCTGCGGATATTACCCAGAAACCACCACGGCAGACCAGAGAGGTCCTACTCGTCCAAAGTGATGTCTAGTTTGGGCTGTTTAAAGGCTGACCGTGGCAAGCCATCAAGAGTATTGAGAAACCAAACAACTGTCAAACTTTGCAAAATAGAAAATGGCCCAACCAAACAACTGTCAAACTTTGCAAAATAGAAAATGGCCAGTTCAATTACCTCGCTCAGATCAGATCTCTCTCTCTGACAAACATCACAATATCACTAAGAATAACCCAGCCTTACTGAAGATGTGTGTGTGGATGATGGCTGGTTTAAGCAGCCTCACCTGGCCCGAGTCAGACTGATTGGAGTCTGGGGCTGGGTGGGGCTGCACACCTGTTGCACATTGAGCAATCAGTGTGCACAGGCTAAACCAGCCACCACCACACACACTCGGGGAGCTCTCCTATAGGGCAGCATGGATCAACATCTGTACTTGTCATTGTACCCACACTTTGCAATAAACTAGTTTCAACATCACCACCCTGTGAACTGGATTTTGGGGAGCCCAGTAAAACCCACCTAGGTTGAGTGTGGCAACAGACATTAATACAATTACCTTGGTCACACTCCGGGGGTCCTCTCTGGGAGGGGGTCGGCAGGAGGGGCCTTTTCCTGCCGGGCTCCGATCCTGCTACGGCCCCCACCCCACCCATCTACGTTGGACAGGAGAGAACATCAAGAATTAGAGATCAGAGCGGTCACTGGGCCCATGGGGGCCCCACCACTCCATCACGATGTCTCACAGGCTCTCAATGGCAGCAAGACACACACGGCGGACTAAGACCAATTAGAGGCAAAACCAGTGCTGGTGTGAGTGGGAGTTGTGTGTACTGGGGTGACAAGACGGAGGGGTTTCTGTTTCTTCGGCTTTACCTGACCGCGATCCTCCACTCCGCTCTCAACACACTCACGGCCCAAAGGAAGATTCTCTGCAGCGTCTGCATTTCAAACGAGACAGTAGCCGAGACACCCTTAACATTATTACTTTTACTTTTGGTTTAAACCCACTCAGACACACGCTCACTCAACCATCGTCTGCCCTCGGCTGTTCCAGGCTCAGCAGAAATAGAAGATCAAATATAATGTTGTCGACGAATGTCAGACATTTTCAACAAAATATCCTGCAAAAATGAACTGATGCACTGTTGTACATACATACACACCAAATAGAAAGGGCTAACTGAGGGAATTGGTGATGCTTTAAAGGAAAATAAGAAATGTTTACTTTGTGTTTCTGTAAAACAAGGTCATCATTATGGTGAAATATATATCACCATAGCAAAGTTGTATTTAAGTCACTCAAACAAAAAGGGGAAAAGATAGAACAGAATTAATATGAATCAGAATTGCACCATGTAATAACAAAATACAATGTACAGTACTGCTATACATCACATGACTCACAAGCTCATAGTCAACCAGCTAAACCTGAAATACAGCAACATTAATGCCGTTGTAACGTCTTGTTCCAGGGCTGGGACCTGGAGCCACCTATATGATACATCATGTTCATTTTGACTTCCCTCTCCGTACTTATTCTCAAAGAACTGTCCCATTGCTGGCTGGTTGAAATGATCTTGGGTTTAAGCCACTGCATCGTTGTCTACTATCACTTCATTTATGTTAAAATATATATATACACCCGCTTGAAGTGTAACAATGAGATCCATCATTTCGAAAACTCTTTAACAAGGTAATATAAATGAACAAGGCATTTGTTTGTGGACTTTTTCTCACTACTAACTACTGCGCACACAAGTTTTAGCAGGTGGCAAAATGATCATCAGCTGGTGGCGGAGTACGGTAACTCACCCATCACGAACACGCTAACGGAGCTAACCAGAACATCCAACAGTAAACCACTTATATTAGCCAAAAAACTACTAACTGAACAGGTAACACCACGTTGCCTCTGAACGATTCAAAATGATCATGAGCTGGTGGCGGAGTACGGTAACTCACCCATCACGAACACGCTAACGGAGCTAACCAGAAAACAGTATCAAGTATAAGCTAGTATACTTATCACTTGTATTAGCCAACCTTCGTAGAGGCTTTATTGACGGCAAAAGCTAAAATACTAACTGAACAGGTAACACCACGTTGCCTCTGAACGATTCAAAATGATGAGGGATACACAAGTTCCGCTGATACGACGAGACATCCCCTAAGTAAAGTATTGCGCCACCTACTGGTGAACATACGGAAGTTTACGAAGATCGCTTCATTCACGTTCAGTTTTATATCAGAGTTTTAATGACTTGGTGTGGACAATGAACACATCTCTATATCTGTTATCAGAACTGATATATGTCATCATATACTGCCTATAACCAGAAATGTATGCCAAATTGCACAAAGAGAGAGAGAGAGAGGAAGGCGTACGTCGCTTTGGTCGCTGTGTTGGTCGCTGTGCTGGCTGGCTGCTTTTGGTCGCTGTGCTGGTCGCATGGCTGGCTGCTTTTGGTCGCTGTGCTGGCTGGCTGCTTTTGGTCGCTGTGCTGGTCGCATGGCTGGCTGCTTTTGGTCGCTGTGCTGGTCGCATGGCTGGCTGCTTTTGGTCGCTGTGCTGGTCGCATGGCTGGCTGCTTTTGGTCGCTGTGCTGGCTGGCTGCTTTTGGTCGCTGTGCTGGTCGCATGGCTGGCTGCTTTTGGTCGCTGTGCTGGTCGCATGGCTGGCTGCTTTTGGTCGCTGTGCTAGTCGCATGGCTGGCTGCTTTTGGTCGCTGTCCTGGTCGCATGGCTGGCTGCTTTTGGTCGCATGGCTGGCTGCTTTTGGTCGCTGTGCTGGTCGCATGGCTGGCTGCTTTTGGTCGCTGTGCTGGTCGCATGGCTGGCTGCTTTTGGTCGCATGGCTGGTCGCATGGCTGGCTGCTTTTGGTCGCTGTGCTGGCTGGCTGCTTTTGGTCGCATGGCTGGCTGCTTTTGGTCGCTGTGCTGGTCGCATGGCTGGCTGCTTTTGGTCGCTGTGCTGGCTGGCTGCTTTTGGTCGCATGGCTGGTCGCATGGCTGGCTGCTTTTGGTCGCTGTGCTGGTCGCATGGCTGGCTGCTTCTGGTCGCTGTGCTGGCTGGCTGCTTCTGGTCGCTGTGCTGGCTGGCTGCTTTTGGTCGCTGTGCTGGTCGCATGGCTGGCTGCTTTTGGTCGCTGTGCTGGCTGGCTGCTTTTGGTCGCTGTGCTGGTCGCATGGCTGGCTGCTTTTGGTCGCTGTGCTGGTCGCATGGCTGGCTGCTTTTGGTCGCTGTGCTGGTCGCATGGCTGGCTGCTTTTGGTCGCTGTGCTGGTCGCTGTGCTGGTCGCTGTGCTGGCTGCTTTTGGTCGCTGTGCTGGTCGCATGGCTGGCTGCTTTTGGTCGCTGTGCTGGTCGCTGTGCTGGTCGCATGGCTGGCTGCTTTTGGTCGCTGTGCTGGTCGCTGTGCTGGTCGCATGGCTGGCTGCTTTTGGTCGCTGTGCTGGTCGCATGGCTGGCTGCTTTTGGTCGCTGTGCTGGTCGCTGTGCTGGCTGCTTTTGGTCGCTGTGCTGGTCGCATGGCTGGCTGCTTTTGGTCGCTGTGCTGGTCGCTGTGCTGGTCGCATGGCTGGCTGCTTTTGGTCGCTGTGCTGGTCGCATGGCTGGCTGCTTTTGGTCGCTGTGCTGGCTGGCTGCTGGCTGTCGACTCAAAGACTGTGGGCGGTGGTTAATCAGTTCATTTGCATGTTTTTAACCATTTTTGCAACAGTTCAAGTACCAGAAAGCCATTAGCTCTGGCGAAAGCTAGCCTACAGCTCTTTAAAGCTAAAAGTATTATAATATAAATAATGCCTGTTTTGTTCATTGGGAATGCTGAGTTGTATTATATTTCCTTATTTTTAGTAGACGCAGTGGCGTTTTCTAAGCCAGAACATTGCCTATTGTTGGCAGGGAAAAAATGAATAATGTTTTTACTTGTATTCTGATCTATTTTTCTATTGAAGTACAGTTAAAAATGCTGTAATTGTTGCTTTATTAGTATTAATAAAATCTATTAGTTGTATTTTGCGGTGTATTCAACTAAATTATTATATATATATATATATATATATAGCCTATTTGTTTTGTTAAATGTCATGAAGCCTAATAAGACATACTATGTACAAAGTTCTTAGTTATAGCGAGTTTGATGTGAGTATAACAGCAGACAGCTGTGGGCACAGTGGCGGAAGCTGTAGTGAGGCTACCACTCTAATCAAGAGGTCCACAGTTTGATTCCCTTTATAGTCCGATTTGGTTTTGATATTATAGTCCAACTTATTGATGCAATCGGCCTCGTTGATTTGAACATTTTAGGATGATTTAATACAATAGTGTGATAATTATAGGACATAACGACGGACTGCCACGCCTGGCTGGTGTCCGCTGGCTGGCTGCGATGACGGGCCAGCCACGGCCGGCTGGTGTGAGCTGGCTGCTGGCTCTGGTTGGCTGCTGGCTCTGGCTGGCTGCTGGCTCTGGCTGGCTGCTGGCTGCTGGCTCTGGCTGGCTGCTGGCTCTGGCTGGCTGCTGGCTCTGGCTGGCTGCTGGCTCTGGCTGGCTGCTGGCTCTGGCTGGCTGCTGGCTCTGGCTGGCTGCTGGCTCTGGCTGGCTGCTGGCTCTGGCTGGCTGCTGGCTCTGGCTTCTGGCTGGCTGCTGGCTCTGGCTGGCTCTGGCTGGCTGCTGGCTCTGGCTGGCTGCTGGCTGGCTGCTGGCTCTGGCTGGCTGCTGGCTCTGGCTGGCTGCTGGCTCTGGCTGGCTGCTGGCTCTGGCTGGCTGCTGGCTCTGGCTGGCTGGCTAAAAAGCGTTGCGACTGAATATATTGAATATATTCTTGAGTCTCAAACAAACAATACCTATAAATGTAATCACTTTCACTTTGTCACTGGGTACCCACCAGATGCACTTCATGACAGTTCTGAGGGCATAGTCCCCAGGGAACTAGCATTGTGTTTTCAGATTTTCACAAAGAAGAAGTACTTTGACTTTGACATACAATGGGAAACTTAGGTGGAAATGCAGATGGAAATTGGGCCCTAATACAGTTGTTGCCACTCATTGTTGGTTCGCGGGTACCTGAGGGTGATTTTGTCTGGCAGGTTCTTCTGACTTTAAAATACATAGTTGAATTGGCGGTTGCCCCTGTCCACATAGTTGAAAGTATTGCATACCTTGACTTTTTGAGTTTTTCCTGAAGAGAAACTGATAACCAAACACCCTTTTTTGGAACACTATCCTGTATTGATAGAAGAATATGTGCCTCTGGTTGGTGTATGGAGAATGCGCTTTGAAGCTAAACACAGCTTTTTTAAGGAAATTGTGAGGCACACAATAAATGTAAAAATGTGTTGAGCCTTTCTACAAGACATCAGATGACGTTGGCATACCACTTGCATACAGATGTTGGAAGACAGGCATTGTGTGTCACAAAAATATCTGTAGTGCCTTTAGATGTGCTGCATTCAGATATACAGAAAGCATTAAGAGAAGCATCACTGCTACTGTCTACTGTGCAGTTAGCTAACACTAACCTACCATGGAATACGGTACACTGTTGGGTGATCTTGTTTTATGGCTCTGCTGGTGGTTTACCTGAGTTTGCTGAGATTATTCAGATAGCCATTTTGGACAACTCTGCACATTTTATTGTCAAGTTACTTGCTGCCTGGTATGAAGAGCATCTAAGATCTTTTCAACTGGAGGACACTGGGAAAAAGGCTATTTTGGAGCAGCACACTTGGTGATGTGTACCCCTTGGCTTGGTTACACTCAAACGTCACATCTGTTATTCATTTTAGTTAATTAAAATAAATTATGTTATCCTTTACATCTAACAATATCTGATTGTAACCCATTTATCTTGAAATATAACAATCATACAGATTTTATTGTTATGATTATAAACCAGTGTTGTGTTCTACTTGAATAAATAAATGCTTTTATGCTGTTAATTTCTACTAGCTGATACACTTTAAAGGTTTAAATGGAATGCAAAAATATTTTTCAATGGATTCCTGCTTAAAAAGTTATATTTTAAGAGGTATGCAAAGATGATGCATAATCAGAGAGCCACGTAAAACCTAAATCAGTCCAAAACACACGATGGCAGTGTGAGGAGGCTACATGAGTCACCTCACTGGTTAACCATGCACACCTGTGCGTGGTTACACCTCGTTGGGCTGTACTAAGTGGGACTGAAGGGAGAGGGGCCCTGCCAGGGATTCTCTTAAAAAGGAAGATAATGTTGAATGTTTATTGGTCAATTATATCAGACAGATGTGTAAGGTAAACATGAGGCATTAGCACGGTAATGGTAGGACCAACAGATAGGGGGGGATTGGCAGGGGAATGGCTGCCGTGTACCATGATGGTTAAATGTGTCCGAGTAAATCCTGCCCTTTGTGGGCTTATGCATTGAACCTGGGTCTTGTTGTCTGTACACTACATCCGATACAAGCTGCCGACTATCATACCACCGCTAGGGCTTAACGGCCCTAGCGGCCCTTAATTCTGATTGGACACAAAACTCACAACATACACGCAAACACACAAATCGTCACGCTCTGCCTCTCTGTCTTTAGCCTCTCTGTCCTCTCTTTAGCCACATTTCCACTTCCTCTAAACGCCTGACTGCCATTGCCTGTTTCTACCCGATGCCCTCAGACTTTTTCATCAGACGTCCTCCTTCACATGCTCACCGGTTCTCACTTGCCTCCTCAGTCCCACTACGTATACCAGCCCAGATCCTTTGTTCCTTTGTCAGTTCATTCTGTCACTGCTGGTTGTGCAGGCAGCAGGGAAAATGACCCAAACGCAGACATAGTAGGCAGCAGGATGATTTTCAGTAATGTGAGGCAAGTGAGAATAGGTAAGCAGGTGAATTAGGAAGTCTGATAAAAATGTCTGCGGGCATCCGGTGGACAGGTAGGGAATGGCAGTCAGTGGTTTTGAGGAAGTGGGAATTTGGCAGAAGTTCCGATTGTTCTTAACTTGCTTCCACTTGATGATGTCACGCCTCGCCCTGCTCCTTAAGTGATGTATTATTAGTTTCCTTCATTCTGTCATTGTTTTCTGTGTTACTTTGTATTACTCGCTTTTCCTCTCGTTCCAGACACATCACTCCCTGCCTCTGTGTTTCCCTCCTGTGATCGTCCCCCGCCGCGTTGTTTTCACCTGTCCCTCATTACCTCTTCCCTCCTAGTGTATTTAGTGTTTAGTTTAGTTTAGTTTAGTGTTTCCCTCCTTCTGTGCCAGTTCATCTTAGTACCTCCGTGTCTAGCGTCCCAGCATTCATTTCCCAGTGATCCATTGAATATCCTCTCGACCGAATCTCGACCCAACTCTTCTTTCGCCTCACGGATTTGTACCTTTGCCCTGTTTACTACTGCCAACCCATGTACCGAACCATTGCCTCCAGTAAAGACAACTCTCTCTGATTCTACCTGCCTGTCGTCATGAGTCGTGCTTTTGAGTCCAACACCTGTTTGCATCAGCGTTACAGAGGAAAGTTTGGGCCGTTCCTTCAGGCCACAGTCAACTGACTCTGCATCTTATGCAGAGTCAGTCTGCTGGAACGCCGTCTTCCCAGGACATTTTTATCCTGGATAGGCAAAGTACCACAGAACAATGTCAGTCATGGCCATAGCAGTTCTCCATTCCACAGTTTGCATACGAAACTGAGATTTGCCTTGAAAGAGCCACTGAAGACGACAAGAAGAATGGAACACTTTTTACTCCCTCAAAGATCAAGGCAGAGATACTTGAAAAGCTAGCTGAAACGATATATACATATATAGCCAGACAGATTTGGTACTGACAAAGCAGATAACCTATGGTGTTAAACACCAAAACACCAAGCTTGTTGATTTCAGCGAGGCACGTTTAGACCCAATTCATTAATTTATCTTATTCATATTACAGTTCCATAGGACATGCTGTCAAACGTGTAGCCTCAAGCTCCAATCATTAACCAAAAGTCCATTGTCAAAGTCCAACCCCAGCGCCAGACAGAACATGACCCCCCAGAGCGCCACTGAGGCAATGACCCCTCATGTGTGAGGTCATTCCTCATCCTTGGTGTGTATTTAATATGTCTGTTGTTGAGTGTAACGATCATGGCAAGCTGCATATTTATAAAGAATCAGACATAGAAAGCTATAATAACACATACCATAACAGCTCAGAGGGCTACAGAACGCAGAGACAATGATTCAAACAACATGCATGCTGCGTGGTTTCAGTGGTAGCAGCGTCCATAACAACCACATAGCAACGATAGAAAACGTTACATTCCAATTCCTGCGATGCCTGTAAGAATATTCGTAACAACTAACAAACAAAACATCAATGACATTCACTGAACGAAGCCTATGAAAATAAAATGCAAATTTCTCGCAAGAAATGTAATCAAAACGCATTTTAATGCAGAAACTATCTTCAAATGTCGCCTTTTCTACTGAGAATAAAAATAGACAGCCATCTTGTTTTTTATCACAGACGGACAGAAACACAGTCACGTTACATGCACGTAAGACAATAAAAAAGAATATAAAACGTAATAAAACGTAAGCATCTCACAATTGTAGGGACGTAATTGTGAAATGTATATGTTTTGTGATGTGGATCAACGCTATTACACATATTGAAGCGAGTTTGGGTTGGGAATAGCGTTTATATTGCTGAAGGTAAACTACCAGGTATCACCAGCAGAGGTCAGTGCAAACACGCGGGAACCTCCGTGTGTTGATTTACAGTCTATTAAGGGCAAACCTTCAGCATGCACTACGGAGAAAATGATGCACCTTAAAAACAAACACTGTCGTGTGCGTCTGTGTTTCTGAATATGTGTGGTTGTTTGTGTGTAGATTTCTTTGTGTAACTGCTGTTCCTGCCATCTAACATCCTGATGGGCCTTGTTCTGTTAACCTATTTAAACCCCGCTCGTCTCACCAAACACACCCCGACATGTCACATGAGTCCTACAGGACACCATCACAAACCAGTGAGTTTTTACCTGCTGTCTGTCTCTTTGTCTCTCTATCCATTCATACATTAATCTATCTATCTTCCGATTTTGAAAGTAGTTCATAAGTTATATATATATATAACAGTGATATGATAAATGTGTAAAATTCTAGTGCAATGTAACAGTGATATAGAAAAAATAAGTTATGTGAACAAAACTTTTTAATAATATAATTAATAATGAAATAAAACAGTTGTTTCAGATTAATCTTCTTCTAAATTAGGTTGATATTAAACATGCAAACAAACATCACATGACACATTATCTTGTAGTTATTAATTATCATTATCATTATCATTCTTATACAAACCATTCGATTAATAGAAACTACGATCAATGGTGCTTTATACATGGCATCCCTCTAGGGGGCACTACACAGCAATAAGCACGGACAAAGTCAGGCTTAGAAATATTCAGGCTACTTTTTACAGATGGTAAAGTTGCAGTATTTGCTTTGTGGAAATAAGTCAAGGGTAAAGATAATGAAAGATTATGGTTTTGACTATTTAGTCATTTAGCAGACACGACTAACAGTGAATAGGCTTTTATCACAGAGGTGTAATGGACAACTGAAGTGTTGGAGACATTTAATGACATCTGTATCACACCTGGATCCGTCATCGTTTTCTCTAACAAGATGCAGGGACTAATGTATGCAGTCATTTTTTTACGTTACTTAATCATCCCGCTAAGTATGTATAGCCAAGACAGTGAACAAAGCACATGGGTAAGTCATTATCGTTATAAAACAGGTTAATAATCTCTATATGATTTGAAATATCCCAAGTAAATTTATAGATTGAGTTTTCCGTAGTCTGGCGAGACCGATGGATCTGGAAACCCTTGGGCAGACCAATTATGTGGGACTTGGGTGGTCTAGTAGGGGCGAACACAGGTGTATCTCATGACGTTAATTATGTGCACTGGCATGCAGACCTATAATTATCTTAGTGAGTTCCACCTGTTTTTGGCTCCTACCATGAGGCCTCTGTGAGAGAAAGACCTATTCAGATACCTCACGTCATTAAGGAGCAGTTATGGGTTAGATATGTTACTCTACCAATAAGGAGGTGAAGTAAAACATACACTAACTAGTGGTAGCGCTCCGAAGCTGAGCGAGTAACACATTCAATTCCCTGTTGAACATTTTTTAAATTAAAAACTAGTTTAATTCCAAATGAATAATGACATTAGTTAACCCTTTTAAGATGGGCCTGGATACAAAAATAAGCTATAGAGCTACACAAAAAACAAGCGATAACATTGTTTGGTACACGGACACAACTGTCATGGACAGACTTTGAACACCCGATCTGGAACATATCATGGTGAAATGCAGGCACTTCCATACACTTAGGGAACTTCAACCTTGTTATAGTAATGGCGGACTACATACCTATGCATGCTAATGCTGGGTTAGCACTAGAGCTAATACACTCAGCTATTGGCAAATAACAACAGGACTCCCATCCTGAAGGAGTCTTCATTGTTGCAGGCGATTTCAATCAGACAAACCTCAGGTCAGTTCTCCCCTGATTTCATCAGAAGTTGAAATACCCAACCGGGGTTAAAACACATTAGACAATGTTCACACCAATGTCGACAATGCATACAAATACAAATCAACACTAGATGTACCCATTGAACCAGAATAAGAAGGTGTTTTGCAATACAGCCTAAAATGAGAGTTTAAACTAAAAGTGGAGAACTGTTTCACTTTCCCTCCATATAGACAGACCTTGGATGTCTCTAGTATAATCCCCCCCTCCCCCCAGCATTTCTAAGCCTTTTACTGGTCTGGTCTCTCTCTGGGGGTCCGTCCTCCACGGTGAGCTGTAGATGCTCACCCATTGGGTGCTCTCGGGTCTCCAGGGCCTGCCGGAGCTTCTCCCAGAACAGGTCTGGGTGTGCGTCTGCGCGGGACCAGCTCAGGTACGTTTGTCTCTTCAGGAGCCTCCTCATGCGGTAGTACGGAGACAGCTGCTGCATGGGAATGTCCTCCAGGAACACCAGGATCAGCACGTCCTTCTGCTCGTCAAACAGACGGAAGCTGGGGAAATGGAAACGGGGAGAGTTGTTTTTTCATATTTATGAGCTGTTTAACCTTTAGGTGAAGGTTGGCCTGGGCTCATGCCCGTATGAAGACTTCATGGTGCCCCTGGGCACCCACCCCCACCCAGCAGCACACAAACCATACCTAGCCCCATGGTTGTACTGGTCCTTGAGTAGAAATACTTTCTTACTACACTCAAGTATTCCTTCTGAGCATATGCACTTTACTTGATTGTTTTTGATACATTTTCAGCTTGCTACATTTTCCATGCACAGATGTAACCAATGTAAGGAATAATGCAGTGGGAGCAAGTCACTTATGAGAAAATAACCACATGTCGATGTGGTTATTTTATCGTTTAGCCCCCTGAAGTGTGGTTCTTTTTCATTACACACGTGTTGGGGATAATTGGAGGCCCTGCTCAAACAGGGTAAATGCAGGACTCTTTGCACAGACACAGCACAGGCACCACGGGCAGTCACTGAGACACATGGCGGGACAAGAAGTTACAGCACTATGTCCCATCCTTATGTACTGTATTATTGCCATACCATTTTCTTTTTTATTTAGTTGGTACACACACAGTTGCCCTTATGGTTTATCAGGTCCTGCTTCGAATGAAATGGATTTAAATCTGGTTTTCCTTCAAGAGACCTTCACAATGACACAGCCCAACACCCTTTGCATTATCAATGTCTTAGTATTAAATGTTCCGTGGCTGGCCTTATGTCTTTGATTTAATGGATGTGAGTGCTGTAGCAGGGGGCGTGTTTCCACTGTTGAACTGGACTGCTTGTGTTATAGAGGGACAGATGCCCTATGGGTTAACCTCACTACTGAGGCCTTAACGGTGGTGTAAATATGTTTTGAGAGTTGTAAAGATTTTGAAGCAAGATCTACTCCCTCCCTACGTTCCTCCACCAAAGGTGCTGCATTTGATGTACCTGTTATTGACAGCCAAGATGGATTCCCCAAACCAGTCACGGCAAAGATACCCTGATTGGTCAGAAATAAGCTGGGAGCGGCCTAAAATCTAAATTGGGTCATGCAGAGGCAGGTACAGTGGACGCAAAACAGATTTTCTCACATCGCATTTCACTCACTAATAGCTGGCCATTCCTATCAAATTACCCCCAAATAACAGCTCTTAAATCTTATCTACAGCAGCTTTTACTTAAGAAGGCAATTAACACCAACTGCGTTTGCAGGTTGCAAGCTTCTGGCTTAGTGGGTAGAGCGTTACAGCATGTCTGCACAATCTTTTCATACATGCCACCACAAAAGTTTAACTTAGGCTTTAGTCCTTTGCACTTTACATTTGGAGGGGGGATGGATGAGGGTCGTGCAATAAGAGCACAAGTACACATGTGAAGCTGATTCAACGAACAACCATATTCTGGTCATTAGGAGCGATGGATGCATGTAAACTTGGGGTTCTTACCTGGCTACCTGGATCTCTCTGGAGCACCATTCACTCTCCAGGTAATCGCGACTGACCACACAGATGGTCTTCCGGCTGCCATAGATGGCGTCTGTTATGTTTTCCATGATGGGTTTGCCTGAAAAGCATTGGTTAGTGACAATACATTAAAGGAATATTTTAAGTACAATTTATATCAATCATGGATTAAAACAGGATGATTTTGTTATTTACATCACAGCGCTAGAGAATGAAGAGCTAACATTAATAACATCAATCAATAATATCAATCAATCAATATTGATATTATATCATATCATAGGTATATGTGTGATATGTGATATGTGATATATCAATCAATAACATCAATAACATCAATAATAATTTATCAGGCAATCAGATTAAACCTTTCTTAGTTGCGCCGCTCTCTCAGAGCTAAAAATCCTATGAAATGGTAAGCCATGATCCATTTCGCCCCCTAAATACATTCATTTTAGCCAATTTAAATCATTTATATTAGTCCTTATTCTAAACTCTGTTAATAGCCAACACAACATATACTGTTGTGTTAAATGTCAGTTTCCATTTATTTGATATAAATATTTATTTGACATGTTTTATAGTCTAAATACTAAACTCAGTGAGATTTTCTTGCGTTGACAATTAGTTAGAGATATACTTACATTATTCGTTTTTATGTAAATAATGCAAAATGTGCTATTTATATTATTTATATATATAAATCATATTATTCTGTAAATTGAAGAGATTTATTTTGAATTTATTTATTTTTCAAACTTACCATTGCTTATAGCTTTCTAGTTTATATTGCATGCATGTAAGTTCTTGCCCAATTATCTGTGTGTAGGTCACGAGTTTGCGAGACAGACAAAAAACATTGATTCACAAAATATAAAACCTATCAACAAACTAGGCAAATACAGAAGCCGTTGCTGTTAATACAAAAAAAACAAACATATCTTTATTTTGAAACTGCTCCTGCAATGAACTATACCATGCGACTGCTATCAATGTGTTTGTCTTTCAATCTGCAAATCAATTATAAAGTAAAGCCAGAGTAGCCTATGAAATTAATACAAATAGGTCAAATACACCATGTCAGAAAGGGTCAAACTAAATTTCATAATCTGTTTGTCGTGCGGATTCAAACAAAATCTGTTCCAACTGATCACCCCGTCTAGTTTATGGAGAGAAAACCTTGGAGTGTACGAAAATTTAATCGGATATAACATTTGATTATTTATATTTTACATGCAGAAGAGGTGAGTGCGAGTAAGCAGAATATAATCAGTGGGCATTAGACAAGATTCAAAGCCCCACAATCCTCTAGTTGCACAGGTAACTTCACAGACCACTCCTAATCTGACAGGGCGCAAAAATGGCATCAAATCAAGGATGCCATTTTCAAATGGATGAATGTGATGCGGCGAGGTAAGAATTGAAGGATGGAGAACGGGAGGAAGAGACGGTGGGAGTTGGGATAGGGTTAATTTGTGTTTATTTTTTTATTTGTGCTTTTGAAATGAAGGACCAGTCAATTGACCAGTCAACCACCAATGCAATTCACTGATCCTTCCTACGTTGTAAGACCATTTTATTGGTATTTTATTGTATCAGTTTTGTTTCTGGGGTTTCATTTACTCAAGCATAATACATATTTTTGTTTTTCAAATGGTCATAAATAACTTTCTGTCAAATGATGTAACTTTGCCTTTACTGTACACGAACCAATCATGCTTATTGTTGTCACCCACCGAAGGCTCATTCTGAGCCAGGAAAAATATTACTACCACGGTTATGAGCATATCTAATAGCATATCATCTGGCATGTACGATATATAAATTAGTGTAGGCTAGCATGTATGCTAATGGTCATGAAGAGGGTGTTCAGTATAGGGATCCTCACCTGGCTGGAAGTCTCGGTGGTGCAGACACAGTCTCCAGCCCTGCTCGTCCTCCAGCTTGGGCAGCAGCTCCCCCAGCACCCAGCCCTCGTCGTTTGTGTTGTAGGAGACGAAGGCGTCATACTGATGAGCACGCTTGTCCTTGTGCTTTGAGTTGTAGAGGAACGCCAGCATGAGGTAGTACACGTAGACCAGATGCCATTGCAGGAAATGGTGGGTGAAGGAGACTGCTATGGTCATTATGACCGCGCATGCCGTGGAAATATAACAGATGAACTCCATGTCGACAGTACAAGAACGGACGTCAATGTCCAACAGTTTTCTTCCTTTAAGGTTTGGAGGGTAGTTGCATTCAAAGTTGTACGCATCAGACACTTGTGTTTGCTTGTTGGTGATTACCCATTGGAGGAACCACGCGTTGTCACAGTTACAGGTGAAGCTATTACCCTGCATATCCAAGTATACAAGTGCTGAAAGAGACAGCATCACCGGCTCTCTAATCACAGAAAAGGCATTCTTCCTCACCTGCAAGAACTCCAGCTCTGTGAGGTTAGCATGGAGCAGAAAATCTAGAGACCTCAGGGTTGTCCGTGAAATGTAAAGACTTTTTAGTTTTTGAATCGGGGAAAACAAATGGTCGGGAAGGTCTCTGTAATCATTTGCACTCAAATAAAGCACATTCAAATTAGGAGTATAGTTGAAGGTGTGTGGGTGCAGGGATGTAAGTTGGTTACCTCTGATATTGAGTACTGACAGATTTGTCAGGCCTTGCAGAAAGTTTTGAGGGAGGGCGCTCTTAAGTCGCCTGTGTTGAGCTGAAATAAGCAATGTTTCTAGTTGTGAAAGCTCAGCAAATGGTGGATAAGGAATAGGCTTTTCTGATTTATATTTAACGTGATTGCTCATCAAATTCAATGTCTTTAAAGCTTTCAAGTCACGAAAAACACTGTTTGTAATTTGAGTTATTGCATTTGATTCAAGTGTAAGATATGTAAGATTGGACAGTCCATTAAAAGCCCCACTTTGAAGTGTCTTTAATTTATTCCCCTGTAAAGACAGATTCTGGAGGGAATTCAGAGCTTTAAATTCTCCATGACCTAGAACAGTCAGTTGATTGTTAAACAAATAAAGCACTTGGAGATTTGGCATGTTGTTTTTGAAGGCGCCGTTTAACTTGGTAATGCTGCTGTTTTGCAACTCCAAGTGCTTTAAATTGACCAAATCTCTGAAAACACAATTCTTTAGAACCGAGAGGTGATTATTGCTTAGATGGAGAATTCTGAGACGTGTCATATTGGCAAAATCATCACACCCAAGCACATTGATGTTATTGGAGCTGAGATCCAGTTTTAAGATTCCAGTTTTCCGTACGGCATAGGGGACCGATGTGAGACGGTTTAACTTCATGATTAAAATGTTAAGCTGCCTAAGAGATTGAAATGAATTGTCTGAGATGTCAGTTATCTTATTCATCCCCAAGTCCAACTCTTTCAGATTAGCACACAAGTGCAGCATGTCTGATCTAATAACTTTGATGTTGTTATTACTGACTTTAAGAGAGGTCAGCGATGGGATTTTGCAGGAAATATTGATGAGAACTTCCAGGTTGTCATTCATATTGTTTAACCTCAGATACATCAGTGAGGAGTTAAATGTCTCTAGAACTTCCTGCAGTCCATGTAATGAGGAGCGAACCCCACTGATATCTAGTTTAGACACGCCACTAAGGTATGATGTGTCATTCACCTCCCAGACGATATGAATCTTTTTACCATGATCCTCAAGGTCCAACCTTGTGAGGTTGGGAAAGATATCTGCAGTGAGCCTAAAGACCATAAGCTGATTTAGAGACAAATCAAGTGTAACAAGTTCTGTAGACTTATTTGACAGCTCCCATGAATGAAAATTGGATATTTTGTTTGCTGGAATGTACAGGGTTTGTAAATGCGGTGTATGTTGTAAGATGTTTGTTAAGTGGCGCAGTTTGTTATGGCCTAGGTCCAAAAACGTAAGCTTGGTCAGAGACTTGAAAGCGGCCGGTGCTACTGTTTGGATTTTATTGGAAGTCAGTCGCAATTCTGTGAGATTAACTAAGCCATCAAACATACCCTCCTGTAGTTTTCCAAGCCTATTGTTGTTTAAAATCAACGCTTGTAGAGAGATTTGACACACAAAAGTGCCTGATTTAATCTCAGAGATCAAGTTGCGTCTCAGGTCTAAGCGCAACAGATTTGGTACGTTTTCCAAATCTGTTTTATTCAGTTTAGAAATGAGGTTTCCAGACAGGTCCATAGTCGTCACTCTTGCTGGAATGTCATTTGGAAACATTTTTAAATGGTTCTGACAGATGGCCTGTGTGTTCCGTGTGACCCTGCAGTCCTTCAGCACGTAACCAGCAGTTGGACAAATAAAACTGTTCAGATTCAAAATGAAATATAATATTCCAAATGAACATGAACAAATTCCCCTTAATGGCATCGCAATTTCCATTTCAGCACCCAAAGAAGTTTGTTAATGTTGGTAATTTCCAAGACAATGGATTTCCATTCCTACCAAGTGGATCTTTGGTTCCGTTCGTTAATTTCTCTCAGTCCGAAGGATCCGTCAGGTTAAAACCGCCAATCCCCAAAAACTGTCAAACAGACACACAAAGATACAGACAGTGGCCGTTACAATCTGTTATCGAAATACTGTAATTGAGGCATAGCATCCTTATGGGTTTGAGTTTTCATGAAAACATATATGTCTTATATAGGCCTACATGATGTCAACATACAAACTCAAACACATGATAACATGTTAATTAACCTTTTGCAGGAACATAATGGATTTTAGTCATAGCCATAGGCCTACTATAATCAATTCAAACCATAAAAGAAAAATCATTTATAAAGGCAAAAGGGGAAACTGGTTGTTTCAGGCCAAGCAGTGTTGGCCTGAAACTAATTTCCGCATGCTGAGGTAATGTACCTGTTGCTCTGGTAGGGTAGCTTACTTTTATTTTAAGTCCGTTAGTAGGCCTGCTTTACATTTATATTTAGTCAGCCAGTAGTCGTACTTTTTACTTATATTTAGTCAGTGTTGGGAGCCGTGTCATCGTGTCTATGTATCATTCTCATTATTAACCATGTGTGCCACTTTTCTGTGTACGTGTCTCTCTCTCTCTGTGTCTCTTGCTTCACTCTTATGTTAGCCCTGAAGATAACAGATAAGATGCATCGACTTTTCACGTCAGGGTCGTGGTCTTCCCTTGACAAACTGTATATATGCTGAATCCATCTGAATAAACGTTCAATATCTCTGCGTAATACTGCCTTGTGTCTCATTGATTCAGCTCGCTGCTTTGCTTACAGAGATGATCCAGAACCAGAGAGCTCAGCCACATCAGAGAACAGATCGAGAAAGCGTCAGTCAATAGGCCTTCTTTACATTTCTATTTAGTCAGCTAGTATGCCTACTTTATTTTTATATTCAGTTAGTAGGCCTAATTTATCCAAATTGACTTTCAGGTGAGGCTGAAAAAAACTGCAAGCATGCAATTAATATTAGCACAATTCCAAAATGTGACGTGTTGCACAACCAAGTTTCTAAAAAACAACTGAACTACATTTGGACTGAGCAGATTGGAAAAGGATCAACAATAGTGGGAAAATTGCGGGAGGATGATAGAGGAATTACATATTAAAATAAAGAAACCTTCATCTAACTTAAATTGATATTGAAATATCACCTTACCAATTTTTGTATCAAATGGTAAAGCTTGATTATTATACCATAACACACAAAAATTTTACATCTAACAAAACAAAAAACATTAAATATATAAAAAATATATATATAAATATATGAATATGGAATGAAAGAAAGGAACTCCCCAAACGCAGAGGGAAGAAACCTGGAGAAGGAACACAGAAGAGGGTTCCCAATTAAGGACTGTTAGGAGTGCAAGGTGCCAAATGGGCAGACATATAATGGTAGTGTAAAACAATAAAGCAAGGTTAAAGCTACATTATGAAACATTTACACCAAGCGTTTAAAATGGGCACTGCAGTCCAAATTCACAATATTGGAGAGACTTATCTGCCTGCCCCTTCCTCCCCAGACTCGAAGCTCGCGGGTTGCCAGGTTGAGGACACTGAGCGAACACAAGCGCAAGACGAGCGCAACATTACATTTTAAGACCAGTGCAATTATCCTATTTTGACAATGACAAACGACGGCGAGTCCTAAACTCCAAGTTGCTCAGCTAATGCATACCATTTAGGTTGGGTAGAATCTAGTTCAATCTCATTTGATCCCGTTTGTTTACTTACTTCCATGGCTGCGGCACGCTGTGTTTGTGTGCCAATGTGTTTCACACTTTGCAACCTGGGGACATTCCGACCTGGAACGACCATTTTTCAAAGGAAAAGATACTGGCTGTAGCGTTGTTGTCGGAGAAGCCAGTATGCACCACTGGCTAAGATAAAGTTACACTGGCTAAGATACATACTACTCACTTAGGGCACTTATAGTTTGCTTTGGTCCGAATCAGAACAAATGTGTTACTGTTGTTCCTGCACCTTGGTTCGGTTGTTTTCACACGGCACTTTTGAACAGCGGACCAACATCTAAACCAGGGGTGGGCAATCATTTTTCATTGGGAAATTCCGAATGCCTTTGAGGGCCAAGGAAATTCTGTCATGTCCTAACCATTAGGTTGGATTATAGAAAATATATTGCTGTAACTCTTATTAAGCATTTGTAATTAAAAGTCATTACAAATTTATGTGACTAAAATCATTATATTTAATTCACCATGTACACCATTCAACAGAAATACAGATTGTACAGTTGGTTTACAAATAAGTATCTATTTTTAAACCTATCTATATCTGTACCAAGTGCACTGAACATGAACAGGTGCATTGAACTGCATCCAAACATCCACATTTGATAATGTAACCATTACAACCCACCCATAACAAACATACTCAGTGAGAGGAACTACGTCTCTGATGGGCTTGAACAAGCACACTGAAGTCAGGCGTAATTCCTGATGTGGCTTTGCGCAGCACAGCTGACAGGTGTTCATCACTGAGAGAGGATCTGTATCTGGACTTGTTATATTTCATAAATGAGAAAGTCTGTTCACAAATGTGTGTTAATTGATTCAAAGAGAACCAGCATTCTCTGAGCTTGATTCCTTATCTGTGGAAAGTTCTTCTCTTTGAGAGACGAGTAGAGTGCTGCTAAAGGCACTGATTTGAAGTGGTTTGCAAGCAGGACATCAGACTGCAGGTCAATGAGTTCCAGTTGGACATGACTGGGAGCTTTGTCCACACCACAAGTGAAAGGAGAGGAGATCAGGAGCATGTCACTTTCCGCTGCTTTGAAATCTTCAAAACGCCTTGCAAACTCACCATGCAAGGCCTGCAACATGGATTTATATATCTTGCAGTGATCAGCTGATAGTCCTCTCTTTCAGTGTGTGAAGGTGGGTGAGTGTGTTGCTCTCCATTTGGTGAGATAGAAGCAGCAGCTTCTGCATGAAGGGCTTGACCAGGCTGTACATCTCATGTACAAAGAGGCCCTTGCCTTGTAATGTTGTGTTCAGTTCATTCATGAGAGCAGTCACATCAACAGCAAAGGCCAAATCAGCAAGCCAGTCCGCATTAGTTAGTTCAGGGACATCCTTTTCTTTCTTCTGACAATAAAGTTAACTATTTTAGTGACAATATCAACCACATGGTTAATTTTCAGGACTGCCTTACATAGCACCTCCTGATGAACAATGCATTGTAAAAATACCAGTTTCTGCTCTGGGTTGATTTCAGTCACATTATCCTGCATCCTCTTCAACATACCTACATTTTCCCCCTTCAAATTAGGACAACCATCGGTTGTAACACCCACCAAGTTTTCCCAGTTCAGCCCCAACCTTTCCATGCAATCAATTACCTCTCCAAATAAATCGCCGCCTGTCGCAGTCCCTTTCATTGCATTGAGGCCAGTTGTTCAGTAATAACAAAGTATTTCGTTATCCCTCTCATGAAGATCAGTAGCTGGGCTGGACATCACAGCTCTCGTTGAGGGCCAATGCGAAGTGGGTCAATTTTTCCACGCAGCTTTTCAGCTGGTTCGGTTGAGGTTGCAATCCTTACGTACGTTCATTGCAAACTAAACACACAGCTTTACCAGCGATTTCTGTGAAAAAAACTACGTTTAAGTCCATATTGTATTGAACACCCGACACTCGGTGTTTATCTTTCTCTTTTTACAGCTCATTATGCTTTGATGATGCGTTCATTCAAGCTGAATGACACTTGATAAACAACCACATGCGATCACGCACGCACAAGCAGTTTTCACAATAAAAGCTCTTCTTACGTGTTTTCGGATATTTAACTGCTTACAAGCAGTTTTTTAAATAATAATAAATGAAAAAGAATATTGTGGCGGCGGCAAGGGAAGGACCAGACGAGAGCCAAGTTGACTAACAACTAATTTATTAACTATTAACTACTAACTTTTTTTTTACTAACTACTAATATTTTGAACTCGCGGGCCACTCAGAACCGGCCCGCGGGCCACTCAGAACCGGCCCGCGGGCCACTCAGAACCGGCCCGCGGGCCACTCAGAACCGGCCGCGGCCTCAGAACCGGCCCGCGGGCCACACGATACCCAGGTCTGATCTAAACATAAGCCGCGCGCAAGCGAAGTGTTTCCTCAATGGTCAATCGTTTTCAAAGTTTTGTTCTGGAGTTTTGGCGCAGTCAAAAAACACCTTAACAAAACACAGGCACATAATACACCTATTCTTATAATACATCCGTTTGACAACGCTTCGAAAATAGAGTAAATGTGGCAGCTGCATGGGTGGTTCGTTGCAGCTGTCGCGGGTCTCTGGTTGTTGTACCAGTGTTCCCAACATGATCAGCACATTTCGTTCAAAACCAATGTGTGGGTGCATGTTTTATGTATGATGCTCTGCCTGAGGCACACACACATAGACACATACGTAAGTGTAGGCTTGTTTCAGTTACTTCTTTGTGCATTGCATTGTGCAACCGCACTAGGGTTCGCTTGGAAACGGTAAAAGAGGCCCCCAAACAGGTGATCTTGGACAGGCGGGTTTGATCCGCACCCGAGCGCCATTGCTGTGTTCTCAAATGGCCGAACTGTTGTAGAAAGAACATGTAACCTGATAGTTCTGCCGAAATGTAACCTGATAGTTCTGCCGAAATGTAAGCTGATAGTTCTGCCGAAATGTAAGCTGATAGTTCTGCCGAAACGAACGACACCCTATAAAGTGCAGCCTTATGTAAACAGTCTGTGGTATGTGGCCAATATACTGTTGCACTCCCCCAACGGAGTAGTGCCCTTGTATCACGAAAATATCCCCCCCTCCCGACGAATACCCCCAGCCGACGGGATGGAAAAATACCACAGCAGGGCGGGGCCCTTAAGATATAACCTACTGTTGCAGACAGCAGTGGGTGCTTCTCCGGAGTTCTCTCGGTGGTGCACTTCCCTAAGACGTGGACCCATCGACGGGAACACAGCGCGCTGTAGAGATAGTACCGAGTATCGGGATTTGACACTATCTGTAAACTGTCTTAGTATTGGAATAAAACTCACATACCGCATTACTGGTTCGACTTGCATCTTTGCTCCTTTTACCGGGTTTCCAGTTTAACATCGTCCTTCCTTTTATTTAAACAACAGAACTAATCGAACGCGTTAGAATCAAGATCATTAAAGTTGGCCAACAACGCCTGTGAGTTCTCTTGACTGTTAACAAACAACAAAATGCTAGTCATTGTTTGATGTAAATACAATTAACAAATCCGGATACACAATGAAGAATAACCATTATTTAGTTTAATATGTTACTATAATAAACACCAACCAACATGGCCTACTTTGATTGATTAATTGGTGTGTGTTGATGATTGTATTACTGCTTGCTGAGCAACAAATTGCCATCGGTGATAATAAAGACGACCTTACCTTACTTATAAATGAATGTAACGTGAATAACGGTATCAAAAACTATCTTAAAAACTGCCATTAATACTTACTAGGCTACTTATTACATTAAAGTAAAATGAGGTTTAATAAATACATGTCTTTGGACTTCATTTTGCTCAATCTTGTCATTCTTTTAGATTGTGAATAGCACCAGATTATTCCTAAGAATAATCAGAAATGAACATTTAGAATCGTATTCTTTAAAACAAATCTTCATGCCCCCGGACTCCCCCAGGAGGTCTGGGTATCCCACCTAACCTGTTTGCATGCCTGACTCTAATCTCAGATTACATATGATGGTCATTGTATGATTTCAATTGTATTTGAGACCTATAGCTCCTATAAGATCTTTGACTGGTTTGGTCTCTCCTCTCCAACGGTTTCTTATAATTATGAAAAATAAAAAGCCTTTACTTTTTCATGACAAACTGTGACATAAATGGCCAACATAAACACATGATTGAAATGTTAATATGTGAATTTCCTTTTTGCAGAAAGATAATGCACTTGAATTTTAAATATATGGTATTGAAACAAAACCTTTTGTTCAACTAAAGTTACATTAAGTTAAACACTTACATATTTCTTTTCATTTCAGAAAACCCAACAATCCAAATTCCACAAAAAACGATGTTTCTCGATGTTTTCTCCTTCCAGATGCGAATGGCAAATCACAAGTATGTGTTTTTGATCAAAGCTGGTTGGAAATGGCCTTTTGTGTGTGGTCCATTGGGTTTTAAATGAGGAAGTAGTCAAATGAAATATGAAAAGGGTAATTATCTAAAGGGAACTAACACTATATTTTCCCCTAAATAAATGACTGTCTATGCAACCAGGATTTAACACAATAACCTCAGCATCCTGAGGGTTAAACACATTTATTGAAATATTGAAGATTAATCAGTTTATTCTTATTTGTTGTTTTATTATGGACATTTTATTTATTAATAATAAACATTAAAAAAAAAACGCCCTGGCTCTCTCCACACCCCACCTCTGGCTCTACATGCCACTGTACTTAATCTGCTCTTGTAATCTAAATTCTTACTCTCATATTTTTTATACGTTCTGTGTGTGTATATATTTATGCATATATTTATACTTATATTGTTTGTTCTGTTTAACCCATTTAACTTATTTTAGAGAATGTGACGTGCACCTACATTACCAAGACAAATTCCTTGTATGTGTAAAAAACGTACTTGGCAATAAAGCTTTTCTGATTCTGATTCTGATAACTCTCCATAATGACATAATTACATAAATTAAAAAATGTAGTTACTTACAATAAGGGTACATTCATTTACCATATAGCCAATAATTATATACCAAATAGCAGACAGAAAATGCAATAGGCCTACTGAATACATAAAACAGAATATGTACAATTTATTGAATAAATATTAAATATATGGCTAAAGGAATCGGGTAACATAGGACAAAGAAACAAAAGATAAAGAAACAACCATGCAATAATGTAGATAATTGGTAGGTGCAGTGCCATTTTAAAACGGATACAATGAAGATTCAAAAGAGGAAGTGTACATCGTGTTTCAATTGTGCAATTCATGATACCGTGGTTATACTTTTTGGGGAAATAAGTACAGTGATAGTTTAGCTAATTGTTAAATGTCAATGGGTGAGAAAAACACAGCCTATGTCCTATTTTACAATTTTGTGTACACAGCAAAAAGTCCAGTGTTGAATTAACTCCCACAGAGTTGATTTCAACACTTTTTGAGGGTTTATATAGGTCCACACTCTCCAGAGTTAAATGAACACTTTCAAAATAGTTAAACATTTAACACTCTGCCAGAGTTACTTTTTTAACTCGCAAAACAGAGTTAAAGTAACACTAAGAGATTAGACAACTAACACTGCTCAGAGTAAATTTTTTAAACTATTTGTGTAGTGTTAAATTCACTCCCTAAAGTGTTAATTATCTACACTGAAATTTTTTTAAAATTTATTGTTAATTTATTCAAAATTATTAATTAATTTAATATATACTTGTATTAATAAGAATTAATCACGATAAACAATCATTGTCAAAAACATTTATTTGTGCATTTTCTCCCTTGCAGTCAGTTGAATTAAAACATTGTGAATGAAGGTATAATGTACACTACTCTGAATGCATGATGTCATCAAATCAATCAATCTCTGTAAATAGCTTGTTTGTCCAAAAATATTATTTGATCTTCAACCAAAAGTACATCACTTAGTCGACAAAAGACTGGCATGTCTTCTTCCATTGCACTGCAAATAACTAGTCCAGCTTTATACTCTACACCATCAACTTTAACCCAACTAGTTGAGAAAACCTTCTTTTTTTTTCAACAGTTGAAGTTTGAGCTATTTGCTGAACATTACTATGAATGTAGGTTAAGGTGCTTCTGAAAACCTGTATATGTTAGGAACTGATGCTTACAGCCTTGCTGAGAACAAAACAATTTGAACTTGGGTCCAGGATAGTAACCATGTTCATCTCTTAAATGTGAAATCAACTGTTGACTGCTGGGATCATATTTCTGACACATGAAACAGGTCAACATTGTTATAGCTTCTTACTCACAGGGTGAGAGTGCTACTGGCTGGTTCTATTTCATGTAGGCTACGCCGTCTAGGCTTCGCCTTATGGGCTTGTCCCGTGCGCGCACTGAACATTTTCAGCAATGCACCAATCAACGTGGGGACCGCCCACACTTCCCACGACACCGTGTATATAACGCGGCGCACAGCTGCATTCGTCCTCTTTTTTCTTTCAGCATTTGAACACCAACTAAAATTGAAGCATGATGACTTCATGTAGCAGCGGCGCGGCGGCATCAGCGGAGGTACGGCCCTTTTCAGGGCCTCTCTGCTCCTCTTGCCCGGCGATCCTTTCTCCGGACAACGGGCACGTTATGTGCTTCCGTTGCCTCGGTGCGGAGCATGCCATGGCAGCCTTTTCGGGCTCCGGCTCCTGCGCCGCCTGTACCACCCTACCTCAAGAGGTTCTCCTCTCGAGGCGGCTGTTTTTTCCCCGTCGGTGGAGCTTGCGGACGCCGTCGATATTTTCGACGCCATGGCGACACCGGGGGAAGACGAGGACTACGACCTCGACGTGGACTCCGCGTCGGGGACTTCCTCAAGGCCTTCGGGGGTTTTGCCCCCGGAGAAGCCGCATCGTTTCGCCGACCTGTTCGGCGATATCATGGGCGAGGCGGCGGCGATCAAGGGCATCGCCATGCCACCTCCACCGCCCTCCCCGGAACTGGACGACATGCAGGGGGACTATTTTAGGCCTCCTTCGTCGACCAGACGGCCTACTTTGTGCCCTCTGTTCCCACCCGTCCAGCGGTATCTTACCGCGGCGGCTGTGGACCCGTCCTCCCTTAAGGCCCCGGTGAAGGCGTTCACCGATTTCACCAGGGTGGAGGGGTGGTCCGCCACACAGGCGAGGGGGATACCTCGCCTGGAGCCTCCTTTGGCAGCGCTCCTCTGTCCGGGCGCCGGATGGCGTCCGAACGAGAAGCCGCTGCCCCCCGACCGGCTTCTCAAGCAGCTCGCTGCCTTGTGGGACAGATCCTTTGTCTGCGCCTCACAAGCAGCGGCGGCCGTGAACAACATTGCCCTGCTTTCCTCTGCCCTGTCGGCCATGACAGTTGGCAAGGATTCGTTCGGGCAGAGTGACGTGGAGAAGGTCGCTAGATTCTCCGGCGCTGTCCTCCAGCTTTGCCAGCCGGTGGCGGTTACTGCCGGACGTCAGATGGCGTGGGCGACCATGGGTCATCGAGCCTTGTGGCTGTCCTTCACCTCTGTTCCTGACAGAGAAAGGGCGGGCCTTATCCAGGGTCCATTGGCCGCGGACGGGCTCTTTGGACCTCGGTTCGCGGAGGTTCTCGCCCACCTCCAGTCCGTCCGTGAGCATCGTTCCCGGTTCGGACCGATTCTCACGGGCTCCTCCTACCAGGCCAGTGGGAGCAGTCGGGCCAGCAGGAAGCAGGGTCGACCACGTCTTCAACGGGCCAAAACGCCGCCTCCGCAGCAGCCCCAGGCAGCGAAGGGGCAGAAATCACGGAGGCTGGCGCCCACGTGGGACCGACCTACGTCTTTTTCCCTCCATGCGGCGTCCCCGTGCGCTTCATGAGCGGGTTGAAGACTCGTCGCACGAGGCCGTCTATGCGGCTTCGTGTTACAGTTTTCCGGACCCCGACTTTTGCCCCCCCCAACCTTCGCTCTACAGTCTGATGACTGTGGGAAGACGTCGGAGCTGTTCGCCATAGGCACGGCGAGCGAGCAAGCTGTGAGTTTGCCCTCTGCAGCGGGTTTCCCGCTCGCAGGGGCTCCCTCCCCTCCCTTTCGAGGTACGCCCCCCTTGGTTCACACGCAGTGTGAAGGCGGTAGGGGCCGAGGAATACAGAGCATTCCTGGACAACGTTCCTCAGCTGGATGCTCGCCCTCTCACCGAGCGCCATGCGTGTTGGTGAGAGCGATGCGTCTTACCCGCGTGGTTGGACAACACGTTGAGGTGGGGCCACCCCATACAGTTCAAGCACCGTCCCCCACCCTTTATGGGGGTGGTGGAGACAAGGCTGCAGGATCCAGCCGCGAGTATGGCTCTGGCAGCGGAGGTGGTCCGTCTCTTGGGGAAGGGGGCTGTCTCTGTCGTTCCCCCTCTCGAGTCACGCCTAGGGTTTTACTCCCGCCACTTCCTGGTTCCCAAGAAGTCAGGGAAGATGAGACCCATTCTGATCTTCGCGTCTTCAACAATTTTGTTGCCGCAAGGAAATTCAGAATGCTCACCACCAGAGCGTTGCTCTGGTGTGTGAGAGAGGGCGACTGGTTTACATCCCTGGATCTCAAGGATGCTTACTTCTACGTCCCCATTCTCCAGGCTCACAGGAAATTTCTCCGCTTCGCCTTTATGGCCGTGGCGTACGAGTACCAGTGCCTGCCGTTCGGTTACTCTCTGGCCCCACGCACTTTTTCAAAGTGTGTAGAGGCAGCGCTGAGACCGCTCAGGCGTCAGGGAAAGAGAGTTCTCTTTTACCTCGACAACCTACTGATTCTGAGCGACTCATAGGAGGCTGCGAGAGGAGACACCATGACGGTAATAAATCATCTCTCCTCGTTGGGTTTCGCCATCAACTGGGTAAAGAGCTCTCCGCTCCCCAGCCGCCGGCTAGTCTACTTGGGGCTTTGCCTAGACTCCGTCACGTTCACAGCGACGCTCTCGCCTCCTCGGCGAGATGCTGTCCTGTTGGCGCTCTCCTGTTTTGACGCTCGCAGAAGCGTGACCGCACTGTCCATCATGCACCTGTTGGGACTGATGGCAGCTGCTCACCATGTGGTGCCCCTGGGTCTGCTCTTTATGCGCAGACTACAGCGGTTGGTTTGCTTGCCAGAGACTGGACCCCAAGCGACACAAGCGCAGGTTACTGTCCGTTCCTCGCTCGGTATCTCCAGACCTGAGATATTGGGGAGTTCCCCTGCTCTTCTCAGAGGGGTTCCCCTAGGCAGAGTCACGTCTCACGTGGTGGTCTTCACGGACACCTCGTTGACGGGTTGGGGAGGAACGTGCCTTTCCCACTCGGTCGGAGGCGAGTGGCCGACTCTCCCCACTCCACACATAAATGTGCTGGAGCTCACCACGGTGTGGAAAGTGCTTGTACATTTCTCTCTCGCCACACCTGACGGACAGAGCGACTCTCCCTCCTCCACCCAACGGGGGTCTACATACTCCCAGCAGGCGGCTCTCAGCCCAGGGTCTTCCCCCTGTGGTATGGGATGAACGCCCGTGTTGGTGGAGGGGATCCTTATTGCGTCACTGGAGTGGACTCTTTTGTCTGGAGAGAACTCACATTCTCTTCTTAGTGGGAGATTTTGGGGGATGGAGCTAATGTAGGAGGGATAGATTGTCAGGTAGAGAAGGGATTTTCAATGGTAGGTGGTGGGGGTATAGTGTAGGGGGGTTTTGGTTGGGGAGGTTGATCAGACCAACGCGTTTTCACAGGCTCACGACGGTGCACCACCCGCCCTATGTGACGGGTCGGTTGTTGGTTTGGCTTCTGAGAGGTTGATTCTGCAAGGCAGAGGTCTGCCAGCATCAGTTATCAACATTATTCAGAGTGCTCGCGCGCCTTCCACTTCCTCCCTTTACGCGGCGAAGTGGGGTGCTTTCTCTACGTGGAGTGACCTCAACCACGTTGTCCCATCTCTCTGTGAGGTGGGAAGCGTGCTGGGGTTCCTTCAGTGTTTACTGGAGAAAGGTTTAGCTTTCTCCACCATCAAAGTCTATGCGGCAGCCGTTTCGGCTGGCCACGCAGGATATGACGGGAAACCGGTTTTCAGCCACCCACTAGTCAAGAGATTCTTGCATGGGGTTAGACGTGTTAAACCTGTTTCTCGTGTGCTCACACCGCGCTGGGATCTTCCCACCGTGTTGCGGGGTTTATCCAAAGACCCTTTTGAGCCTCTGTCTCAAGCCCCTTTGGATGTCATTTCCTTTAAAACAGCGCTCTTATTGGCTTTGGTTTCTGCCAAACGTGCGTTATTGAACGAGGACAGCTCCTTCGCGCTACTTAGACCCAATCCTGCGTTCCTCCCCAAGAACATTCTCAGTTATTTTCGGTCGAGGGATATTGTGCTTAAGGCATTTCACCCCCCGCCTCATACCAGTGAAGCGGATGCGGAGTTACATCTCCTGTGCCCGGTTCGGGCACAGGCTATGTACGTGAAACGAACAGCTGAGTTTCGCGCCACACAACAGTTGTTTGTGTGTTATAGCGACGCTGCCAAGGGCCGCGCTCTTTCCAAGCAGTGTCTGTCCCGCTGGATATGTGAGGGTGTCTGCTTAGCCTACTCTCGGCAGGGCTTAGCGCCACCGCTGGGTGTTAGAGCTCACTCTGCATGAGGGATGGCCGCTTCGTCGGCCCTATCCAGGGGCATTTCGGTAGAAGACATTTGCGCGGCTGCGTCATGGTCTTCCCCCAATCCTTTTATTCGTTTCTACATGTTAGACATGTCCAGGGGCTCGCTCGGCCACTCTGTGTTGGAGTCGGGCCCCCTCTCTGCGAACAAGATATTACTTTATCGACTCATCAGAGCATATTACGCTCGTTATGTCGCTCAGATTCTTTCTCTCTCTGCGTCACCGGGTGGTGTTACAGCGTGGGCACTGAGCTCAGGAGTGACAGGTTATTTTTACTCTGATTACGGTTCGTAACCGGCGTTTTATATCCTGCCCTCTATTATTAAACATTGCACAACAGGTTTCCTCCTGTCGCTTCTTTGAGCGTAGGTAGGAAGGGCCTTGTTGCTCGTTGCTATTGGTAGCTTAGTTTTTCTTCCTAGGCCCCGCCCCTATGGTAGCGGACGTAGGAGAAGCCTTGTTGCTCTGCATTCCCCCTTTTTCATGTTCATTGAAATACGGGTTGAATCAGAGTTACAGACTCTATTCTCTTGATCATCGCTTTGCGTGTTCTTAAGGAGAATTCAGGGTTTCTTATTTAGCTGTTGTGTTTTGCACATCTTTGGCTTATTGAGTCTGATGTGCCCTGTGACGTAGGTCTTTATTTTTGTGACTTGGGTCCAGCAGGAGTACATTTATCGGGCTCCGCTGGGAGCTTCACCTTAGCCCATAAGGCGAAGCCTAGACGGCGTAGCCTACATGAAATAGAACGATAGTTATGTTATTATAACTCTAGTTATATATGATTGTAGGCGTAGCCGTCTAGTTTCCCACCTGCTGTACCCTCCAAATGCTGAAAGAATAGCTAGGAGGACGAACGCAGCTGTGCCCCGCGTTATATACACGGTGCCGTGGGAAGTGTGGGCGGTGCCCACGTTGATTGGTGCATTGCTGAAATTTTCAGTGCACGCGAGTGCGCGCACGGGACAAGCCCATAAGGCGAAGCCTAGACGGCTACGCCTTCAATCATATAACTAGAGTTATAATAACATAACTATCGTTAAGCAGTCTCGCTCTCAAGTGTTTAACTCTGGGTGACTCCTTCATTTTCCCCACATCAATGTTATACACTGTTGTCTGCAGGAATGTGTAAAAATTCACAAGTGCTACATCGTAAGACAAATTTAACACAAAATGTGCTTTGAAAAGTTCATCACATGCTCCGAGGGAGCGGTTTGCCTTGCATGGGATGAGACGCTTATCCATTGAGATGTAGAAGCTCTTGCTCTTCTGACACCCAACAGCGAGGAGGTACGGCTGCCTACCCTGCTGGTTGGGGAGACGCTCCTCCAAACGGCAGCATGACTAGGGTTGAGATCAGAAAACTGAAAATTAGACACAAGAATAATGTGCAGCCACAGAGAAAACTACATTATAGAAGTGATTATTCAAACATCTTTTCATTGGCTAGTGCAAGATGGGAATGAAGACTTAATTACAATTCCATCCACTTTCTAACAACCCTCATTGTTAAGGTACAGAGCTAGGACCCAAACGCGAGACACCAAGACAGAGATGGAGTGGGGTCGAAAGGGATTTATTTACAGCAAAAGACAAGGGCTAGGCAGGTGGATAGTAGGTCGATGAATGTAGACAGGCGAGTGGTCGTTTAGCAGGGAAGGTAGACAGATGAGTGAAGGCTAGAGTCGGGATGGAACCGGGAGGACTAGAGGAGAAGGACACGCGGGTTAGACAGGCAAGGACTGGGTAACTAGAACTAGAACTAGAACTAGGACTAGAACTAGAACTAAAACTAAGCTAAGCTAAGCTATCACTAGAACACTGGAACGAGGTACTGACTTAGTAAAGTGTAACGACGAACTGGCGCCGGCTGCTTGATGAGGCGGGAAGAAGTAGGGTGCGTTGATTGTAGATTGGAGACCGGTGTGTAGAGCGGAGTGCACGAGGGTAGTTGGTGACGGAAAGGTAAACAAAGGCACATGGGGAAGTGACAGCCGGCGCCACTAGGTGGTGGCAGAGGGTCTCGTTACAGTACCCCCCCCTCTACGACCGCCTCCAGGCGGACGAACGGGGTGAGAGGGGTGCTGCCGATGAAAGTCCCGAATAAGGGAAGCGTCCAGGATACGACTCCGCGGAACCCAGGACCGCTCCTCAGGTCCGTAGCCTTCCCAGTCCACCAGGTACTGGAAACCTCGGCCGCGACGACGCACGTCGAGGAGGCGTCTGACCGTGTACGCCGGATGGTCGTCGATCAGCCGGGGGGTGAGGTGGCGCCGGGGACGGAGGAGACAGTGGACTAGAGGAGACGGGCTTCAGCTGGGAGACGTGGAAGGTGGGGTGAATGCGGAGAGTAGGGGGGAGCTTGAGACGGACGGCACAAGGGTTGATCAGGGACTCAACCTCAAACGGTCCGACAAACCGGGGGGAGAGTTTCTGGGCAGAACCCTTTAAAGGAAGGTCCTTGGACCGGAGCCAGACCTTGTCACCGGGGGAGTACTGCGGGGCCGGTTGTCGGTGCTTGTTCGCCTGGTGTTGAGAGTGGGAGGATGCACGGAGAAGTGCCGAACGAGCATGCTTCCAGGTGCGCTGGCAGCGGCGTAGGTGAGCCTGAACGGAGGGAACAGCGATCTCAGCTTCCAAAGCAGGGAACAGGGGCGGTTGGTAGCCGAGAGAGCACATGAACGGGGACAGACCAGTAGATGCATTGATGAGGGTGTTGTGGGCGTACTCAACCCAGGGAAGTTGAGTACTCCAGGACGATGAGTTGGTGCTGGTCACGCAGCGGAGTGCTGCTTCCATTTCCTGGTTCGCCCTTTCGGACTGCCCGTTGGTCTGTGGGTGGTAGCCGGAGGAAAGACTGACCGTGGTTCCCAGAGCCGCACAGAACGCACGCCAGACCTGGGAGATAAACTGCAGACCCCGGTCCGACACAATGTCCAACGGAATGCCATGGAGACGGAACACATGTGAAACCAAAAGGTCCGCGGTCTCTCTGACGGAGGGGAGCTTAGGGAGCGCAATGAAGTGCGCAGCCTTGGAAAAACGATCAACGACCGTGAGGACGGTGGTGTTACCATCAGAAGGGGGAAGGCCGGTGACAAAATCCAAGGCAACGTGGGACCATGGACGACTGGGGATAGGCAGGGGTCGGAGCAAACCGGAACGTGGTTGGGTTGATGTCTTGCTACGGGCACAGACGGCACACGCTGCGACGAAAGCCCGGACGTCAGCGTCCATGGCGGGCCACCAGAACCGCCGACGGACGAAATCTAGGGTTCGCGTTATGCCTGGGTGACAGGTGAGTCTCGAGGAGTGTGCCCAGGTGAGCACTTTGGACCTCACCACTTCCGGAACGAACAGCCGGTTGGGCGGGCCAGAGCCGGGGTCAGGGTGTTGTCGCTGGGCCTGGAGAACGGCGGATTCGACCTCCAGAGTGAGCATAGCGACAAGACAGACAGACGGCAGGATGGGTTCCGGTTCCGTGCAAGTGTCCTCGGGAGAATGTAAACGGGATAGAGCGTCCGGCTTAACGTTGCGGGAACCAGGTCGGTAGGTTAGGGTGAACCTGAAACGACCGAAGAAAAGCGCCCATCTGGCCTGCCTGGAGTTGAGTCTCTTGGCCGACTGAATATATTCCAGGTTCCGGTGGTCCGTCCATACAATGAATGGCTGGTCCGCTCCCTCCAGCCAGTGACGCCACTCCTCCAGAGCCAGTTTCACCGCCAAGAGCTCGCGGTTGCCGACGTCATAGTTACGCTCAGGCGGGGTCAGCCGGCGTGAGAAGAAAGCGCAAGGGTGGAGCTTGTGGTCCGTGGCGGAACGCTGAGATAGCACCGCCCCCACCCCAGTGTCGGAAGCGTCGACCTCCACGATGAACTGTAGAGTCGGGTCGGGCTGAATGAGGATGGGTGCGGACACGAATCGCTCCTTCAGGTTCCGAAAAGAGGACTCCGCCTCCGGCGTCCACTCGATGAGCCTCTTGGAAGAGGTTAGGGCAGTGAGAGGGGCAGCGATCTGACCATAGTCCCTGATGAAGCGGCGGTAAAAATTGGCGAAGCCTAGAAACTGCTGAAGCTGTTTCCTGGAGGAAGGCGAGGCCCACTCAGCTACTGCCGAGACCTTGCATGGATCCATCTTCACCTCCCCCTGGCCGATGATGTAACCCAGGAAGGAGACGGACGGTACATGAAAGTCGCACTTCTCCGCTTTAACGAAGAGTCTGTTCTCCAGAAGGCGCTGGAGAACCTGCCGTACATGTACCCTGTGCTCCTCCAGGGACCCGGAGAAGATCAAGATGTCATCCAGGTAAACAAATACTGAGCGGTTAAGCATGTCGCGGAGGACATCGTTAACCAATGCTTGGAAGACCGCAGGAGCGTTGGTGAGACCGAAAGGCATGACTAAATACTCAAAGTGGCCCAAGGGAGTGTTGAAGGCCATCTTCCACTCGTCCCCCTCCCGGATCCGGACCAGATGGTACGCATTGCGCAGGTCCAGTTTTGAGAATATAGCGGCTCCGTGGAGGGGAACAAAGGCGGAACTAATGAGAGGAAGCGGGTATTTATTCTTTACCGTGATGCTGTTTAATCCACGATAGTCGATGCAAGGACGAAGGGCGCCGTCCTTCTTGCTGATAAAAAAAAAACCCGCTCCTACCGGGGAAGAGGAGGGACGGATTATCCCAGCGGCGAGGGACTCCTGGATGTATTTCTCCATGGACAACCGCTCGGGACGAGAGAGATTAAACAGCCGACCGCTGGGCAAGGGGGCTCCAGGAAGTAGGTCGATGGCGCAGTCGTAAGGACGGTGGGGAGGTAACGAGAGAGCGCGGGCCTTGCTAAAAACCTCTCCCAGATCATTGTAGACCGATGGAATGGAGGAGAGGTCGGGAGGAGAGGGTGGTGGAGACTCAGAAGTGAGGGAAGGTTGGGCGGAACAAAGACAGTGGGCGAGACAGAAGGGGCTCCAGGAGGAGATCCGATTCTCCTTCCAGTCCATCTGGGGGTTGTGACGCTGCAGCCAGGGAAATCCCAAGACTACTGGGGTAAGAGGACAGTCCAACACGTGTAGAGAGAGAGACTCGCGGTGGTTCCCGGAAACGATCAGCGACAACGGTACAGTCCGGCGATCGACCCGAGCGAGCCTCTTCCCGTTGAGGGACTGGGCTAAAATCGGGGAATCCAAGGGGGTTGTCTTAATCCCAAGTTGCCTGACCAGCTGCCGATCAATGAAAGATTCGTCCGCTCCTGAATCCACGAAGACTGACAGCGGAAATGATTGATCCATCCATATCAAGACGCAGTCCAGAACGGGACGGGAAACCGAGGGACCAAGAGTTCGACTCGCCAGAATCCCTCGAGTTACCAGCGAGCCGACCCTTTTCCCGGACAGGTGGGACAGGCGGCAACAGCGTGTCCTGGGAGACCGCAATAAAGGCAAACACCAGTTGCCAGCCGGTGTTGTCTCTCGGTCGGTGATAGGCGGGCTCGACCCAATTGCATTGGCTCCGACTCAGGTAGGGAAGTTGGCTCCGGGCGGGGAGAATAAGACCGAGGCGGAGGTGGTAGCGGGGCAGTCAGAGGGAAAGAGATAGATGCAGGAGATGAACGGTGTGCGCGCTCGCGACGCCGTTCGCGCAGACGATTGTCCAGTCGTGTTGCGAGGGAGATTAAGTCGTCCAAATTGGGTGACTCCTCACGAACAGCCAACTCATCCTTGAGGGGATCGGAAAGCGCATTTAAGAAAGCTCCCATTAAGGCCACGTCATTCCACCCACTTTCCGCAGCGATAGTTCGAAAATCCACTGCAAAATCAGCGACGCTTCGGGTGCCCTGGCGGACGGAGAAAAGGCGCATGGAAGCCTCTCTACCCCGGACAGGGTGATCGAATACTCTCCGCATCTCCGTAATGAACTCAGAGTAGGAGGAACAGAATTCCGCCTCCCTCTCCATTACGGAGGTCGCCCAAGAGAGGGCTCTGCCACGTAAAGCTCCGACGAGGTAAGCGATTCGGGAGCTGTCGGTGGGGTAGGTTAGGGGCTGGAGCCGGAACACAAGACCACATTGTAAAAGGAAATCCCGACAGGTACCCAGATCACCTCCGTAACGTTCGGGGGCCGGGATGTATGACTCACGTGAGGTGGCTGGCTGGGGAGAGGCAGAGGGTAGAGGCGGCTCAACGGGAGTTGGCACTGAAACCTGGATAGCCTGGACAGCAGTAGCAATCCTTTGGACGACGGTCTTTATCTCCGCCAAATCCTGGTCGTGACGTCCGAGCAACGCTCCCTGACCGCTGATGGCCTGGTTCAAGGAACTGATGTCTGCTGGGTCCATGTTTGGCCAGTTCGTACTGTTAAGGTACAGAGCTAGGACCCAAACGCGAGACACCAAGACAGAGATGGAGTGGGGTCGAAAGGGATTTATTTACAGCAAAAGACAAGGGCTAGGCAGGTGGATAGTAGGTCGATGAATGTAGACAGGCGAGTGGTCCTTTAGCAGGGAAGGTAGACAGATGAGTGAAGGCTGGAGTCGGGATGGAACCGGGAGGACTAGAGGAGAAGGACACGCGGGTTAGACAGGCAAGGACTGGGTAACTAGAACTAGAACTAGAACTAGGACTAGAACTAAAACTAAGCTAAGCTAAGCTATCACTAGAACACTGGAACGAGGTACTGACTTAGTAAAGTGTAACGACGAACTGGCGCCGGCTGCTTGATGAGGCGGGAAGAAGTAGGGTGCGTTGATTGTAGATTGGAGACCGGTGTGTAGAGCGGAGTGCACGAGGGTAGTTGGTGACGGAAAGGTAAACAAAGGCACATGGGGAAGTGACAGCCGGCGCCACTAGGTGGTGGCAGAGGGTCTCGTTACACTCATTTACATATGTGGGTAAGAAGGTGACGTGACAACTTATTATAATCACCTTAATAATAGAATTACCTTATGAAAGACAACAAGTCTCTCAACTGCATCACATGCACTCATTTTTGGAGACTTCAGGAGGTGGTGGAAGGAGATGTAACAGCAACAACAGGGAAGCCATTTCTTGGTCGTAGGCTGAGGACAAAGTCACAAGAATGAACTGAAAACTCTTCAAATGTAACACTTTAAGTTTGAATGAGAACAGGGAGGCATTATGAGAATGTTTTAAACCGTCATCCATCTATTAGTCACATTTATCCCACAAATCAGATCAACGTTCAGAGATACACAGAATACACAAATGAAATATTATTGCAGTTATAGTTTAACTGCAATTATAGCACATTTATAATTAATAAAATAATCTCACTTGTTGCCTCATCAAGATCACTTCCTGGGGGACTTTCTGCTGACTGCACCAAGCGACGCAACTCTGGTGTTGAGGTGAGCCGCTTAGCCTCTTTTATGACATTTGGCTTGAAGAACAAATCCCATTTCTGAAGAAGCCTGGAGGATGTGTTGTCATCAAATAAGAGAGTGAAGTCTTGGTCCACCTTTAAGAAAGAAGATATTAAACTACTACTACTACTTCAGGAAACACGTTCAAATTTCAAGCTATTCTAAACATCTCATTCCAAACTTACCAATCCTTTTGTATCCAGGAATCTTGGGAAGCTGGAGAGGGTATCACCACTTCTGCCTGGGTCATTAACAAGCTTCTGGCGGTGCTGAAAGGTCTCTCTCATCTTCTGGAAAATCAGGGAATTGTCCGTGGTATGGTTGAGCAAAGACATGGCCTCTTGGCAAGCATCACCATCAAGCTGCCTTTCAACATTAACAGTCCTTTGGAAATTTGGGCCCCCTGGAGAAAAGTCAATTGGTCTATTTGGTGGCAGTGCAGATCCTCGACGAATCTTCCTCTGGACTGTTTTCAGACGCCAAGAAATGTATCCTGTGCTGCTTGCAGCATCATAGAAGTGTTCCTGAAATGAAAAAAAGAAAAGAAATGCGTTGTCATACCAGGCTCCTGAGAAATCTCACGGAATTCAAATATCAATGTCGTCCACACAGTTTTGTGTCACAACATGACATGAAAGAGTTAACAATAATAATGCCTATTACATAGCCCTTCTTGGAGTATGGATCCTTGAGGGAAGGGAACAACATCATTATCCCACGTGCATAATCTTCTCTGATTGCTTTAGTGGGGTGGTGCCTGAGAGGAAACATTAAATTAGTACATTTATTCAATGGCCATGCAGTTATTTGGCACAAATAAAAACAACGTGAAACAAACATACCCATGATTGTCAATCATGTGAGCCACCAGGATGTTAACCATTTTTCTTCTTACAGCATCTGTTAGGGTTTCTGTTGTTTGGTACTCCTGTAGTCCTTCTTCACCCCCAGACTTGCCTCTTAGCACAGCTTCAATCAAGTAATAAAAAACCAAAACATTACAATACAAAACATGGTGATAAATAGCTTTTCTAGAGACTCAGAGTGACAAAATGTGAAAGCATTAAGAAACCTGTTCAGCAGACACAGCATCACGTGTATCCTCAATTCTTTGTCTCTTGCTAGGGACATCATCTAGGATTATAGTTGATGAACTTGAGCTGAAGCTTGAGTCAGACGTCTCAGAAGCAGAAGACAAGGAGAAATCAGAGAATTCTAAAGGAATATAAAAAATGCAAATAATTATATTACGTAAGGTGTAAAGTGCTTTATTATACCTGCCTTGATATCTCACCCTGATCTGAGAATACTGTCAGCACCACATTGCCTTGTCCAACGAGGTTGCTAAATATTTCTGCATCAACTTCTGTCCCCGTTGCATCCTTGTATATAACTTTTGCATCAGGTGGCAGGCAAAATCTCTCGATGACTGGAAAAGATAGTAAGGTCAAACTGAATGTGCCTTTGAAGTCAGCACTGTTTCTTGCCTCACAGCAAGAATACATACATCCGCCACTGTATAATCCTTTAATAGACCTAGAGCATTTTCCCTCACATAACCCATTCCCTCTTAAGTCCAGGCTTTTTATATTGACTGTTTTGGTGTATATTAATACTTTACACTCTATGAAGCACACATTACAGAACTGAAAAAGATTAGCAATTTAACCCCATGTACCGTATAAAAGAGTCTGATAAAGGCATGTAAAGAAATCAGAATCAATCATGATCATCATCACAGTCATCATAATGATGAATTGTTTAAATTTAAGATGAATAACAACGACAATTGGCATCTTAACTACCACATTATAGGCATCAGGCAATGCAATGATATGCATATTTGCTTGAAATAATAAAATGTATTATGGTCTATCAGGTATGTTTTAAAAATATTCATTTTATTAAATACTGTAAATTGCTTCAACCATGTAAGCTAGGCATGCATGTAACGTTTATGGTAGAACACATCTTGAGCCAGCTTGATAAAGGTAGCAAGCAAATATCATCTTTAATGTTATAAGCATTGTTTATGAGGCAAATAACTAAGGCAAGCTAACGTTAGTAGTTACGTTACTAAATGCAGATATTCTGCAATAGATAGAATAGGTGTTAGCTACTCATCTTGGCTAGCCTAAGTGTAAATCGCACCTGGTTCAAACCATCCATTAGTATTAGCATCCATCATCTGTCTTTAGAAAAGCATTTAACTTTACCCAGGTTTACTTGTATTTATTTCAGAACATGGCGTTTGCATGACACGTGCAAAAGGTTGTGTAGAGAGCAGAATCAGAATGTAGCCTGGACTCTAAAGTAAACACACAGGAATAAGTTATGGGTATAAATGACCTAACACCAAGTCTAATCCTGCATGAAATCCATGTGGGCAATTGACATGGGGCCATTATCGAACCCGTGGACAATCCCATGTACGGCCCATTTTTCTGCCCATTTACTGCCCACATACAAACGTTGGCTGGGAACTGTAAAAACGTTTCAGAAAAGGTTTCAAATCCGCATTGTGTTGACTGGCCACTGTAGAAATATACTTATTCAAATCCCTTTCTGAATGCGACATCGCTGTACTCATTTCTCCAGAAACTATAACCACATTATCATGAGTTGCACAATTGAAAGCATGATGTACATTTCCTCTTTTGAATCTTCATCCATTTTAAGATGGCACTGCACCTACCCATTATCTACATTATTTCATAATTGTGTCTTTATCTTTGTCCTATGTTACCCGATTCCTTTAGCCATATATTTAATATGTATTCAATAGATTGTTCATATTCTGTTTTATGTATTTAGTAGGCCTATTGCATTTTCTGTCTACTATTTGGTATATAGTTATTTACTATATGGTAAATGAGTGTATTTTACTTACTTACTTATTGTAAGTAAGTTTATTTTTAATTTATGGAATTATGTCATTATGGAGGAGAGTTATGTTTAACATTATTAAATAAAATGTCCATAATAAAACAACAAATCAGAATAAACAGATTCATCTTCAATAATTTCAATAAATGTGTTTAACCCTCAAGGATGATGAGGTTATTGTGTTGAATCCTGGTTGCATATAGACATCATTAATTAAAGAAAAAACAAAGTCCCAGAACTTCTTCCTGTATGTGTTTTCCCAGGCCAACACCAGAGGGGACTATTTCCCCATATGGGGCACTTGTCTGGGCTTTGAAGAGCTCACCTACCTGACCAGCGGGAGGCGGCTCCTCTCTCGCACCAAAACTAGTGGAATGCCTTTACCTGTGGTCTTCACCAACGGTACACACTTCACGATTCCAAAACAACCGCTGTGTACCAACAATGACAATAAGTTTGGCTGCAGTCAGATAAGCCTATACCATACATTCTAAATAGTTGTTGTTATTGTTGTTGTTGTTTTTTGTATCATACAACAATTATCCTTCAGTCATTTATTCTCACTGCTGTCATCCCCACACATGAGGTATGTCCTATTTATGTTATGTGTATTATGACCTTGCTTGTAATTCCTTTGAAGGAAGGTGCCTATCAGGTCTACACTTTTTCACTGTGAATCAGAGACATGTGTGTCATTAACGTGTTATTACGGCTAAGCTACAGCTCCCCAGCAGAGCAGATGTTCGGCAGGTTCCCGCCAGATCTTTTGGAAGCTATGGCCGCTGAGCTGATATCAGTCCACGTCCACAAGTGGAGTGTCACGTCAGATGTATGCCCTGTCACAATCTTTACACATATATCGATTTTTTATTTAAACCTTTGTTTAAACAAGTTCATCTTATTGAGATTCAAAATCTCTTTTGGAAGAGAGAGAGAGAGAGACCTGGCCAAGACAAGCAGCATAAAATGGCAAACAGTTGCAGAAATGTATTTACAGAAAACTGGAAATATAGGTTAAAATATTTTACATTACCAAAGAAACATTTCACGTCAAATTGCACATTTTAAAGCAGGGAAGCTGGGGTGAGAAGTATGGGTTCAAGTCCTCCTTTTACTTAATTTTCTTCCTTTTTTCTCCACAAAGAATCCTCTATGTTAATCTGTTGCTTAGGACCTCTGCGATAAACAGTCAAACTACCATGGCTCGATAGAGCCATGCCATTCAGCTTAAACTTTGTTTCTTGGGAAACAATACAGCTGATTCATTACCATGGTCAGTATATTTTTAATTACAAGCAAGATCAAAACAGATGTTGGAATTCTGCCATGTCCATAGTAAATAGTGGTGTATTTTGTTGTTCTGTATTCAAATGTGCGCAGTTATTCGCCAAGTCAGTCTACATAACGCTTTACAAAAAATGATTGTTTGCGACTGCTGTTTCAGGCCTTTCAAAATTCCCAAGAGCTGAACATGTTTTACAAAGTTCTCTCTGAAAACACTGACGGAACAACAGAATTTGGGTCATCTATGCAAGGTGAAAGCACAGTCACACGACCCATCTACGAAAACCAAGAGCCTCATAAGTATTCATCTCCTCTCCTCCCACCAGCATGCGACTACCCCATCTACGGAACCCAGTGGCACCCTGAGAAGAACGCCTTCGAGTGGACCAGGGCCTGCATCCCCACTCCCCAAACGCCATCAAAACCACCTTCTTCATGGCCGACCTCTTTGTCAACGAGGGTCAGAACAAGCCGCCATTTTGTGTTTAGAGTCGCTCGATTGAAACAAAACTTGGTGTCCATCCTTTTGAAGGCAGTGTCATGTTATTTTGAATGTAGCTTAAAGTAAGGCACAGTGACTTAAACAGGTTAATGTTTAGCATACATGTAAAGCATACATACATGTGCACACACTCTCACACACACACACACACACACACACACACACACACACACACATCAAAACAAACGAGAGTAGAATACAAACCACACAAGATGACCCAATCTGCTGGCTCTGGTTTCCAGGTGTTCACTGGAGCCAGTGGTTCCTCAAACCAATTCATACCAGATGGAAAAGAGAGAAACAAGAAGCAAAGTAGGAAGGTAAGAGAGAGAGAGAGAGAGAGAGAGAGAGAGAGAGAGAGAGAGAGAGAGAGAGAGAGAGAGAGAGAGAGAGAGAGAGAGAGAGGAGAGAGAGAGAGAGAGAGAGAGAGAGAGAGAGAGAGAGAGAGAGAGAGAGAGAGAGAGAGAGAGAGAATATCTTTGTCTTGGTGCTGAGGCCAATGCAGAAGGACCTTATGGATCTGGAAGTATTCACACGCTGTTGTCCATTGAGTGATTTCAATACCAATGGAATCTAAATGTCTTCGGTTTTACACTATTTAATATTGTTAGGTTAGACTCACTTATAATGAAGACTTAGTTCTGGATGGTCTAGTCTACTGCAACAACAAAAATGGAGGTATTTTACTGTAGAATTTTGAAATAACATATTTTATTATGCCCTGATATATGCTATTATCTTAAAATAATACACATTTTAAAAAACATGCAATGAGCGAAATACTTTAATTTAAGTCGCCAGTCAAATTTACAAATTGCTTAAAGAACAACATATTTCAAATTCCATTTCAATAGTCTCCGACTGCTAACTAACCAACCCACACCCAGATCAGATCGGTCATATGACCGAGCCCACATGATCACATGACCTTTGTTGCCGGAAGTCGACCAGTAGTCGCACGCCATCGCATCAGCAGCAGTTCGACGCATGGAGTAAGGTCGCCTACTCATGGACGGCGTGCAGACGGGTCTGCGTGGCATGACTACTTTCATTAAACCAAACATGTTCGTGTTGCTTTTCTGCATTACGGTCGTGTCCGTATCTGCACTTTCCCTCAAGAGAAACGATGCTCCAGTGATCGGTAAGGACTAGGGCTTTTATGTAGTCCTTCTGAAAAAGAGACCTAGATGAACGGTTGTCGTCCATTAAAATACAAGATCATAATAGTCGATACTAGTTTCATTCGCGGAAAAGCAATGCAGGAATACATTGGATGTTGTGTCTCCAGGTATATTGGCCCAGGAGTCCTATTCAGCCCCGCCTAACGTCACGTCTTATATCGCCGCCTCCTACGTGAAGTATCTGGAGTCAGCAGGAGCAAGAGTGGTCCCTGTCAGGTGAGTGGCCCCTGTGAGGTGAGTGGCCCCTGTGAGGTGAGTGGCCCCTGTGAGGCGAGTGGTCCCTGTGAGGCGAGTGGTCCCTGTGAGGCGAGTGGTCCCTGTGAGGGGAGTGGTCCCTGTGAGGTGAGTGGTCCCTGTGAGGGGAGTGGTCCCTGTGAGGGGAGTGGTCCCTGTGAGGTGAGTGGTCCCTGTGAGGGGAGTGGTCCCTGTGAGGTGAGTGGTCCCTGTGAGGGGAGTGGTCCCTGTGAGGGGAGTGGTCCCTGTGAGGTGAGTGGCCCCTGTGAGGGGAGTGGTCCCTGTGAGGCGAGTGGTCCCTGTGAGGGGAGTGGTCCCTGTGAGGGGAGTGGTCCCTGTCAGAGGAGTGGTCCCTGTGAGGGGAGTGGTCCCTGTGAGGCGAGTGGTCCCTGTGAGGGGAGTGGTCCCTGTGAGGCGAGTGGTCCCTGTGAGGTGAGTGGTCCCTGTGAGGGGAGTGGTCCCTGTGAGGTGAGTGGCCCCTGTGAGGGGAGTGGTCCCTGTCAGGGGAGTGGTCCCTGTCAAGGGGAGTGGTCCCTGTCAGGGGAGTGGTCCCTGTGAGGCGAGTGGTCCCTGTGAGGGGAGTGGTCCCTGTCAGGGGAGTGGTCCCTGTCAGGGGAGTGGTCCCTGTCAGGGGAGTGGTCCCTGTGAGGTGAGTGGTCCCTGTGAGGGGAGTGGTCCCTGTGAGGGGAGTGGTCCCTGTGAGGTGAGTGGCCCCTGTGAGGGGAGTGGCCCCTGTGAGGGGAGTGGTCCCTGTGAGGGGAGTGGTCCCTGTCAGGTGTGCCCACGTTCATAGCAAACAAACAAACAAACTCTTAAAACTCAAATCTTCCCCCCCCCCCCCCCCCCCCCCCATAGGATCAACCAGACATTGGAGCAGTATAACAGTCTCTTCAACTCCCTGAATGGGTGGGTAAATGCCTATTGAATAGAGTCTATGGTAAATGCAGAGTACTTATGTTCACAACTGTTATTTAGGCCTAGAGGGGTTAAGTTACAAGGTTAGTGGAATACTTAAATGTGAATAATACACCAACATAATGCACATTATAACATGAGCCGTAACCCTTAGGTTAAGGCTATTTAAAGTATTTATAAATATATCAAATCAAAATATGTAAAACTTACAAACGTGTACTTCTTTTGACTTTGACAGCATACTTTTCCCAGGTGGAGGGGCCAGTCTTATTACGTCAGGTTATGCAAGGGCTGCAAAGATCTTCTATCAGCTGGCCATCAAGGTACTCTACTCAAAGTACAAAGGCATGCTGTGCTATCTATTTAGATATGTGGTACATACCCACTGCACCCCTAACCATCCCCGGGAGGAGGGAACCCCACTGTGCCTTCCTTCTCAAGGTTTCTTCCTGGATAATTAAGGGAGTCTTATCTTCTATCTACAGTTAGGGTGTGTCATAAATGTATGGCCTGTAATGAACTTTGAGACTGGACCTCTGATTAAGGGCTACGCAAATACAATGGACCGCTTTGATATTTGCGTTTGTTAATAAGTAATAATACACGCATATGAAAAGAGCGTAGTGGCCTTTAAGCCCCTGTGTGTGTGACGACAGGAACAGGGTAGGGAAGAGAGACCGAGGGGATGACCTGTAGGGCCGCCCGTCGGAATCGAACCCTGTGGTCACCACAAGGCGTACTGCCTGGGTGGTGGGTGCTCTGGGTGGTGGGTGCTCTGGGTGGTGGGTGCTCTGGGTGGTGGGGGCTCTGGGTGGTGGGTGCTCTGGGTGGTGGGTGCTCTGGGTGGTGGGTGCTCTGGGTGGTGGGTGCTCTGGGTGGTGGGTGCTCTGGGTGGTGGGTGCTCTGGGTGGTGGGTGCTCTGGGTGGTGGGTGCTCTGGGTGGTGGGTGCTCTGGGTGGTGGGTGCTCTGGGTGGTGGGTGCTCTGGGTGGTGGGTGCTCTGGGTGGTGGGTGCTCTGGGTGGTGGGTGCTCTGGGTGGTGGGTGCTCTGGGTGGTGGGTGCTCTGGGTGGTGGGTGCTCTGGGTGGTGGGTGCTCTGGGTGGTGGGTGCTCTGGGTGGTGGGTGCTCTGGGTGGTGGGTGCTCTGGGTGGTGGGTGCTCTGGGTGGTTGGCCTCCGGGCTGAACCTGCGTGATGTAGCGTTTAATGTGATGCGATGCCTTTCAGGCCAACGCGAGAGGAGACTACTTCCCCGTGTGGGGCACGTGTCTGGGCTTGGAAGAGCTCACCTTCCTGACCAGCGGGAAGCTTCTCCTCTCTACCACCAACACCAACGGCGTGGCTCTACCCCTGGTCTTCACCAACGGTAACCCCGCCCCTCACACAACCCCCAGGGACCAGCAGGGACCAGCAGGGACCAGGACCAGCAGGGACCAGCAGGGACCAGCAGGGACTTCCAATTTCTCGTTAAATGTGATTTGTGTCTGTGATGTACTGCTGTCTCTTGAGGTGAGACCAAAAGCTAGTTTCCGGCCCAGGCTGGACATTAAATTTGTATGCTTTTCTATTTTTATTCTATACAAACGGTGCTGAGTACCACTTACAGCAAATATGAAAACAATACAAAAAATGATAATGGTTAATAGTCAATATTGCATTATAAAATGTTGTCATTTTTCTCATCATTGCCATCCCAAATTAGGAATTGGGTTGCCGGTTAGCCTGTAGTGGCTAGGGCGTTCTACTCAGAGCGGAAAGGTTTTGGGTTCAATTCCCAATGTCTGCAGCCGACATGAACCCTACCCTACCCTAACACCTACTTCCTCTGTAATGACATGTAGGCCTACCTGAATTCAGCTAGAAATAATCACCCTCAATGAGGCTTGCACTTCGTCACTGTGAATCACATTCATTTATCAATATAATATGTACAATTCTTAAACATAACTGGGACTCCCCTACAGAATCCCGGGAGAGCAAGATGTTCAGCGGTTTCCCAGCAGATCTTCTGAAAGCTCTGGCTTCTGAAGCGCTAACAGAAAACTCTCACAGACTGAGCATCGCAACAGAGGTACGAGTTGAATTCTGACACAGAAACTCAGCCAGAGGGTGGGGGTTCGAATCCCCAGTGTCCGCAGCCTAGCCTGTAGGCATTCCTGAGCACAATGCCCTAAACAATACCTGCTTGTTGATACAAGTTCACAGCACTTTGTATAGAAGTGTCTGCTGAAGGACTGAAAAGAAAATAGTAGAATGTCTGATACGTACAGTCAAACTACCATGGTTAGGTGCATACGTCACTAGTCTGAACGTTGCAGTTCTAATGTTGAAGCCAAATGATGAAAGATTTTGTTTTCATTTTGAGACCGAATGATGAAATGAAAAGAAAAGCCCAAAAGAGAACATTGACATTCATTTCAGCGTTCAAGTTGTCTGCCCTGTCTACTTAAAGCAGCTGATTTCTGTCTGTTTCAGACCTTCAGAAATAACCCGGAGCTGAGCAAGTTTTACAGAGTTCTCTCAACCAACAGCGACGAAAAAACGGAATTTGTGTCAACTATGGAAGGTAAAAACAGAGTCACATGACCCATTTGCGCTTCCTGTGTGCTAAATGTACTAATCTCTTGGTCTGGCGTCAGCGTACGACTACCCCATCTACGGAACCCAGTGGCACCCTGAGAAGAACACCTTCGAGTGGACCAGGGCCTACATCCCCCACTCCCCAAACGCCATCAAAACCACCTTCTTCATGGCCGACTTCTTTGTCAACGAGGGTCAGAACAAGCCGCCGTTTCGAGTTTAGTCGCTCGATGATTAGCTTCATGCTAAAGAAGGACCGCCAAACTCAGTTAACTTTGATTGCAGTCAGGCACCAAGCAAAGTCCCAACGGTTCTAAACACCCATGAAATGAGTCATAGAAATGAACAAGATTTAATTAACCTTTAAACACTATCTTTGTTCCCATCTCGTATGGTTTGACAGTTTTCATTTGTCAACAAAACACATACGCAGTCATTGCTATATTCCAGGAACTATGCTTCTGTAGATCCTTCGTAGTTGTGTTGAAGAGATGCATGTCCATTCCCTTTCCTCCCATTATATCGACCAATGATCAGACCAGTAATCAATTAAACCTGAAAAGTTATTTTTCTTGTTTTGTTTGTCTTTTTACAGCAAAGAAGAATTTCCACAAGTTCGCCAGTGAGGTGGAGGAGCGCGATGCCCTGATATACAACTACACCCCCCAGTACACCGGGGGTACTGGCTCTTCCTTTGAGCAAGTTTACTTTTTCTAAGATCTACTACATATCAGGGTATGGGACGGTGCGGTGGGCAGGGTGTCCCGACTCCCAGCCGAAAGGTTCTGGGTTCGATCCCTCATTTCCGCAGGTCCAACCCGTAGGCATCCTCAAGCAAGATGGCCCTAACCCCTACCTGCTCCTTATTGACATGCATCTCAATTCACTTTGGATAAAAGTCCGCTAAAGGACTAAATAGTTGGCTGATATATTCACCAGTATATACACCACCCGGACAGACCAGAATGTGCTGCCAGATGTGATCGAAATAAATACAAATCATTTTTTATATACTTACAAGCCTGCTTCTAATAAAAACTAAATTGACAAATGGTTGTTGCTTCTCTTCATCGGTGTGGGGTGGTGCCTGCGAGGCAGCAAAAATCAGATCAGTCTGAACAGAATGAACCATGATCAAATATTGTTTTCTTTTATTCTAACATTGACCTTCATGCTGCGTTCCGCCCTTTTCGTTGTCTGGACGCGACAAAGAGCGTCTTTTAAAAGTCCTTCGCCGGCGCCACGAGAGAGTCCAACAGAACCGATGCAGTCGGCATTTCCAGAGACCCGTTCCAGGTTCTGCGTTCCGGGAGACAGCGCTGAAAGCAGAGTGTAAACTTCCCCAAAACGCCGTACGCACAAATAACACGCCATAGACACCGGTTTTTTCTGTTCTTTTCTTTTTCTAGAATAAAATATTTGAGTAACATTTACACATCAAGCAGATGAAAGTGGGACCTCAAATCATGGTACTAGCATAGAGGGGGGAGGGCACATTCAAGATGTCAAAATGACTACATGGAAACATGGGCGAGCCACGATGTTACTGCATGCTTTACATATGCAGTGAAAACAATGGAAAGAAGCATTCAAATGTAAAAAAACAGACCCCAAAAACATTTATATATATACACACATATAAAAAGTAAGCAAACACCATTTTGTATGATGGCCATTATATTTCTTCTCCAACTGTCACCCCCCCCCCCTTTTTAACAGGCTAACTCTTATGTTAATGCTAGTGTGGGCTCAACTGATTCTCAGTGGGGGCGGTAGTGAGTTGGGCCAGATCGTGTGTCTCGGCCTTAGTAAGGGCAACTTAATATGTAGGTTCTATACGTGGTGGATATTCATGACTTGTAATCACCGTTGTACCCGTTTGTTAAGGACAACAATGCATGCAGATATGCTATGTGTTTGTGTAGTGTTGCAGCTAACAGGCCTACAATGATATAGCAGTAGTTCCCTAATGGTTTTCTTGTTGATGACACAGGATCATTGTCAGCCACCTCCCCTTCCTCATATTTCATACATTTTTCTTGGAAAACGTTTCGAAATATATTTCTTACATTTACTTAAAAACAACCAAACATAACTATGGTTTACATAGCTTGGGAACCACTGGCTTGTGCCACACTTGAACAAGGAACTTCCTGTATGGAATGGCTGATACGACGCTCCAGCGATGACCTTCTGAACTTGGAAAGAAAAGGTGTATCTCTCAGAGGGAAACAGTTTCCAAAGTAAGGCACAGTGACCTACAAAGTTCATGCTGTCGTTTACACCAACAAACCAAAGTAAAAACGGTTCAAAACACCCATGAAATGACTGATAAAATAACTACCTCAGAACCATGAATGAAGCTTTGGACTGATTTTTTTGTTTGTTTACTCCCAAACCTTTTTTTGGGAGACTTGGAATTTCCGTCAACACTGAAACACAATAACGAAACTACGCAGTTATACGAACATGGCGCGGAAACATCGGTATACTGAAAAGGAAAAAAAGCCAAGTGTTTCTTTTTTTTGTTTGTCAGTGTGCTAATTTACATACCATAAGAACAAAAGACATAACCACAGTCCGACATCAAAGTTCTTCACAACTTTAAAAATAGCAAGGTTTTCCAGTTCTACCACTGGCCGTGTGAATCAGTTTCCTTATCTTTGCTCAAATAGAGGATCCATATTGACAAAGTTTGTGCTCTAAAAGTTTAAAGTTAATTTCTTTAGTTTAGCCATCGGACCGAAGTCTTGACTGAGCGGAAACTGAGCTCTCTCTCTCTCAAGTAAGTTGATGAGATGGTCTTTTTCCCGAATGTCAAACAGACAAACGGAGAGCCGAAAGATCGAAAGATGCTGACTCATCTGGAACTTGATAGAAACCGAAGTATTCAGCAGAATCCAAGATGCGTCGAGATTCGTTGGCGGATGGGGGGGGGGGGGGGGGGGGGGGGGGTCTGTGCAGTGCTATAAAAGAGAGAGATGGAGAGCGAGGAGAACGACGGAGGGAGGATGTTGGTGTGATTGGCCGTATGCTGCTGTAACGGGCAGTCTGAGGAGGGACACGATGACAGGAAGGGCAGAGCAGGATGAAGGTGCCGGAGGTTGGGAGGGGGGTGGTGGTGGTGGCAACCGGTGGACGTAATGCAGAGGTTGGTCTGGGGGTCGTGCGTGGTGATTTGGGGGAGGGGGGGTGGTTTGGTCGAGGAGGAAGAGGAGAAGTGTGGGCAGGGCTAACCCTCGTCTTCGCTCTCCTCCTCCTCCTCAAAGCTCTCTTCGAACAGCTTGTCCGGTAGCCTGAAGCACTCCTCGAAGAAGTTGACCAGGGATTGGCTGAGGTGCAGCCGCGTGGCGTCCCCGGGCAGGAAGTGGCCCTCGTCCGGGTAGATCTGGGGGAAACAAACAGGAAGTGGGTCTTTCTCCGGTCTGCCACATGGTCTACAGCCAGGGGTTCCCAAACGTTGACACTCCTGTGGAGGTACTTTTGACCCAGGACCCAACAAATATTAGTATATTCTCATTACTATGTAAAAAAAAAAAAGACTATTAACATACAGTATATGTTTTGTATATTGTTGACAGTATTCCCTTTTAGTCGTCAAACTTTTTTTAGTGATGAAACGAAACGAAAAAGACATAATTTTACCCACTTGGTCCCCTGTTACAACACACTCATGGATCCCAAGCCACAATTTGAGAACCAATATTCTACACCAACAAACGGACGGATCTAGGCGGCTGGAGTGGCCCCATAAACTAAGGAAAATTGCTAAAGAATGTACTTATTCAGATCTTTATTTTAATTTTATGCTACAATTATATGCCTGTCCATTGGGAACCAATTGCACTCCTAACCATCCCTGGAAGGAGGTATCCCTTTGCTTTGTTCACAAAGATTCTTCAGTAGTCTTTAATTTGCCCTTTAGAGGGCAAGAATGCTGTCATATAAAGCTGGCCTGTGAAGCCCTTTGAGACTAACTTATTATTTTATTATGCAAATTAAATAGACATCACAGAATCGGAGTACTGTTGTACTTCAAAGACAGAGGGGGTGACATTCGTTTATATCCAGGACCGGGATCTAAGTCTGATCTTACGGTACAACGACCCCACCTAGAGGATTATGTTTGTATAACAATTCCTAATATTTTACATTAATGGGAACTTGAAAGTTACTTTGTGTAGATCAATCCATCCGATGTTAGTACTTCACTTTTTTCTCCATATATATATATATGCATACAACATGCATACAATATGCAACATGCATACAACAAAATATAAGGAATGCCTTGTCCAAGAACAAATGTACGTAGTATACATTTATTAACAACCACGATGAAAGTATCTACTTAAAAGTTCACCCTGCAGCTCCTGTTTGGCACATCTGTCAGCGTGAACACTGTGTGTGTGCCTGTGTGTACATCGACGCACACATGTGATTGAAGTAACTGAACTATTGGCCTGTGAGAGCCTGTACAGGAACAATACCCATTGGTATCAGACACTAAAGGGATTATCTCGTTGTCTAATGCTGCTAATCCAATTATGTGGAGGGAATGCTTTGTGTTGGGTAATCCTTAGGTCTGCGTGTCGGATCCTTCTGCGTCTGAGGATAGCAGACGCGCTGAAACGCGTCGAGAGCCAGAGTCAAGCGCGGAAGTGTCAGGATTTTGGCGCATTAGGACTGGAGAGCTGGCAGCTGATGTACTGGCTGATGCAACGCATGGAAGTGTTGCGTTGTTTGACTGTAGTGGAGTGTGAAGGTTAACTTACCTGTAACGTATAGTTTGCCCTTTCACTGATAAGCTGGGCGATGAATTTGGCTGTATGCTGAAAATGGACTTTTTCTAAAAACAAAATCAAACCATAAACAATACAATTATGCAAAGAAGAAATATCAAGAAAGGTATGCTTCATTGTCAGAGTAGCAATAATCCTTTATTCTTATTTTTAAAGAACCCTTATTTTACCACCAGGTGTGAGGTGACCATTACCAGCCATTTCAAAATAAACCCCATACTGACCGGAGTTGAAGTGTCCATCCCGATGTATAATGGACAGTCCAGCCTACCAGCTGGTGAAGTCCACTGGGTCGACGGCTGATCCATCATACATCTGGGTGGACACTCACACTTGAGCTGTCAGTATGGGGTCGATTTAGTAAGATCTTGTGATGGCTAATCAACATCCCACCTGGTGGAAAGATGGGCCCCTTTAAGATGCTTTAACTAAACGCGTTATGATGAGAGAGGCGAGCTATCGTCCCGTCTTACCGTCGGCAGTCGGGTGGACGATGAGAAACCGTTTGTCGCTGAACTGCGATGCGCGATGGCCCAAATTTGTGTTCTTCGCCATGGCGATGGAGGAGTGAGAGAGTGACACAGGGTTCATTACGGAGTGGCTACAGCGTTAGCGGACAACGTGAGTAAGGTGTTTATTAATTCATTATTCAAGGAGAATTATCCGTTACCGTGTACGCCCTCGGGTCCGGCTTGGGAAGGCCGAGGTACCGCTCGGAAAATGCAGAGGCTGCAGGGAGAAGAGGAGTGAGATGGTTAAAACGATCATCATGTATCATATATATCATATCCAACATATTTTGTATTCTGTATATTTGATATACTGTAAATTCTTTTTCTTTTTGCTACCTATCATAGATAACGTTTTTGCTACGTACAAATATCTTTGCTGCATATTATATAGAACTTGTTTTTCTTTATATATATATATATATTGTGGGCATATGAACAGATTATCTAGGCTGTGCCTGTCTCCTGCCTGAAGCCGGCAGCAGAAGGAGTCACCATTAAAAGCTGATTTGATTTACACCTTCGAGACACATGATGCTATCTTTCTCTCACACAGGCAAACTTGCACAGAGACAGCTGGTGTCACTTCAGAGTGTAGTAAAGTTAACATGCGGAGTGTGTCTACCACCAATATGTGTTTGAGAAGTGTTCGTCATGGTCTCCACACACACACACATATACACACCACGAATGGTTTACAAAATGACACTGTCACAGAAACAGGCTGAGGATTCTCGCCGGGTTCTCACTTTCTGGAAGGTGTTAGCAGTAGAAATACACACACACACACACACACACACACACACACACACACACACACACACACACACACCCAAGCATGCCCACACACATCCCTTACCGTATAATTCAAAGTCAGTGATAGGGGAGAGAACGGCTCCACATTTGACAGGAGACTCTTCAGCACTGAGCAGCAGGCTGGTCACGTAGCCCCCGTACACCTTAAACACACAACACATTTATATCGATACCTCGCTAATGAGGGCTAACACCGTACACCTTAAACACACAACACATTTATATCGATACCTCGCTAATGAGGGCTAACACCGTACACCTTAAACACACAACACATTTATATCGATACCTCGCTAATGAGGGCTAACACCGTACACCTTAAACCTACAATACATTTATATCGATACCTCGCTAATGAGGAATAACACCGTACACCTTAAACACACAACACATTTATATCGATACCTCGCTAATGAGGGCTAACACCGTACACCTTAAACACACAACACATTTATATCGATACCTCGCTAATGAGGGCTAACACCGTACACCTTAAACACACAACACATTTATATCGATACCTCGCTAATGAGGGCTAACACCGTACACCTTAAACACACAACACATTTATATCGATACCTCGCTAATGAGGGCTAACACCGTACACCTTAAACACACAACACATTTATATCGATACCTCGCTAATGAGGGCTAACACCGTACACCTTAAACACACAACACATTTATATCGATACCTCGCTAATGAGGGCTAACACCGTACACCTTAAACACACAACACATTTATATCGATACCTCGCTAATGAGGGCTAACACCGTACACCTTAAACACACAACACATTTATATCGATACCTCGCTAACCAGAGCTAGCGCTTGCCCACCTTAAATACACAATACATTTACAGGAATTACCACTCCTCCATACACCTTCAAAACAATAAATGGACATTCATAATCCGTTACCTACAGCTAGCCACTACACCTTACAATACATTTATATTAAAATCCACAACGTTAGCTAGCCCCTACACACAACACATTTCCATTATATTATACAATTTTAATATAATACAATACTATAATCTTACCTTTCCAAATGCACCAATTCTGGTCTTGTCAACAAAAGGCTCTTTTGAGATGATACTGTGAAATAAAATAAAAATAATTCAGATTATTATCCCTGAACCCTTTTTTTTTTAACTTATTGATCGCCTTTTGATTACTAACCGTTCCTATGAGCATTGACAACCAAGAAGACCAGAACACAAGCCTGCGTCTATGATCTGACCTCATGCAGCACAATGAGAGGACAAATTCACATTCTGGTTGTGATTCCCAGTCTCCACAGCCTGACCTGTAGACAGCCATGAGCAAGATGTCCCCAACCCACCACCCGCTCCTTAATAACGTTGATCTGAATTCAGTGAACGTCATCTGGGATAGAAGCGTCTCAGAGTTGAAACTAGACACTAGTAACCGAACAGAACCGGACCTGAGCGCCTCCAGCTGGTCTCGCTCCTCGAACAGACCCAGCTTCTTCTGGACACGGTGCAGCAGGTTGGTCCCCTGGAAGCCGCTCCCCCGCCCGTCGAAGCGCACCACGATGGCGCCGAAGCTGCTCACCAGCACCGCGGGCCAGTCCATGTCGAAGCGCTCCGACACCATCTGGCCACCGGGGGTGCCGTCGCTACATCAGACACAGCCACAATGTAAACTATGTTTATTACCATAGAACAGACAATGTAAGTCACTTCTATAACATAGTGAGCATGGCTGTAAGTGTGTGTGTGTACGTGTGTGTGTTTACGTGTGTGTGTGTGTCGTAGTGTACATGTATGTGTACATACACCAGTAGCAGCAGGGGGTAATGAGATGTTTCCACGAAGCCAGCAGGTTTAATGATCTGCATGGTCAGCGCTGGAACAGAACAAAAACAATAGAAATTAAGAACCAGATATCAGGCTGCCAAGGTCATACAGTTTAGGGATGAAGACTTTGGCCAACATTTGGTGGACTACGCTCAGAATCACTGATGCAGAACCATAAATGCAAGCACTGTCGCAGAAGTATGATTTAGCCTCAAACACCTCAAGTCCTCAAAAACACTTGGTTCCACTAACCCTTACACACCAAAGTCCTCACAAATACCACTTGGTTCCACTAACCCTTACACACCAAAGTCCTCACAAATACCACTAGGTTCCACTAACCCTTACACACCAAAGTCCTCACAAACACCACGTGGTTCCACTAACCCTTACACACCAAAGTCCTCACAAACACCACGTGGTCCCACTAACCCTTACACACCAAAGTCCTCACAAATACCACTTGGTTCCACTAACCCTTACACACCAAAGTCCTCACAAACACCACTTGGTTCCACTAACCCTTACACACCAAAGTCCTCACAAATACCCCTTGGTTCCACTAACCCTTACACACCAAAGTCCTCACAAACACCACTTGGTTCCACTAACCCTTACACACCAAAGTCCTCACAAACACCACTTGGTTCCACTAACCCTTACACACCAAAGTCCTCACAAATACCACGTGGTTCCACTAACCCTTACACACCAAAGTCCTCACAAATACCACTTGGTTCCACTAACCCTTACACACCAAAGTCCTCACAAATACCACTAGGTTCCACTAACCCTTACACACCAAAGTCCTCACAAACACCACGTGGTTCCACTAACCCTTACACACCAAAGTCCTCACAAACACCACGTGGTCCCACTAACCCTTACACACCAAAGTCCTCACAAATACCACTTGGTTCCACTAACCCTTACACACCAAAGTCCTCACAAACACCACTTGGTTCCACTAACCCTTACACACCAAAGTCCTCACAAATACCACTTGGTTCCACTAACCTTTGCACACCAAAGTTAGCACAAACATTTGATGACATAAATAATATATTTATATAATGTAACAATATATAAATGTAACAATGTTGAAATATATAAATATAATAACAAAATAATGTAATATCATAATATACACATATAATAATAAATCAATAAATCAAATGTAATCCATTAATGTAATAATATTTAAATAAGGTCGTACTGTAGTCTTCTATGGTGATCTCCTTGTACTCCACCCGGGGCATCTGCATGGAGTCCAGGATCAGCTGTAGGTTCTCGTTGGTCTCCAGGTCGTACACCTCTGGAAACACACATACACACAGTTCATAAATGTATCTAATGTATCCCTCTCGTGTTGTTTCCCCTGCTTTGCATTTCTATTGCTGTTTTGCAACAAAAAAAAACGCTCTATGAATAAAGTTTAATTTGATTTAATGTATGTGGTGGCATGAAGTTCATTGTATCGTACACACAAATGCTATTTTGAGGGGAAAATGTTGATTATGTGTTATTTGTTGTAAAGGTTAAATAAATACATACAAATACAATAAGTTATATCAGAAATGTGATGAGAGTGAGAAGGACAATCACCACTGAATGATGTTCAGGAAGAGACAAACAAGAAAATTACAATCCAACAGAAAAATGATGGATCTGAAAGGTTCCACAATATGCGTCGTCTTCCGTTACATTTCAGTAAAGGTCATGTTTATACAATGGTTTCATTGTAGAAATACAGAGAAGAAAAACAAGTTATCCATCATCATAATCATTCATGTTCTGACAGAGGTTAAAGCAATCACACTCACACACCCACACAATCACACTCACACACCCACACACACACACACACACACACACACACACACACACACACACACACACACACACACACACACACACACACACACACACACACACACACACACACAATCACATTTCAGGATGTGCATATTGGCAGCAGGCCTGGCTGTTATTTCATAAGGGCGTCCATCCATGGGGTCTAACACAATTACAACACGCAACCCACATCTGCTCCCCTGACAGACGAAGACTCGGCACCAAGATGGCTGCCCCCTCCTCCACTAACCCCCCCCCCCCCCCCCCCCCTCCACCAATCATATCTCTCTCTCCATTTGACAAGATCATCTTTCCTCTTCTGTGTAAACTGGTTATTGTGTTGTATCTCAGGACGGTTTGGTCCCAGTTTCGTCTCGGAGAACCAGGAAACGAAACGGTTGGGATGTGTGACTCACTCTGTCGGTGCTGCGTGTCGTAGACCGCCACGAACGGGATGCCGGGACCTGAGGGAGAGACACAGAAGCACAACAGGGTTTCTTATAGTCCTTTCCTGTCTCTTAACAGAATGCTTTTAGCTTAGCTTGTTGGACTGTTTTTAAATGACACCAGGAAACATGCATGAATTTAATCTTTATTATTTATTTTTTCATAGATTTGTATTTATATTTATATTTCTTACATTTTAGACCAGACTTGGACACTTTACACTGCTTTTAACAACACATTCTAACAAAGTTGAATAAAGTTAGAAATGTATTTCCATTGTGTGTCTTTTTACACACACCGTTTCTTTAACTTTTGCTAATTTCCTGTCTGGGATTAATAAAGAATATCTTATCATAGTACATACTATCTTATCTTCACACCTCATATTGTATATTTTATAGCTGGACATACTTTTGCTACTTTGACAATACAACTATTTTACACAGAAAGAGAGAGAGATATAAAGGACAAACAGAAACGCCTCTATACACATTGAAGTACATCAAAGTGAACAAACAAACCCCATTCCCAGGTCATCTCCACTCTCTACATCACCTGACCAGCACACAAACCCTCAAACATCAAAGTCCTCACAAAGACCACTTGACCACACTAATCCTTACACATTTAGTCCTCATTGGTCCCACTCATTGGTGGTCCCCCTCATTGGTTACACAACACAGTACTCAAAAGTATTTCATCACACTAACCCTGACCAACCAAAGTCCTCATTGGTAGAACTAACCCTGACCAACCAAAGTCCTCATTGGTAGAACTAACCCTGACCAACCAAAGTCCTCATTGGTAGAACTAACCCTGACCAACCAAAGTCCTCATTGGTAGAACTAACCCTGACCAACCAAAGTCCTCATTGGTAAAACTAACCCTGACACCCCAAAGTCCTCATTGGTAGAACTAACCCTGACACCCCAAAGTCCTCATTGGTAGAACTAACCCTGACACACCAAAGTCCTCATTGGTTAAACTAACCCTGACACCCCAAAGTCTTCATTGGTAGAACTAACCCTGACACCCCAAAGTCCTCATTGGTAAAACTAACCCTGACACACCAAAGTCCTCATTGGTAAAACTAACCCTGACACACCAAAGTCCTCATTGGTAGAACTAACCCTGACACACCAAAGTCCTCATTGGTAAAACTAACCCTGACACACCAAAGTCCTCATTGGTAGAACTAACCCTGACACACCAAAGTCCTCATTGGTAAAACTAACCTTAATACACTAAAGTCCTCAGAAAGACACACTAGCTATCATCCTCATCGATATTCTCGTTACCTTGGCAGTTGAGCAGGAAGTAGCTCATGTTTTGGCTGAAGGAGCCCGTCACGTAGCCACACCCATCCAGGAAGTCACATGACAGACAGCGACGGTTAAAGGTTCCAACCGTGTCTGCGCTGCGGACACACCAGCAGAAGAATACATCTCCCACTTTTTACCTTATATTCCAACTGGAATGGCTAGACTGCTTGTGCCACATATGATGACGCAAGGACTGGCTGATAAATATACGAATATTTAGAGCACATAACTACACATTTACAGAAGGATGAAATTAAGTACCTGTACAGGTGTCTTCGCTTGGGGTCATCCTCTGTGCTTAGAAAGTATCTATGAAATCAACAAGAATGATACATTTCTGACTGATAACGTCTATTATTTCATAGCATTGCTAATATTAAGTAAAGTACAACCTTCCCTTCAAAGTGGAATAGTTTTGTGTGTGTTCACACACACACACACGTGTATGTGTACATGTTAATGTCATCGTATGACAGGAAAGTCCTTGTGCACGTGTTTGAGTGTTTGAGTGTTTGAGTGCTAAGGCGTACGTTCGTGAGGCATGCGCTTGTGCGTGTTCTCCTGCCACGTGTCTATGTGCTAGGAGTTTGTCTATGCTGATAGTGTGTGTGTGTGTGTGTGTGTGTGCGTGCATGGGGTTTCACTCACATCAGCTGGTTGTCCTCATCATACGCCAGGACTTGCGTCACATCCCAGTCCCCTGAGGTGATGGACTGCAAGGTGTCAGTACTGGTGTTTGCCTGAAGGGGATGTAAACACGCTGACCTGAAGACGGCCCTTCCAATGACATCTTGCCAGAGCCACACACCGTGCTCCACCAGCACGACAATTAACTCAACTGTCCACAGTTTTAATAGAAAAATGTATGTTTAATTAAATAGAAGGTATTTTAGTTATAAGTATATGAGAATATATCTATTTTTAAATGCAAACTTCATGCACATTTTTGAAGAACTCCACGGCCAGTGGATTTTTTTAAAGAAAACATAAGTATAAACGTGTCGATTTTTATTTAGAAGACCGAAGGCAGTAACCAACCAGCAGAGGGCCACAGTGAGCTCTACCCCCTTGCTCACTGCCCCCGCCGGTCAGGTTAGGGAGAAGAAGACGTACCTGGGATATGGACATGGAGACGTGGAAGAACTTTCCTCTTCCTCCCTGAGGGATGGCCCTGGTAAAGAACAGCTTCAGGCCGTCCTTGGAGAACAGGGGCTTCTCGTTCTAAACACACACACACACACACTTGAGTACTGCAGTCTCAAGAGGCATTGATTTGGGAATTGGGGGTGGGGGGGTCGATTATAAACACACTGGAGGAACACAAACCTGTCTATGGAGCCAGCCCTCACTCTCGTCCTCATGTTTCTGCAGAGAGAGAGAGAGTGAGTGAGTGAGTGAGTGAGTGTTTTGCAAACCACACCCTTACCCCTGACCAAAGTATCCTGTCCCTATCCTTTAGAGCCCACCCTGCAGCTGAGGTCCTACCTTGGTGCAGACCCCAGTGGTGGCCTCACACAGCGTGAGGACGGAGATGTTCTGGGCTCGGTTCAGCCAGTTGATGGCCAGCTTGGTGGTGGTGGCCCACTTCACCATGGTGACGTAGTACTCCCTAGAGAGAAACAGCAGTCTGTTCTGTTTCAGGTTGAAAATGAAACTGACAGTGTCCAAGGGGAACTGTCACGCTTGGCTATTTTCTCAAATAAGAGAATACTGCTTCAACTTCTGTTTTCATTCAAATTTGGACCAATGTTTTTAATTCATAAGCTTTTAGGCGTCTAGCCACAGGACAGGTTTAATCCACTGCTAGAATTCAAATGGTGTTTGATTTATTGATATTGAAAACAGATTATACCCAGTAATGTGTGGGTTTCTAAGTCCCCAAAGAAGTGTTAATTAGGAAGAGTGGGAGTGTCTGGTGGCAGTGGGGGTCCCTACCCCATCCTAGGGTCTTCTGGTCTCCTCATTTCGATGGTGTGAAGAGGCCCGTGGAGGTTCACCACGTACAGGGTGATGACTGGGTTCTCCTCCCCCGCCTGGAGGTAAGGGCGGGTGCAGGGGACAAAAGGAAGCGAAGCAAGCCCAGATAAAACCGATAAAATGAGAAAAAATGATTTGCATACTTTGTACACGTTGCGATTTTTCGATAACTGCTCTTGAGTTCACCGTCATCACGTGTTGACCATTTTTAAGAACACCGTTTACGATGACACCACGTACCTTGGGGTAGTGGTACTCCTTCCCCGTCGGATACGGGATGCCGGTGAACATCGGTAACTCCATCTTGGGCACCAGCGTGTCGTTGATGGTGGCGTAAGCCAGTCTGGCGCCATCTGGCGACCACCAGTGGGCGATGTGGGACTGGAAGATCTCCTCTGCAAGAGACGAGAAACAGAATTGGTCTCACTAATGCGGTAGAAAATATATTTTAAAGAGCCAGTGAGCGCAAAACCATATTCTTTGTTTTAAACGTGGTAATGTGTCTTATATGATTGTCAACGAAGTCATCTATGCCATTTTATCACTGCTACTGAAACAAGACCCCAATTTAGAAAAAGGGGTCAAATCCTATGTTTTTGCCGTTCTCCCCAAAACACTGTGAACGTTCCCCTCTGCTGTGAGTGCAGGTGGCGTTCTCTTCGTGACGCCTGAGGGCCTTTTCCCAGGCACTGGGGCGTCACGACCAAGGGCCTTTTCCCAGGCACTGGGGCGTCACGACCAAGGGCCTTTTCCCAGGCACTGGGGCGTCACGACCAAGGGCCACCGGCATGCGTGTGGACGTGTGGAGCTCTGGCTGGGCAGCGGTTGACTGTGGCGTCCGAGGAAAAGTTGAGCTTTTCGAACACTTATAGAATAACGCCACAGTGTGTGTAGATGGTGAAGCTCCGTCTGAGCAGTGGCTTATTTAATGTCTGCGTCCGAGTGAGGGTTAGGATTCCCGGACACTTGTAGTAGAGGGGGGCGCATTTCATAACACGCCCCCCTCTTTCCTAAAACTCTCAACTCAAAACACTTTTCTTTTTTATATCTCTTAGTGTTTGAATTCCAGCTGAAACAGTGGGTTCATTGGCTCTTTTTAGACCCAGTGGAACTACATTCTTAATGATGTATGATCTGACGCATATCCGAATATGATAGCACTCGGGACATATTTCTTAATTGGGATTAAATGTATGACCGATAGGTGGATTGGATTTGCAATTGAAAGAGTAATTAAAAGGCCCTCAAAATGTTTAAATTGTTATTCAAAATGCGTACTTGCCAAATTGAAAGACTTGTTAGGGGTTATCACTAAAGAGTTGATTTAATCAGCTTTAGATTAAATGAGTTGACAAGGCACATTTAGATTTTCATTTCAGTATTAAAGTCACAAAGCCTACAAGGAGAACTGTCAAAACCTGATAAGAACAAACCAAATGGACAGGGAATCTAACTTTCAACTTTCTAACAGAGGCAGAAACTGGAGCAAAATCCAGAAATTATTTTTTCTTGTGCAACAGTGGTGATGGTGAAGGAACCTACGTATATATACCTGGACGAGGCCTGTGTTTAAATACCTGCCCAGAGTTGATTCAACATTGGTTCAAGGGTGCTTTGCTCCACGCCGTCGTGTGTCTATTGTATTTGTTCACAATAAAAAATTGCAAAACAGGTTGTTGCTGCCCACTGTGTGTGTGTATGTGTGTGTGTATGTGTGTGTGTGTGTGTGTGTGTGTGTGTGTGTGTATGTATGTATGTATGTGTGTGTGTGTGTGTGTGTGTATGTATGTGTGTGTGTGTGTGTGTGTGTGTGTGTGTGTGTGTGTGTGTGTGTGTGTATGTATGTATGTATGTGTGTGTGTGTGTGTGTGTGTGTGTGTGTGTGTGTGTATGTGTGTGTGTGTGTGTGTATGTATGTATGTGTGTGTATGTGTATGTGTATGTATGTATGTATGTATGTGTGTGTGTGTGTGTGTGTGTGTGTATGTATGTATGTATGTGTGTGTGTGTGTGTGTGTGTGTGTGTATGTATGTATGTATGTATGTGTGTGTGTGTGTGTGTGTGTGTGTGTGTATGTGTGTATGTGTGTATGTATGTGTGTGTGTGTGTGTGTGTGTGTGTGTGTGTGTGTGTGTGTGTGTAACACAACCTTGTACTTTGCAATTTTGTTCTAACCTGCATTCTAGGAAAGTCCCCCCTCACAGTTGGAAAGCCACCGCTAAAAGCAAATTATTTTAGTTCCCTATAAGCTTCCGCATACAAACACAAACAACTCCACACACACACACACACACACACACACACACACACACACACACACACACACACACACACACACACACACACACACACACACACACACACACACACACACACACACACACACACACACACATTAGCAGACACTTTCCACCTAAACACAAACACAGTCATCATCAAGCAATGCTCATTTCAAAGTTGTTCAGGGAACTCTTTTCCCCAAAACAATACAGGGGAGGCAAAAAACTCATTATCAAGTAAGCGGCCCGTCACAGGAAAGCATCAAAATATTTCCACTCATCGCTAACGCGCGCCCAGCGGCTGCACTTAGATCATCTTCACCAATTAAAATGTCATTAGCGCTGTTTATCTGTGGGACTGGAGGCGGGTCTCTGAAGGGATCCCGTAAACATCCACTCCCAATTAGCATTTTCATTAACCGGCCTCGCTTGGCCCGACCACTTGATATGCGGCGGTGCTATTTGAACCCCCCCCCCCCCCCCCCCCTCCTTCTCCGCCCCACGGTGCGCATGTCTCTAAAGAACACCACCGCGTTGCAGCTGAACGCCGGTAAGGAGTCATTGTAATGGCCGCCGGCGGCGGCAGGGTTGTGAGCCGAAAGCACAGATGTTAACGTTTTTAATAGTTTGCCCGATTTGCTTTATTTTTCCAACCTCTTCACTTTTGAAATTGTGAAGAGGTCGTGGCACTGGACCCCTGCGGGGACGAATTCTACGGCTCCGTCGTGACTTCGAAAGCGTTTCTCAGACGCTGGTTTGGAAAGTGACCTTGAACATCCCGGTAACCACTACGGTTAGGGTGCTGCACGCCACAGAATTCAAAATCAAACTCAATCACAACATCGGTATGAAGTGTGTATCACAGAAATGGAGTCTTTGTGAGGGCCGTCTGAACCCCATTAAGAATGAGAGAGAGACAAAGAGAGAGAGGGCCAGTTAGTAGTAGGAAAGGTGTCCTATTAATGCCACACTCTCCTCTGAAAATCTCTCTCCCTCTCTCTCTCTCCCTCCCAGGTGAGCTGCCAGACAAGCCGTCTCCCTCCTGTGTTTAGGACTGGCGCTGCGCAGACTACATAATTCAACTTGTGAGGAGAACGTTATATTATGCATGATACGTTGTGATTGGGAGTCAATCGGCCAATGGGACGTAATGAATGGAAGGTGACAGACTTACGTGGTCCAAACTAATGGGAATACGAGGGGGGGGGGGGGGGGGGCATTATGTGGCTGCTATAAGCATGCTGAGACACGAGATCAGTACCTCCGTTGGGCCTGACTGCAATAGGGTTAATATTTTATCGATTTGACTGCTTGCATCCAATATGGGACAGCAGCGAGACAGGGTTGAGGGACCTCCCATGTTTTTGCTGCAATCATGAACCAGGCCAGATGCTTTTATCCATTGGCAGACTAACCTAGATGGACTTGAGATGGACTCTAAAGCCTGGCCCTGAACTTAGCTATAACAACCCAAACCATTGACCTAATCTTAGCAGTCTCTAGCTAAAAACATAAACTCATGTTTATCTTTTACCTAAACTTTTAAAAACAGTTGTTTTTTGGTGTGAAATCAATACTCTTTCGATTCATTTGTTGAGTTTACTTAAAGCAAACTCGAACATGAATCGAGCTCAAGACATTTTCTAAAGACAAAGTGAATGCGAGAGCATAAGCCAACAGCTTTTTGTTTTACAGTTGGTGATTGCTAAGCAACAGCTCACCGCAGGCTTCTATAGCAGTTAGTAAAACGTATTAACCCACTGCTGTTCACTTTTAGAATTTAATTAGGTTTTCAGTTCATTCAACATGCAAAATGATGAAAAGAAAAACTAAAATGATACAGAATAAGGGCGGCTTTGGCTGTTGAAGTGTTCATGTTTTTGTGTTTAATTAAGTGTGATTTATCTATGCAAGATTCTCTCTATGCATATTATTAGAACTTCTGAATCACTCGCTAATGAGAGTAGCTTTCTAACAGTCACTCTGGCTAGTTAACCAAAGTTGGTCGGCAGATCTTTTGGCAAATAGTTTGAAGAGAGTAACAACAATATTTTTCGCATCTTGAAGAAAACAATGCAAGCGTGTTCTGACCGCCATGAAGATGTATAACAACAGTTTCAACTTGACGTTAAGTACGGAGTTGCAGTGGAAAACTTTAAAACACAAACAAACAAAACTGCATTAGTAATCATGTGATGGGGTAGGATCTCACCGGGGGTGAAACGGATAAACCCAAACACAGCAAAACAAACAGCCAATCAAATCCCAGTGTCTGTTCCGGAACTTTCCCGATAACAGACAACGACGGCGTTTCACGCAGTGACAGCCCGTCCTCCTACCGGTGATAACCACAAAATACAGACAAGATGTTTTTGTTAAACCGATAGAGGCGCAGACGCCTTGCCAAAACATCAGGGGGTTGGGCGGTGGCAGCCGTGGTTGTGTTGGCGACGCGACGCGTAAACAAAATGTTGTCTTTATCTCGACGCACCAGCTCTGTCCCCGGGCCACGCCACGGCAAGCGACTGCCGAGGATTGTGGGTAATCGGCCCGCTGACAGATGAGGAGAGAAAACTTGAGGGGCGCGTGTGTTGGTGGGACCGCGGCACACGCGATGAGGTCTTTCCTTTCATCTTCTCTGGGTTTGTTTTGTTTAGTTTCTGTTGCTGGCATCTCTCCATCACTGTCTTGTCCTCTACCCCCCTCTCTCTCTTTGTCTCTTCGTCTCTCGCTGTAGCTCCCTTCTCTTTACCTCTGGCTCCCACTCTCTCTTCATCTCCATCACTGTCTCGTCCTCTACTTTCCTCCCCCTCTCTCGGTATCTCTCTCTTGCTAGAAAAACGTGTGTGTGCGTGTGTGTGTGTGTGTGTGTGTGTGTGTGTTTGTGTTCCCTGCCATAAATAATTAGGATGATTTAAGGGTCTTTCAAAACCCTGTAAACGTTATGGACAGAGGTCAGGGGCTGAAGTAACACCGGTATCAGTGTTTCAACATCTGGCCAAGAGTTATTCTACTACTGCACAGTCAAACTTTTAAATGTCACACCACCCCCTCATCTGGAAGGAGCTGGGGGGGGTAAGATTATGAAACCAAAACAACAACAACAACAACAACAACAACAACAACAGGCGAATGTCTGGCTAGAGGGAGAAGCACAGGGTAGTATAGCAGATAGGCCGTGGAGCAGGCAAACCTTTGCAGGGGTTCTTGAAATGTTCTTGAAAAAGGTTAGCAATTGTTGCTCGGGGATTTTGGGAAGCGTTGGGAGTTACAGGTGAAGAAATATGGGTTCCGCTTGAAAACAATTATATTGACGTATTTGTTGTTATAGGTTTTTTATCCCTCCAACCTCTCCCAGAATGCCAAACACCTCTCCAAACATCCCGGAATGCAGGGTTAAAGATTTCCATTGGGATGGCTTGATGGTTCAACCTGACAAGATTATGCAATTCACATTCTTGCAACCACGATTCCTGTTCCATTTCCTCTACGCTCCCATGCCGTTCCCTCTCTTTCAACCCAATTTCCTCTCTCTGTTCAGTGTCCTGTCCATAAAAGCATAAAATCCATAGAAATACGAATTCCTTAGTCTAATTCAAAATGCCTAGTCCTCACGCGAGGATAGTGAGATCGAAGGCAATTAGATGTGTGATGCAAGGCTGTGGGTGAACTGAACTGATCAAACACGAGCAACCTGGAAACAACTAGGGCAGTCAAGTTCTGCTTCTTGTTCATTTTATCAGGAAAAAGCACTTCTTAATCCATTATTTCTGGGGGTGGGAGGGACAAATACAGACTGATGTATTAAATGTTTGCGTGATCGGCTATATTGTGTTAGAAATAACATTATTTATCAATAAAAAATTATACTCAAGGCTCCGTAGTTTCTGATTTAGTAATTGTATGGTTAATAGACTAAGACTTATAAGACAGGAGGTCAAAACACCCTGGTTTTCACAACTTTGAACTCGCCCAACTTAAGGAAGACTGCTAGTTGTAACTTACTGAACATTTACTGTTCTCCAAACGAATGTCAATATGTCACAGAAGTCGTCGGTGTGGCAGCATTTTCTTTTAAAAGACGACATAAAAGTATGCAGGCGTATCATTTAAAAGCGTTAGACACGTTTTCTTTATTTTTTATGTCGTCTGCGATGCTCCGTCGACTTTCGTGTTTAACGCTCGATAGGCTTGAATGTGAACATTATATGAAACACAGAACAAAAGCTAAAATCAAATCTTTCTGTTGTCTATCTACTACGCGACGCGGTGCTCCGTGGCTTTACATCCAAGCTCTGCTGCAGCCTGAAAACCGACCTGAAACCCACTGACTTCCTCCAAACACCACTTACCTGATATTTAGGCTAGCAGGTAGAGTAGAGTGCACTGTGGCCGAAAGGAAGTTAATCTGGAGATAATGTGCATATGATTATAATATTTATTTATGAAATTTTCCTCATCTATAGAATTTCAGTCGACCAAGATTTTCTTTGGTTGACTACAGCCCTAGAAACAACACAGCTAACCAGCAAGAGTCTGTCTTTTTTTAATAAATCGCCTGCAGGGAAATGTAAAACAAACTACACGAAGGGCACCTCCCAATACTTAGAACAACGGTTCGGTTTCTATCACGTGAAGCATGTTGTAACATACGTTTAAAAGGGACTATATGACTACAATGTAACAAATATAAATATATCATAACAACATTTATTGATATTATTGAATAAATCCCATGGTTTGTCTGCAGGGTTCATCGCGTTAGTGGAAGATCCCCTCTTGAGATGGCACAAAAAGGGGACACAAAAGGGGAGTAAACTGATTGGCTGACCTTCGTACAGCCAATCGCTGAGGCCGTTGAAGACGACGCCCTCCTTGCCCGTGGAGACCAGGCGGATGGAGCGACGCTCCACCGTGGAGCGGTAGTAGATGTTGTTCTCAAAGATGAAGATCTGGAGGGGGGGGGGGGGGGGGGAGAAGGGGAGGGAGAGAAAGAGGGAGGAGAGAGAGGGAGGGGGGAGAGAGATAAATCAGAGAAAAAGAGGGAGGGAGGGGGAGAGACAGAAATAGAGACAGAGAAGGAGTTAGGGAGGAGAGAGAGAGAAGGAGAGAGAGAAAGAGAGGAGAGATGGAGGGAGAGGGGGAGAGAAATAGAGAGAGAAGGAGTGAAGGAGGGGAGAGAGACAGGGAGAGGGAAGGAGAGATAGTGAAAGGGAGGGAATGTGAGAGAGAGGGGGAGAGGGAGGTAGAGAGAGAGAGGGAGATAGACAGAGGGATAAATATGGATAATTAGCCCTGAAAATGAATTAATTAGTGAATAAATAACTAAATCAACATTATTTAAGTGAACGCAATAAGCCCAAGAACAAAACTGTGACAAATTAGAGGATTAGTCTCATAATTAAGTAACGTTTGAAGACAATACTAAACTGATTTGTGTCTGTGACATATGACTAGAGAGAAGGTGAATTAATTAGCACATCGAAGCTACAACAACCCACCCCCACCCCCACCACCACCACCACCGTGGCACTGCTGGCTTCCACACAACATTACATCTCTCATCTCTCGCCAACACACACACTCAGATCCACTGGGGTGTGAAGGGCACCCCCTCTCCATGTTGGCCAGTCACTGTTTAGCAGTCACATTTTGTCACTCCTAGCTCAACCCCCCCCCCCCCCCCCCCCCCCGGCCCCTTATGGACTCCTTTCACGTTTGGCAAGTCTTTTTGCACTTGTATACTTGTGCGTCTTGTTTTATGTACATGCACCTCGCCCTAAACCCATTCCTGGATATCGTGTCATATGGGCGTTACACGATTTCAGATTCTGGAGTTGGAGAGACCCTGGGGGGCGTAGCGAGAGAGCGGGGGAGAGGTCGAACGCCCCATCGGAGCGAGTGAACAGACGTTAGGGGGTTGGGGGGCGTAGCGAGAGAGCGGGGGAGAGGTCGAACGCCCCATCGGAGCGAGTGAACAGACGTTAGGGGGTTGGGGGGCGTGTCAAAGGGGAACCAATGAGAGGGATGTAAGCACGGATCACTGGATTTTGAGGATTCTGGAATGATTTAGACCAATGAGAGGGATGTAAGCACGGATCACTGGATTTTGAGGATTCTGGAATGATTTAGAAGGACTCTTAACTCTTTTTTAAACTCATGTTGGGATTATAGATTGGTCTTAATCTTACTCTTAATCTTACTCTTAAAACAAACACTCAAGAACTTAACGCTGGGATGCCTTAACTACGGTGTTTAGCTCCCAGAAGAAAGGTACTGGGTTCGAAACCCCAGTGTCCGCAACCTTGAGCAAGATGCCTCTAACCCCTTCATGCTTCTTAATGACATAAATTGCCACGGATGATGTCTTAATCAAATGACTGACTGAGTAAATAGAAAATGGATTTCAGCCGTGGTAATGGTTTGAGCTGGTGCAAATGGAGGGTTCTGCTGGGGGATGATGGGAGTAGTAGTTCTCACCAGTTGCTGGCCGTGGGGTCCCCAGCCGGCGTACTGCAGTTGGGCGTTCCTCACTTCTGGGGGGTTGAGGTTCCACGTCTCCCTGAAGAGACACATGTACACACACACACACACACACACACACACACACACAGGAGTCACAATGCTGGTAACACATACAATACTCCCATAAAATACACAAGCATTGATAAACACACAAACATTGATAAACACACACGCGTAGAAAAATACACACATACACAGGCTACTGCAGTGCGAAAGAACAGTTTATAGGTGCATCTATTACATCGTCTCTTGGCCCTGGAGCCACTTGTCCCTTTATAGAAAGTGCTGTGTAGTACACAGCGGCCATAAGATGCGCCACAGGACCTCGAATGTCTTTGTGGAGATGTTGAATTAATGAGGTCATCACTACTGGAGGGGTGCTGGTCTGCTAGTCACCACCAGGTGGCAGCACACCTTTAGAGTTGGACTACTGAACAGAACCACGAGTGTGGTGGCTTAGAGAGCCATAGGTTTTCATGGAATACATAATAATATATACTATATTTCCCTTGATGTATTAGAGAAAGGATGGTTAAGTTTAAGTAGGCTATACAGTTAAGGTGATGTAAGGTTGGGTACAAGTTTGAAATAGTGTGTGTAGAGTTAGAAGATAAGTTTGAGGTAGACACTATTACATCGCAGATGGCTTGAGCATTGGGTTTGTTTTTCAATACGGGATGTTCAGGGTTTATTGACACCTCATGTGTCAGTATGTAGCAGTTAATTGGCTAGCCAGCTAATTGGCTACTCACGGAGTCTCCAGACTGCAAATGATGTAGAAGGCTGTGTAGGAATACTGGTAGACCTGGGAAACAGAGGATTCACATATTCAAACATACATTCATTGCTAATTCAAATTCAAAAGACACAGTGTTCTATTAGCTCATTTAGCTCATTTAGCTGATTTTTAATTGACTGTCAAGAGGACAACAGGTTTAGCGTTAAACATCTTTGATCAGGAAGCTAATATCCGGTGCACCTTGGGAATATGTTGGAGACCATAGACATATACACACAGACCGCGCCCCATTGACTGCTTCGACCTGTTGCTGTGATACGTCAACATCGTCGACATATTGGAGAGGCCAAGACTGGCCTGTAAACAAATACAATTAAACAGGAGAGCTGCGTTTCTTCTGGATAAAAAGCACAATAACTTTTATAGTTCTCATCCAATTTCAATGAGTTATTTTTATATTCATATTAAATCATATCTCTATTTTATATAACCACATATTTTTACCCCACGTAGATCATAAACCTTTTAATAAAGGTACATTTGAGAAATGTAGGTAAAGCAATGGTTAAATCAGGAAGACGATATTCCCCTTCTGTTTATCATCGATCTATGTTAGGATCTCTATTCCCACGCTGTCATCGCAAGCCCCTCCCCTTCATATCAACCAATCAGGTCCTCATGCATTAACAGGAGTACAATTGTCGCCAACGCGCAGTGTATAATAGCATATCATTCATGCTTGTCGTTTTTTCATTGAGACTCGTTGCAGCCCTCCTCCATCCCCTCCACCTCCGGGATTAAGCTCCACCTGTCTATGGAGAAAGAGATTACAGCCTCCAGGGCTGAGACACTCCATCCACAGTCACACCACCACCAGCGTCTAGACACCATCAGGGGGGAATCATATCCCGGCATTCTTTATGGATCCATCTTCCCAATGAAGAATCATTTGACGGTGTCTGATCGCCAAATGTGTTGTCAATAAATCTTATGGTTCCTTTTAAATACTAGTCTCTCCTGATTGAAATGAAAATGTTAGTGCTTTTCATCCAAAGAAACCGCAGCTCCCCCGTTCACTTGTATTTGTTTCCAGGCCAGTCTTTATGGCCTTGACGTACGATCCAAAGGCCAACGCGGTGTCTGTGTATATATGGCCTTGTTCGAGACCACTGGTGTGTTGTCGTTAGTGTTGCCTCTCTGCACTCGTCTCTGTGTTGCACGATATTGTTGTTTCTCCGCTGGGATACGTTTTCCCTGCGGCTAGCTTGGCTGCATGCTAATGGCGCTAGCTGAATGCTTATGATGCTATCTGATGCTAATGGTTAACTATCATTCATGCTAATGACTGCTAGCACGGATGAATGCAAATGATGCTAGCTGAATTAAAATGATGCTAGCTGAATGCTAATGATGCTAGCTTAATGCTGATGATGCTAGCTGCTTAACATTACATTGTCAGGACCGCCTCAAATGAATGTTGTGTTATAACCCCTCTGGGACCTGCTTAGCACCAATGTACCGCCTTTTAGAGAAGGGAAACCCTGCCCCTCCCTGAAGCTATTATGCTAATGTTCATGTATGAATAATGAATAATATATGACATCATATATAAAAATTCAACATAAATATATAATAGTGCAGTTCAGGTATGAATAATACTGTGGAACATAGAGCAAGCTAAATGTGTTTGAGACAAGTGTGTGTGTGTGTGTGTGTGTGTGTGTGTGTGTGTGTGTGTGTGTGGAGCATGTATGTATACACAGATTAGGAAAGGAGATCAGGAATGTTGGAGAAATAACAACACACACACACACACAAATAAAACAAATACACACACACATACAAAACAAATACACATACACACATAAATACTCTTCTGTGTCACCTATTGCTAGTGTTTGTTTGTCGGCATATTGTACTCTACTCTACTTGTTCTGGGTAGAAGATTACATCAGTCAACATCCCTCCTTCCCCACACAATGGCACACGTGTGGGTGTGGGCATGTGCATGCGTGTGTGTCTCCACCACCTCCTCCACCATCTCCAGCTCCACCACCACCTCCCCACAATCCCCACCTCCTCCTCCACCACCTCCCCTACCACCACCACCACCACCTTCTTCACCACCACCACCACCATCTTCTTCACCCCCACCACCACAATCACCACCACCACCTCCACCACCTCCACCACCACCACCACCTCCACCACCACCACCACCTCCACCACCACCAGACCACGGGACCAGGGGCTTACCGGGGCTTCGTTGTAGGCCAGCAGCACGTGCTTCATGTCCGGGGACACCTCGTAGCGGCTCGCCTTGTACATCTCCTGCCAGGACACAAGCACACACAACCAGCCGCACGTTTAACCGCCGCGCGTGGAGCTTGTTTCCTCATTACCTCCGCCGCTCACGCTAAATGGCGTGCGTTTGAGGGATGGCGAGGAGCTGCGACGCCGCGGCAGACGGAGAATTAATCACGACGCAGCGGCCGAAACACTCGGCGATGATGATGAGAGTAATGTTGTGTGTCGTCGTCCGCGTCCTCCCGAGTCTGACACAAAATATAATCACAGTTGTATTACTATACATCTACTGTAAATATGTGTGTGTTCATAACCCAGCCAACCATCCCCCGCCCCAGATCCCCCATGATGCAACGGCAGAGGAAGATGATGGATCATGTGTAGTTGGGTTTGTAGCGCAAAGCGACTCCAAGGGACGGAGATGTGCTGACGCCGGGAGAAAGCCTTTCGTTTAATTCACGGCTCCACGCACTCTGTTTCACAGTCTGGGGATTACAGGAAGTCAATGAGGAAAGTACCAGGATTCAGTGGAAAAATAAAAGAGTGAGAGACGGATGGACTTTTTTAACTTACAAACTTCTTGTTGTGGACCAGGACGACCCTCTCTTGGGTGTCCACGTTGAACTTGACAACGTCGCCCTCTCGGGTTCGATACAGAAGTTCATTGCCTGCAGAGGTTGAGCGAGAGACAGCGAGACACAGAGAGAGAGCGAGAAAGAAAGGGAGAGAGGACAACGAGGGACAAACAAGAGGGATAGCAATTAGAAAAAGCAGGAAGGAAGTGCATGCATGAATATTAATGCATAAATGTGACACAAAGTCACTTATCTTCATTTAAAAAGGATTACTACAACTGTGGTTGAAGGTTGTTTGTCGGACAACAGCAGACGAATAATTTAAACCAACAAAGAAGAATAAAGGATAAAACCCAAGAGGTTCGGCAGGATCCTTTAAAAAACACCGGCGCCCCTCATTCACCTTCACTCCGCCTCTCTCGCCCCCACCCAACATCATCGCCGTGGTACCGGAGGACGGACGCGCTCTGACGTGCACGGTGCGACGAGGTAATTAGCAGCGGGAGATTGTGAGGCGTGTCTCTGGATCCTCCAGCATATCTAATTGTCTATTAGACTGAATCTCCATCACTAAGTCCCCAGCTACCGAACGTGCCCAGAGACTCAGACTTTTGTCAGGATGAACGAGTGTCTATTGTAAATGGATGAATAAATCATAAGGATAAGGATGGGGGGGGGGGGGGGGGGGGGGGGGTCGTTTTTGGGACACACTGTCATTGTAGAACCGAAGTGTTCTTTTTTTGGAGGTGACCTCTGGTGTGTGTGTGTGTGTGTTTGTGTGTGAGTGACTGAGTGAGTGTGTGTGTGTTTGTGTGTGAGTGACTGAGTGAGTGTCTGCGTGTGTTCATTAGCCCATCCATCCATCCCTCCCTCAATCCACTAACCCACCTTTCAATCCACTTACCCCTTCATCCATCTATAATTCATCCTTCCATCCATCATTCTGACTTTCTATACCTTCCTCTCTCCATCCATTCCTCCATCTCTCCCTCCACCCATCACTCCCTCATCCATCCCTCCTTCTCTCTGCATCCCTCTCTCTCTCCATCCATCCATCTCTCTCTCCATACCTCCCCCCCTCCCTTTCTTCCTCATCCCTCTCTCCCTCCCTCCCTCCCTCATCCTTTCATATTGTCATATTTACCAATCCTCCAGGTATCCCACCCCAGCTTTAAATCCCACCCAGCATGCACTTCTCCAGGGGGCGACTTCTGCAGGAGTCTACCCCCTCCTCTCCTCTCGTCCTCCTTCCCAGCAGCACCCTGGAAACAGGCACACTCACAGGGGGGGTGGCTACAGTGGCCCCGCCCCCTTTGGCCTCATTGGCTAAATTGCCCCTCCGGCCCCAAAAAGACACTTTAATTGTATCATTCTATTGTTGTATTTTGCCGGGGCATTCTGTATCGACATATATGTGTCTCAATCTCTCTCGCCTTAGGTGTTGTTTTCACCTTTGATCTCTTTTATGAATACAACCTCCAGCCCAGGGCAAATCTGCTGCCCCTACACACCCCAGAGAGAGGGCGGAGGGAGAGAGGGAAAGAGAGAGGGCGGAGTGAGAGAGGGAAAGAGAGAGGGCGGAGGGAGAGAGGGAAAGAGAGAGGGCGGAGGGAGAGAGGGAAAGAGAGAGGGCGGAGGGAGAGAGGGAAAGAGAGAGGGCGGAGGGAGAGAGGGAAAGAGAGAGGGCGGAGGGAGAGAGGGAAAGAGAGAGGGCGGAGGGAGAGAGGGAAAGAGAGAGGGCGGAGGGAGAGAGGGAAAGAGAGAGGGCGGAGGGAGAGAGGGAAAGAGAGAGGGCGGAGGGAGAGAGGGAAAGAGAGAGGGCGGAGGGAGAGAGGGAAAGAGAGAGGGCGGAGGGAGAGAGGGAAAGAGAGAGGGCGGAGGGAGAGAGGGAAAGAGACCTTGTAAAAATGTGTTGCATTCTTATTGCATTCTTTACAAATTAAACATGATTTGTTTGATCTGTAACCCATAACTTCACAATATCAAGTTGATCTGCAGTAACGTATGTAGTCACATGTTTTTCTTTTTCCAAAATCGTTTTCAGATTTTCATCTGAAAACGATTTTGGAAAAAAACAAAAACGTGTTGAGCCCATGCATTGTCTCTGGAAGTGAGCCCTGACAGACGGCCAAGAGACTATTACAATGGCTGACCTTTACTTTACATACAGTTGGTTCATATTGTTATGTTACTCAAAACTAGAAACAATGCAACCAATATGCGAACCCCGGTAAACATCGGTATCTGTAAAGTGTTCACCTGCCAATTAGAAGGCAGATATCTGCACCTCCCTGGTTCACCCACAAGAGTTGCCCAGTCCCACCCAAACGACACTTCCCACCAAGCCGAACGTGACGCATTATGCCGTTTAAACTGTTCATAGTCTGGCGGCAGCCATATGCTTGGCGGTACCATGGGTTTTAAAACGGCGTTCCAAGCCCTTTTCCTGCTGTACGATGACAAGTTAATTAAATACCTCGAGTACCTACACCGGTAAGCACTACTCTAAAGAATAATTATTCCAGTCAATGCCAGTTGACCCTGCCAGTGGCACGTTGCCATTGTTCCAACCGCTTTGAGTTTTCCTTTGTCCTGCGGCTGCGTTCCAACTGCTCCCGTCGTTCCTCCCATCCACCCAGAAGCTATGTAGTCTACCATGGAGCCCCACTACACTACCCATGGATAAACTACTTTGAGTCAGGTCAATTGCATTTGTATAGCCCTTAATCCCAGAGACCCCTAACCCTGCAGAGCCCTTTAAAAGGCCACGGAAGAACTCCCGAACCCCAGAGGGGAGAAACCTTGAAAAGGAACCCAGAAGAATGTCTAACACTCTCAGTCCGACCGTCCGCTGGTCTCAGTCCGACCGTCCGCTGGTCTCAGTCAGACCGTCCGCTGGTCTCAGTCAGACCGTCCGCTGGTCTCAGTCAGACCGTCCGCTGGTCTCAGTCAGACCGTCCGCTGGTCTCAGTCAGACCGTCCGCTGGTCTCAGTCCGACCGTCCGCTGGTCTGCAGTCAGACCGTCCGCTGGTCTCAGTCAGACCGTCCGCTGGTCTGCAGTCAGACCGTCCGCTGGTCTGCAGTCAGACCGTCCGCTGGTCTCAGTCAGACCGTCCGCTGGTCTCAGTCAGACCGTCCGCTGGTCTCAGTCCGACCGTCCGCTGGTCTCAGTCAGACCGTCCGCTGGTCTGCAGTCAGACCGTCCGCTGGTCTCAGTCAGACCGTCCGCTGGTCTCAGTCAGACCGTCCGCTGGTCTCAGTCAGACCGTCCGCTGGTCTCAGTCAGACCGTCCGCTGGTCTCAGTCAGACCGTCCGCTGGTCTGCAGTCAGACCGTCCGCTGGTCTCAGTCAGACCCGATGGGAAGCGACTATGAAGACCTGTTTAGGGATGAAGACCTGTTTAGGGATGAAGACCCTGGGCCATGTAGAGCTGGTATTACTCGGTGTTCTTGTGTAGATGTTCCCGGAACTCTGTTTTGCCAATGACTACCTTGTCATATTTAGTCAGACACTTTTATCCAAAGTGACTTAAGTGTTGGAGACATGTCATCAAGGAGGGTTTGACACCAGGAGTCAAACACCCCAACCATGACAATATCATGCCCCGCTCCCCCCTTTTTAGCATTAAATGTCTGTTTGTGTGTGTGCTTGAGTGTGTGTGTGTGTGTTACAGGCCATTTGGTTGGGTGTGGGGGATGAGGCCAGGAGTTAGGGTTGAGTTATGGTGCGTGTCAGTGGCTAGTCTCCTACGTCGTAGTGCCGTAAATCTCTGCTTCTTGGGCTCTGTCCAGCTATTAAATGAATAGACGTTCATTAAAAATGGATCAGGATCCTAATTGTAAAACGAAGAAGAAGAAAGAAATCCACCATCCTGATAATCAGTAGTGGTTTCCATGGGTTGTTTGAATTTTCCTCTTTGATCTTTTTTTTTATATTTCTGAATATAAATACTTTAAATTTAACTCTGCAATCGAAATTCCATAAAAATAGGAATCTGACAGAGATTGTTCATGACAGCACAAAACACATGAAAGAAATGTAAGAAAGTGAAAGAAATAATAATATGTGAAGAAGTGCACAAGTAAAGATTGAACGAGAACGAGTGAAAAAGATTGAACGAGAAGAGCATGAGGAGTCAGCCAACACAGGTAACCCTTATCCACCCCCCCACCCCCCCACCCCCAGCGAGAGATCGATGGTAATCAACAGGGTGGGTTATATCGCCCGCGGCCCAGCTCCGGGGATGCGGTGACAAGGCGGTCAGGGGTCACGCTCTGTTTCTGTTTTGGCAACCTGTGACCCCAGCGCAGCCAGGGACAACCACAACGGGTCGCCAGAGAAGGCACCGCCGTGAGCCGAAATAACCAGCAAAATAAATACGCATTCTCGTCGTGTTTGAGAGTTTTTCTTTTTTGCAGCTGCAGATTTACGCTGGCCTGCTGGGCACCTCGCTGACGCAACAAAGACCCAGGAAGCTTTTGTGTTGGCAGCGATAAGACGCTGGAAGAGGATTCAAAGGATTCTGGGTCTATTACATGGATACTGCGTGTTCAGCTCACATCAGAGAAAGGAGCAGTCACGGCTTCACTTCACACACACACACACACACACACACACACACACACACACACACACACACAGCACCTCAGAGGATCCTCTTTTCAAAAGTAGCCCTCGGCATTATGGGTATGTCGAGGGATCCTGGGTATTTCATTAATAACCATGTTTAATTATATGAACTGTCTGAATGGTCCATCCATCCATCGCCTCCATCATCCATCGATCATCCATCGATCAATATCGATCATCCATCGATCAATATCGATCATCCATCGATCATCCATCGATCAATATCGATCATCCATCGATCAATATCGATCATCCATCGATCAATATCGATCATCCATCGATCAATATCGATCCATCCACCAGCTGTTTAAACTAGAGGCCTTTCAATGCAATGAGCCTCGGTCTGCCTCTGGTTTTCAACCATGAGCAAGGCACACATTGATGCTGAATTCAACAAAGCTGTTCACAGCACACCTTGACAACATGTTTATCCTGATCATGACTCCCTCAGTGACCCAAGGGAGCGTGTCTTCAGAGGCGTTTCAGATAGCGTAGAAACGTTATGTAATGTTACGACAGTAAAAC
>JACYXH010000614.1:592500-597500 GCA_026745465.1 Lota lota | reverse complement strand
ATTATGTTCATCCATCCCCTCTCTGGCACCTCTCTGAAGTGTGCACAGCGCTGCGTCTCTATCTCGCTGGTGAACCGTCACGCTGGCGGTGGCTTCACTGCCCTCGTTGCCAACGATCTCAGACGAGCTAGGGCCGCGGTTACGGCTAATTGGACAGCCTGACGAGCCGATCGGAGGACGGGTCGGTTCGCAACTGGGACACGCACGCCAAAGGCAAACAAAATATGGAGGAAACACGTGCACACAGGCAAAAATGTGTAGTCACCAATGCACTTGTGCAGACAGACATGAAGACACACACACACACACACACACTGGACACACATACAGACGTACGCATACCCAGAAATAGACACACACAAGCCCCACCATACTCCATCACAAATCAAAAAGATGCCAAAACAAAATCCAAACCCGATCCAACAGTAAAAACTGAATAAAAGGAAAGGAGTGAGAAAGACTAACAGATTAGAACAGATAAACGCGGTTAAACGAACACAGCGGGCGTGAACAGCCAATGCTGGCTGGGTGATGTTAATTGGCTGCTGTGTGGAGAGACCACCCCGTATTAACCACGCTATTTCTGGAGCACTGCACTCAACAGCTGCTGAGCTTCGCCCACACACCCACAATTAATAAACACCACGGGCACGGCAGAGAGAGAGAACGTGAGAGAGAGCGCAAAAGAGAGAGCGCACGAGAGAGTGCACGAGAGAGCGCACGAGAGAGTGCACGAGAGAGTGCACAACAATGGCTTTTGACATTCTACACATGTAGCTGCTGTCAAGTTATATTACCATATTCTCAGAAGCTGTTGATGGCTTGAAACAACTTCTTTGACATTTAATAAGTACAATTTTGGGGCGGGGGAGGGGGAATCTGAATGTGTTTCTGTTGTTGTTGTTGTTGTTGTTGTTGTTGTTGTTGCTGTCTTGTGTTTGCTTTGTGTTGATGTTGTGTTTTGTTTCCTTTCGAGGTCAAAGTGTACGTCATCTGCCGAATATGAAAGACCGTAAGGGAAGGAATGAAGGTTTGGCGGGAGTTTCAACTTACTGCTGATCCACTTGGCATTGGGCTCATACACCTTGAAGTCTTTTTTAAAGATGTCTGCCACCGTGAGCTTGGCCTTGAGGGCCAGGCTGTCGTCCTCCCCTGCAGCGCAGAGACAAAACACACAGAATCAGATGCATTCATATGCAGTATATTTAAAGAGATGAACAGCGTCAGACTCAGTAAAGCTGTAATCAGCAGTTTTTGCTGATGTATCTATGTATTTCTATATTTTGTCTGTCCGTATGTTTGTCTGTGTTTATACTCTATGTAAAGACGCTATAAGCAACTTTTTCTCGGCCCACTTTCTTTTGATTTGATTTTGTTTTGATTGAGACTCTTGGTTCCCACACATTGGCTTGACTACTGCCCTTTGCTAAAGTGCACATCAGAATACATTACTCAATAAAAACACAACATGAACAAAACAAAGCCTGACGAGCCGATCATAGGATGGTTCGGTTCACAACCAAGACACACACACCAAAGGCAAACAAATACTGGGGTGAGCAAACAAATACTGATAGCAGCTGAATTAATAAAGAATATATATATATATATATATATATATAGTCAAATACAGAGTTAGATTTACAATATATAGATGAAGATATACTGTACAAAGTATGAAACACATAGTTCAATAAATATTATAAAATCTATATATTTATAATAGTCACTAATCATAATCTCAATAATCACTCTGTACACAGAGTGAAGCAGCTGGGTAAATAAATAAATACAAGTGTACATCGTTTGACCTGTTCAGCTCATATTTCTCTCAAACAACCACTTTTAACCACTCCGATTTTCTGATTCCCCTGGCACTGCTTCACTTCAAGTGTCCATGTTAACGGCAGCAAGAAGGACGCAAAGAAACAGGCATTTGAAAGTAACAGCCTCGGTTAACTCCAGCTGGAGGATATGTCCTGAGGACTAAGCATTTGAACTACTTCAGATGAAAAGATATATTTTTATCTCCACATCTCAGGTCATCAAAAGACCTCGAGAAAACGATTTGAAACCGGAGGGAGGGAAGAAGGAAAGGACAGCTGGAGAGAGCCGTCTTTGAAAGATATATTTTTTAATACTCCATCTCATGGGAGATGAGATGGTGACCCCCAACCACCCTAACTGATAGATTAGAATCAATTACAGAAACAAGAAGAAAGGTAAACGGTAATTAGAAACTTCAAAACCATGTAAGAAACGTCTGCCCTTGAATGCGTACGATTGAAAAATACTTTCCTCTTCAATGCTATGTGGTAATATTCAGGCATACATATTTAACTAAATAACACTTAACCATTCAATCAACATTGGAGCAACTACACAAACTGCTGCATGACATTCCTGAAAAACAACTGGACAAGGTGAGCAGAATATTTACACCAGTGATTCAGCTCCAGGTTTTGAACAGACACGAAATCATTTTCATTGTAAATCGACAATCATTGTAAATCGACAATGTATCTAATCTTTGAAATTCAGGTGGATAAAATCGAAAATATGAATAAATGTAGTCCCCTTTTACCTGCAGTAAAGAAACTAAAATAAAAATTACAAGGTTCTTAAACAGCAGGTTTACAACAGGGTCTTTTGTCGTCACTTTATTGGCTTTCAGATTATATGTTGCTATTAAATGATAAAGCAAATTATATATACCATCTGATTTGTGGATCTGCAAATCGGACCTATGATGTTTTATTGTCGACAACCACCACTTCAATATTCAATTTTAAACCGATTAAGTTATATGATATCCTTATGTTCATCGAATGCTGCAGGTGCCAAGTAGGTAACCACTGGTTAACCAAACTGGTTTCTGGTGATGTCGGCTGGCACTAATTAGACCTTGAACCAATCAGAAAATAGCTATTGTAGCAACCTTGTGTTTTGACTTCAGTGTTTTCTAAGCTGATGGTTTCTCTGGGGGTCTCACACATGGATCAGTAAACTGGATGAAGAGGACACACACACACACACACACACACACACACACACACACACACACACACACCCCACACTAACACACACACACACCCACACACACAGAGACACACACACACACACACTAACACACACACCCACTAACACCCACACCCACACCCCCACACACACCCACACACACACACACACACACACACACACACACACACACACACACACACACACACACACATCCACACCCACACCCCCACACTAACACACACACACACACCCCACACACACACACACACACACACACACACACACACACACACACACACACACACACACACACACACACACACACACACACACACACACTCACAGTAACACTCTACTGCTAGTGGTGATTAATCTATAGTGGCCATTGACACAGTACATACCCACTACCTTGTGTGTGTACTACGTATGTATTTTCCTGTGTTGACGCTATTGTATTATTGTAGTTAGTATTGCTATTATTATTGAAATAGCAGTAACAAAACAGAGTTGTGACCTCTGCTGTTGTTTCATAACTGATGTCATTTTGGAAAACACAGTGGATTTGAAGGCTGAAGCTATCCATGTAGAATTATCAAATTATAATTATTATGATTATATTCAAAGACCATTCAAAGTGTTGAATGTGTCTAACAAACACGCTCATCATCCGAACATGGAGTGTGCCCAACACACATTATTTATTCAACACAATTAGTTTCAAGTGCTATTCACCATTGAGGGGGAGCAATTTTAAAATGAAAGAAATTTTCCATTTAGTTTTGGAGTACTTTGAACCAAATAACAAGAGGTGAGAGTAGTTTGAAAAAAAGAAGACCACAACCTTTATTTGTTGTGAACCACAACCTTTACCACAACCACGGCCTTACCTAGCGGCCATCTTGGTTCTAAACGCTAGCTGGTTAGGGGGGAACAGAATGCGTCACTCAGTTCCCCCTAACCAGCTAGCGTTTAGAACCAAGATGGAACCAACATGGAGCCATGATGGAACCAAGATGGCCGCTCGGTGAATAAGTAGAGCTACGACGTGCTAGAACCTTCCATAAGCTTTGTTTCTTTAGCAACAGAGAGCCCCTAGAGAACGCAAATCCGGGATTTGTTTGCAACTGGGTTAATTAATGTTGTGTTGGGGACATACAGTATACACACACACTCACACACACGCTCCCAGTACAAACATTAATTACTTGTCAAGCCACAGTTGTGTGATAATATGACCGCCTTAGGTTTTGTGATGTGATTGAAAGATGCATGCATGCAAGCACACACATGTACACACACACACACACACACACACACAAATACGAACCAATTCAATTTGTTTCAAAACGTTGTGTATTTTACCGTTATCAACTTATTTCCTTCCATGTTTTCTTTAAATTATATATATACACAATTTCTTTATATATTGTTTTAAAATATATTCTTTCACCCATTTTGCAAATAATGGGAGGCTCAAAAGTGAATCTCTTCATACTTTACTATTTGCATGTATTTGATTTTGGCTAAGTCTCTATTAAGCCATAAAAGCAAAACGGTTTGAATATTGCTATAAATATCTCAGCCCCTCATATCAGTCACACTGCCATTCTCCTTCTGGTCCTCAGTTTCTTGCCTCAGCTGCCCCAGGGATCAGCTCAACCAGATGTTTGACCTACAAGATGTATGGTACATGTGTGTACATCTGTAAGTGTGTGTGTGTGTGTGTGTGTGTGTGTGTGTGTGTGTGTGTGTGTGTGTGTGTGTGTGTGTGTGTGTGTGTGTGTGTGTGTGTGTGTGTGTGTGTGTGTGTGTGTGTATGTGTGTGTGTGTGTGTGTGTGTGTGTGTGTGTGTGTGTGCCTATCAAGTTTTCAAGTGTTCCAGCTGACAGAGATAGTGTGGGATTATAGGGTGAGGGGAAGAGAGACTGAAAGAAAGCAGGCGAGGACGGGGAGGGTGGGAGGGAGACAGAGAGAGCGGG
>JACYXH010000614.1:580000-587500 GCA_026745465.1 Lota lota | reverse complement strand
CCATCCTTCAGCTCTGAGCTACATCACATAGCGCTGCGTAGCATCATGTACCATCCTTCAGCTCTGAGCTACATCATATAGCGCTGCGTAGCATCATGTACCATCCTTCAGCTCTGAGCTACATCACATAGCGCTGCGTAGCATCATGTATCATCATAAAGTTCCATCCACCACCTCAAACTCATATCAAAGTATTTCATATTGTGGAGGGCACAGTGGGTATTTTACAGTTGTATCCTCTCACTTTGTGCTTGGTTATAAAAGTGTGTTGTTCCTTTTAAAAACAAGACCATTCACATGACGTTTAGTTTGCAAACCAAGCTCTGGTCCATTCTCCTACATAACGACCTGTTTCAACGTGTTATGTGGCGCTGTGCAGCATGGCGGCGAGTCCCAGCCTTTTCTAGGGTATTAAACACCATGCTACGCTATCTCCACAGCCCACACAACAGAGAGACGTGGAAACACAACGCCCCGCGACCACAAAGGAAAAGAGCCGCAACAGTCCTGCACAAAGAGAGTCTGGGTTCTGGAGTGGCGCCCGGCGCACAGCGGGAGAGGGAGACAAAGGAGCCAACGCTGGGTTGGAGCACCACGACATCAGGGACCGGAAATGAAAAGAACAAATCAAGTTTTTCCATCTGTTTGTTTGTTGAATTCATATCTCTGTGTGTCATTATGGTCTGTTGGTCAGGCTGCTCCCGCGTGGCTCACCACTAATGTGGCGTCTGTGTGTGTGTGTGTGTTCGCTCGATGACGTGCGCGTCGTTTCGTTTCATGACTTCAATGAATGACTTTGTTTGCACGTGACATTCACACACAGGTTAGGGCGGGAATGCTTATCTTGCCAGTAAAGCAAATATGATGTACAACTTGACTGGGGAAAGAGAGAGAGGAAATGAAATAGAGCGTGAGAGAGAGGGAGAAACAACACAGAGGGAGAAAGAAGGAGGGAAAGAGCGAGTAAGGAAAGGAGACAGAGAATAAGAAAAACAGTTAGATAAGGAGCGAGAGAAGGAGAGAGAGAGAAACAGAGATCCATGTACTGGCGGGCAATTGCGCATACAAATATACAATGCAAGTCCACTCTCGTACGTGCACTCTCGTACGTGCACTCCACAGGGCGTCTGTCAAGGGCGTGGACTGGGGGGTGGCGAAGGGACAAGGCAGCGATGGGGCGGGAAGCAGACATGGCGACGGCGGTGACAGAAGGGGGAGGAGGATGTCCAACGAGGCGAACACTGGCCTCCAACTAATGTGACGGATAAAAATGGCCGCCGCCCTGCCACGCGTGAAGTCCGCCACCGGCCGCCTGCACGAGGTCCGCTGCATTCGGGCCGTCACGGCAGGACTCACTCAAGGGCGAGCTACAACAAGAGAGAACTTCTCTTACTTTAATAGCTGACCTTATGGTTTATGAGTCCGTTTAGGGACAAATACATCGTACATTTCTTAACAAGAGATAACGTGTAAAAGTTTTACAAGGAACGATAGAGAGACTATGAAACTCTTCAGCTCTGTCGTTAATCACTACTGCAGATCCATCCCGGCTTTCAGAAGCAACGATGTGCTGGACCAAATGCCATCCGTTCAACCCTCTTCTGTTAAGATTTATCATCTTAAAGCCAGTTTCCTTTGTGGTGTCAGAGCCACAGTATAGAATCCCATGTTTCATACCATGGATTTTACAGTGGGTATTTCACAGTGTGTTGTTGCATCAGCATACTTTTTGTTAGGCTTACAAAAGGGTGAATAATTTATTTCAGTACCCAAGACGAAACAATTGACATTAGATTTGGGTTGCACAGAGACAACACCATAATGGGCCTCTTTCCTTTCATGAATCTAAGGTACTACCGCCAAGAGCACAAACAGAGATGTCTTCACTAGAAAAATCCCCTACTACATCTTACTGAAAGGTAAACAAGCTTTTCCTTGCATCAGTCTCCACTTTCCAAACGTTAAAAAATAAACCCTGACTCATAGCCAACAGAAAACACACTCATCTCTAAAATCATCCTTAATGGCTACCGTGTGCAGGGTCTAAGCCCAGGCCATTAGCAAAGGAATGATTCCTTCTTAATTTGGTTATCAAAGATTTATATTTAAGAAAGAGTGAGGTAGCGTGTGTGTTTTTGTTGACCTGTGGCTAGGGGCTTTAAATGAATACATGCTAAAGCTTTTAATGGAGCCCAACAGCCGATCTACAGAGCCCACCTCAGCCCCCCATTCTCCCTCTTAATTGAAAGGAGTCTCGGTAAATCGTTTGCCTAGCGGGGACGCGGCCCTGTTAACCAGACCGCCCATTACCCAGGTTCATTAATATAGGAAGCGGTTAGTTAGCCAATTAGCTGCGCTGTGTAGCACTGATCGCTAGTCAACACTGCAACCCTCATGGAGGAGCAGAGGGGGAAGAGAAAACAATAACGTGGATTAAAGTGTAAGAATAATGGGATGCTAATGTTTTTCCCACACAAATACGCCCTCCATCTTCTTTTTTGATTATACTGAAATCGTTGAATATTGAACACATAAATAAAGCACTTTTAAATTGCATGCTCGCTAGAGTGACAGAAGATGTATAGAGAAAAAGATATAAGGACAGAGTGAGCTAGAGAGACTGACTGGCAGACAGAGAGAAAGTCACAGAGAGATATAGAGAGAGCGAGAAAGAGAGAGAGAGAGAAAAGGAAAAAGAGAAAAAAGAGAGAAAGAGAGAGGTAGATAGAGAATTAGACAGACAAAGGTAAAGAGAGAGAGACAGAAAGAGAGTCAGACAGCTGATGGTAAAGAGAGACAGAAAGAGAGGTTGTAGACAGAAGGGCAGACAGGCAGGAGTCATAATTGAGAAGGAGTAAACAGCAGTATCCATCTAAACAGAGCCTGCTGTTGATTCTGCACTATACCTCTCATGTTCCATTTCAGCTTATTCACTCTAGGTTTGGCTCGGTTCGGCTTGCAGTGAAACAACGGCAATAAAAACAAGCTAACCAACAACAACAAACAAACCAATGATGAATCGCATTTATAAAATCACATTTTCTCCAGACGGCCTGACTACACACAAGAGGATTTCAAATGTGTTTTCGTCAACAGCATGAGGAGCTAAATTGTGGTCGGTCATTTTGAGTAGACATGTGAATTTGAGAAGTGCTTCTTACGAAAACCCAAATACACTCGATGTGTTTATTACGTTATCAGTGTTATCAGAGTGTTCTCTGTTTTCTCATTTCAAAACAGTAACATTAACTTTGATTTACATTTTCTACCAGGGCAGGCTTATATCGTGGTCAAAATGTACCAGCTGTTTACTGTACACCAGGGTATATTTCCTGTAACTCAAGCCTTCAGGTTGTGGTTGTGCAAACTACTACAGCTATCTATTCATTAATCCTGTTTTATTGTAAGGCATTAACGTGTTATTTCTAATTAAAAACAGACAAAGCAGAGCATCTTTAATGAAGGGCTTTGAAAACTCAACCTCTCAGAGAAGAAAAACATCATTGATGTGCCAGGGCTATTTGGAGACATCTGAACACCATCCTAAAGGTCACATCGTCCATGCATTTATACCACCCACGTCAGCAACTCTGTCCAATAGGAGAGCAGTATTTTCTATCCAATGAGACCAAAGCTTTTAAAAAACGTGCCATCTGGTTTATTCACTGCCAAATTGAGAAGACATATTTACATTGGAGAGCTATGAAAAATAAACTTGACCGTACATTGTAGGGCAAGGCAATCTCAAGAGGTGTGATGGTATTTCAAGGAGATTTTATGCAATAATACAGTAACTTTTTAAGACGTGCTTGTGAATTCAAATACCCATTCAAAACAGCGCAACTGAAAAAAACGATGCAACTCATACCACATTCCGTATTTGAGCGACAGCTGATTTTGGTGTTGTTACAAAACTCTTTGTATGAAAAACGATGTTTCTGTATGTATCTCTGTGTGGCTAGTCTCCTCCTGGGAAATGTCATGTACCTTTCCTTTCTTGGTCTCTTTGGTTTGTCATCACCAAGGATGACAGAAATATATGTGTGTTTCCAGGTTGGCTAGCTAGCTCCCCTGCTGAACATCTGTGGCGTTCTGGTCTTATAAAACCAGCCATAGAACAAGCACAGCAGGCTGTCATTACTACTGGGTTGTTCAAGACTCTGGGCTGCATGTGACGAGAGGTTGGATATCCAAACATTGTGGAAATATGTCTTTAAAGTCATACAGGCCGCAATAAAGTATAGTGCGTACATGTGTTATTCATATGAGACTGTTCTAGTGATTTGTTTAGTTGTTTATCGTGTGGAAGAAACGTCCCTTCTGGTCAATGCCATCCTCATTGTGGTGTTGCATTTCTCTTGTGACTGCAATTGCTGATACTTATTCCAAAACATGACATTATTGATTGACATCAAGGAAACAAAAACAAACCAACACAAATGTGTTTGTCTGGTATACAGTGTAATCCACTCTTATACTGACTATGGGGTGGATCTATACCAACCCTATACCAAACCCTTGAAAGATCCACCATGAAAAAAGGGCAGAAATAAAACTGACATACACAAATACTGGTACCTACAACATGCCATTAAGGTCAACCTCACAGTGGCAATAACACACACACACTTAATTACATACAATAACACACACACTTAATTACATACAATAACACACACACTTAGTTACATACAATAACACACACACTTAATTACATACAATAACACACATAAGATGAACCCTGAAAAAAAGGCGTGAAAAGAAGTTAACCAAAAGAAGAAAATACAACATGACGGATCCTTCTCGGAAGATTCAATTCAAAATGGCACCCAGGGTCGATGCTAGAGACATGATCATTCATGACTCATCACCCTGACATTCTCCTCCTCCTCCTCCTCCTCCTCCTCCTCCTCCTCCTCCCGACCCTCGAGCAGAAAAGAATCGTTGCGTAGGTCGAGGTTGCTAACGCTACGACCGCGCGGCGTGCTAACCTTGCCTGACCTTACCCCAAGTGCACCTCTGTGATCCGCAATTAAAACAATGATTGGACTAATTAGGCCGAGCAGAACAGCCCCAGACAAATCGAGGCGTAATTACAAGTTGCCGTGGCAACGGAGGAGAGCGACGAGGTCGAGAAAGACAGTCACAGAGAGGGTGTATAAATATATGTTGAGAGAGAGAGAGAGAGAGAGAGAGAGAGAGAGAGAGAGAGAGAGAGAGAGAGAGAGAGAGAGAGAGAGCACACAAAAATGTTCTGTAGGTGACCATGTAAAGAACAAAAGGGCAAAGGACTTTGATAATGAGGCTAACTGCTTTGTCCAAATTTCAAATATAAATAACCTTGGTTATGAATGGAAAGGTAAATGCTGCTACGCTAATGTTCCGGGGAAGGTATTGCACAGATGGTTTTCAGAAGGTTAGTTATTATTCATCATCATTGTCAAATCATTAGATCATTGTCCATTCTAAGCAGGGTGTGCCCCAGTATGTACCTACCACCAATAAAGTGTGTAAATTACCCTTGAAGTTACGCTATGACCATGAAGCAAGGGCTCTCTAGCAGAACCCTGCTAACTCTCTGCAATCATAAATTGGACTCAACATTTCACACACACTGAAGATTTTTTTGGTGAATTGTCATGCAGTGAATGGCCACAGGCTGAACTGGGACTTGCTGTGAGCTAGCATTTTGTAGATTACATGTTGTTAGCATGTATTTGCATGTATTAGCATGTTCCTCTCCTCTGGTGGAACAGAACAATTCATTGATTATTCAGGATGAGCATTGGTAAAGAAATGGCTCTCCACTAAGCCTTACGCCACTGTACTGATGGATTGGTTATCATATGTATGTGTGTGTGTGTCGGTGTATTTTCTATATGTACCCTACCATCTATACATCTCTCAGCTTAATTAGACAATATGGCACTATATGATATAAGACGGTCAGATTCTCAGAGGGCCTTCGTTATAATCTTTTGATAGCATGTTGAGAACAATCATAATTTACCTCGCCGTCGAGCACTGAGCAATTTCTTCAAATTGCTAATGTGATCGTGCCAGTGACACGCCCGGTGTGGACACGTAGTTTGTCACTTGATGAAGCCGGTAATCACAAAAAACAGCTGGCCGATCTTTGCAGATGGCCTCCACTAGTGGTCCCCACTCACGAACCCCCCCCCCCCCCCCCCCCCCCCCAGATTTGAGTCCTCAATGAAGACAGCACATTAAAGTATTTTGGTACATCCATGGGGAAAGAGGAAATAGCATAGAAGATAGATAGCATTTAAACACGCGTCGACACAAATTACAATCATGGGGAGCAAGGGGGGGAAAAAGGAACACAGATTTTTGTCTCCCAAGATAAAACTGTGAAAGTGGCACGTTAGCGGTGCTAGAACTGCTTAGCTTCACAGTGTCTGCCTTGTGAGCACCGAATTAGCAGCAGAGAAAAAGACACTTCCACAAATAAACGAAGGGAGGGACACGAAGGACGAACACTCACATTCAAGTAGAAAGAAAACAACAAAGCAGAACAAAAGAGAGATTTTGAAACCACAACCCAATTATTCAGAGCTTACCAAACCTTGCAATACATATCGTTAGAGGTGGGATGAACGCAGAAGGCTCTCTCGCATGGATAACTCAAAGGCAAATGGAGGCAGAAATCGAAAAAATGTCCAACTGAAATCAAAGTTAAAAAATAAAAATGAAACTGACATGGACAAAAACATAACTACCATTCCTCTGCAGCGAGAAAATATCTTAATGTTCCGTGACATTACTCCTCGCAACCAACGGCAAAGAAAAAATAAGAAAAAAATAAGGAAAACAAGTTTAGTGAGAAAGAGCGGAGCAGGGGACTCGGCGAGGGAGGGGGTAGAGTGGAATTCAAAACAAGCCAATTTAACCAACTGTCCAAGGGTGTCCGTTGGTAACACTGTGTGTGTGTGTGTGTGTGTGTGTGTATGGGTGTGTATGGGTGTGTGTGTGTGTGTGTGTGTGTGTGTGTGTGTATGGGTGTGTATGGGTGTGTGTGTGTGTGTGTGTGTGTGTGTGTGTGTGTGTGTGTGTGTGTGTGTGTGTGTGTGTGTGTGTGTGTGTGTGATAACGGCCCCCCTTGTTGGTGGTTCTGTGGTGATTCGGATTAGAAAAGCAGGAAAACAGTGGCGGTTCTTTGTACTGACCTCTCTCTCTTTAAGTCTTGCCTTCCAGAACCCCCCCCCCCCCCCCCCCCCTCTATTTCTCTGTTATCATTCACAGACAGTACCGTGGAAGACAAAGGAATACAAACTAACATGGTTTCACAAACCTCTCCAAGCCCCGGTTATAAACAGATGAAATCTATAATCCTTCAATGGGAGGATTTCTCATTTATATAAACTTTATTTCCCCTGGAAAATGAGAAGTTTTAATCCTGATTCCAAATTTGCTGTGGCTATTGTCCTTGAGGACAGTTTAGTTTGCAACGGACTTTACATCTGCCTTGTTCTTTCGCAA
>JACYXH010000614.1:415000-575000 GCA_026745465.1 Lota lota | reverse complement strand
CTCGTTTTGTAACACAGGTCGCGCGGAGCAGTGGCACTGTGGAGTTTAGAAAGTTGTCGTGATGGAAATGGAAGTTCCTGGTTAATGCGGTTACTTCCACACACTCGGTGTGTGTTTACCTTCATTGGGTACCCCTTTAATTGTCCATTCATTACAACTGAAAGTTCGGTTTCGTGCGTGGTCGCGAATGTCGGCAGCATAGATAATGTGACGAGTTCCATCGTCTTTGTGTCTGGTCATTTATACTGTACGTAACCGTGGTTCATTTTACCTTGCACCCCTTGGGTTTTAGTTAAGTTCATGGATGTCTTTGCAAGGCATACGGTCAGGGGACTTTCAATGGCGAGCGTTTCTTAATACGGCCGCGACACAGTCAAGTTCATGTGGAACTCCGGTTCCCTGAATACAGTGAATAGCATCGATAGACTTATTTGATTTATATGCTTTCTATTCCATATGATAGACATCAATGGGGTTCTTGTCAGTAGTGTTTGTTTATCTGGTCCACCCTGGTGTCTAATAACAATGGCATTACTGTATTTGTTGTTACAGAACCACAACTATTATCTCTTATCTACTATTACATATAAAACACCGTCAAACTTTCTCCTGTGGATTTTATTCTATTGGTGTTTTGATTGACACCCGGGAGTGGATGCTGCTCATCATAAACCAGTTCTAATATTCAAAGCTCTCCACATCAGAAACTCAACAAGGGTCACTATTACTAGTTTGTTCTTTAGCACTTCAACCTTTTATCCAAAGCGACTTACAATGAATGAAGATGCATCTTGGCTCTAGGATGCCAGCATGTAGGCTGTAGATATCGTAGATTGGGAGACAACCCCACAGCTAGTACACTATCTCCCCCTGAGATAAGGAAATGGAGAAAACAAATACCCTTCTGTATTTGCTAACAAATAAAACAGAAAGGTAACCTTAGAAAAGTGTTATCTCCAGTTCTACTGAGACTCTCAAAGGGAGGCTGCCAGCTGTCTCTCTCATCAAGAACTATATCACTATGACCTGTAGTCAAACAGACGGTCTCTCTCATCAAGGACTATATCACTAGGACCTGTAGTCAAACAAACGGTCTCTCTCATCAAGGACTATATCACTAGGACCTGTAGTCAAACAGACGGTCTCTCTCATCAAGGACTATATCACTAGGACCTGTAGTCAAACAAACGGTCTCTCTCATCAAGGACTATATCACTATGACCTGTAGTCAAACAAACGGTCTCTCTCATCAAGGACTATATCACTATGACCTGTAGTCAAACAGACGGTCTCTCTCATCAAGGACTATATCACTAGGACCTGTAGTCAAACAAACGGTCTCTCTCATCAAGGACTATATCACTAGGACCTGTAGTCAAACAGACGGTCTCTCTCATCAAGGACTATATCACTATGACCTGTAGTCAAACAGACGGTCTCTCTCATCAAGGACTATATCACTAGGACCTGTAGTCAAACAGACGGTCTCTCTCATCAAGGACTATATCACTATGACCTGTAGTCAAACAAACAGTCTCTCTCATCAAGGTATATCACTATGACCTGTAGTCAAACAAACAGTCTCTCATCAAGGACTATATCACTATGACCTGTAGTCAAACAAACGGTCTCTCTCATCAAGGACTATATCACTATGACCTGTAGTCAAACAGTCTCTCTCATCAAGGTATATCACTATGACCTGTAGTCAAACAGTCTCTCTCATCAAGGTATATCACTATGACCTGTAGTCAAACAGTCTCTCTCATCAAGGTATATCACTATGACCTGTAGTCAAACAAACGGTCTCTCTCATCAAGGACTATATCACTATGACCTGTAGTCAAACAAACAGTCTCTCTCATCAAGGTATATCACTATGACCTGTAGTCAAACAAACGGTCTCTCTCATCAAGGACTATATCACTATGACCTGTAGTCAAACAAACGGTCTCTCTCATCAAGGACTATATCACTATGACCTGTAGTCAAACAGTCTCTCTCATCAAGGACTATATCACTATGACCTGAAGTCAAACGGTCTCTCTCATCAAGGACTATATCACTATGACCTGTAGTCAAACAAACGGTCTCTCTCATCAAGGACTATATCACTAGGACCTGTAGTCAAACAAACGGTCTCTCTCATCAAGGACTATATCACTATGACCTGTAGTCAAACAAACGGTCTCTCTCATCAAGGACTATATCATTTTGACCTGTAGACAAACGGTCTCTCTCATCAAGGACTATATCATTTTGACCTGTAGTCAAACGGTCTCTCTCATCAAGGACTATATGACTATGACCTGTAGTCAAACGGTCTCTCTCATCAAGGACTATACCACTATAACCTGTAGACAAACGGTCTCTCTCATCAAGGACTATATCACTATGACCTGTAGTCAAACAAACGGTCTCTCTCATCAAGGACTATATCATTTTGACCTGTAGACAAACGGTCTCTCTCATCAAGGACTATATCATTTTGACCTGTAGTCAAACGGTCTCTCTCATCAAGGACTATATCACTATGACCTGTAGTCAAACGGTCTCTCTCATCAAGGACTATATCACTATGACCTGTAGACAAACGGTCTCTCTCATCAAGGACTATATCACTATGACCTGTAGACAAACGGTCTCTCTCATCAAGGACTATATCACTATGACCTGTAGACAAACGGTCTCTCTCATCAAGGACTATATCACTATGACCTGTAGACAAACGGTCTCTCTCATCAAGGACTATGACCTGTAGACAAACGGTCTCTCTCATCAAGTACTATATCACTAGGACCTGTAGTCAAACAAACGGTCTCTCTCATCAAGGACTATATCACTATGACCTGTAGTCAAACAAACGGTCTCTCTCATCAAGGACTATATCACTATGACCTGTAGTCAAACAAACAGTCTCTCTCATCAAGGACTATATCACTATGACCTGTAGTCAAACAAACGGTCTCCCTCATCAAGGACTATATCACTATGACCTGTAGACAAACGGTCTCTCTCATCAAGGACTATATCACTAGGACCTGTAGTCAAACAAACAGTCTCTCTCATCAAGGACTATATCAGTTTGACCTGTAGACAAACGGTCTCTCTTATCAATCTATAACAATTAAGATTAAAACACACCTCTTGCTGGAGGTGAGGATTTTTTTACCTTGAAAAGATCAGACATTATAAACAGTAAATATGTCAAAAATGTTTACAAAGGCATCCTTACTTGATTTGAATAATACACTAATGTTTAATATGTGGTCATTTAGCTGATACTTTTATCCAAAGTGACTTACTGGTAAGGTACTGGTTAGGCCCCACAATGTATCTGCAAAAAAAAGAAGCTTTATCTCTCCCAGTACAACTATCAGTGACTTGACCACTTCACCACACTTAGTGGGGATCCAACCTCCCATCTAGACCCACCCACTCCATCCTCTGCAGTCCTTCCACCGCTCCCAGCACCCACCCTGGGGAAGGATGAGGTGCCCGGGTATCCGCTTCCCTTCATAAGCGGTTGTGAGGACCTGGGAACACTGTGAGGTTTGCTGTGGTTCCACACGGTCGCTCCATAGCCACCTAGTGATGCTGCATGGTACCTCTATAGGTGCACCGATACAAGGAGAGACGACTGGATGATAGGATAGCTGTACCCCCATAAAGAATGAGCCAATCAGCTGGTAAAATAGCTATCAACTAACACAAAGACAGAGACCTCACCTTAAAGGCAAAGAGAGAGACAGACAGAGGGAAAGAGAGGGTTCACATTGTAATTCTGTCTACGTTTTATTTTGTTAATGTCAAGTTAATCACACAAAAGGGGCCACTATTAACCATAGTTTACCCAAGTCACACACACGCACACACAGCTGTGGGACATTGAGACAAGGACAATGGCTTAAGGAGGCCCAGTCTCGCTCGCTCTCCATTGGAAGAATTCAGACAGTTCTTCCTGCTGACTGGACCTGAACATTAGCCCCAGCGAGGGGTGGGGAAGAGAGAGAGAGAGAGCGAGAGCGAGCGAGCGAGAGAGCGAGAGAGAGAGAGAGCGCGAGAGCGAGAGAGAGAGAGAGAGAGAGAGAGAGAGAGAGAGAGAGAGAGAGAGAGAGAGAGCGAGAGCGAGAGCGAGAGAGAGAGAGAGAGAGCGAGAGCGAGAGAGAGAGAGAGAGAGAGAGAGTGTGGAGACCGAACAGTGGAGAGAAGAAGAAAGACAGATCGACAGATGGTATAATGAGAGCACACAGAGAGAAAGGGAGAAGAGAGCCATAGACAGAAAATCTAAAAAAATCACTACAGAAGGCCACACACACCAAAACGACTGAAGGAAGCAAGACGGTGTGTATCTCCCCTGAGACAGCTAGTGCTGGTGAGAGGAAAACTCTGTACATTAGACTGCATGCATGCATCAAATCCAGTGTCAGCTTGTCCATAAATGAATAGGATGTCAATCAATAATTTAGCGGCGAGCTCCTTCAGCTAGGCCGGGATGCTACAACCAAGTATATAACAATCTGGACAGCGGACAGCTAGGATGGAAACACCACATCCCCGGATGAGAACCTGACCCTGTACAATGACAACTACATCAACAGAAGCATGGCTAACTGATCTAATTTAGAATACAGAGTAAAAAACAAATCAATCAAAATCAAAGACCACTTCAGTTTTTCAAGCGTAAAGGTGGATTCTCCTAGTTCGCTATTTAGCACAATGTGCGGACTAGGTGCATGCAGCCATGTGTCGGGTTAAACACTAGGCAGCAGTTTACCTTCAGAAAGGTCAGCCACAAGCTCTCTTTCTGTCTGTCCCTGGCTTTCTACCTGTCCTTGCACTATTTATGGTGTCTGAGACTTTGTAATCCAAGTCGATTAATTATTAGCGTCTTAGCATGATTAAGATAGCATGAATAAGCCATGGAAGATTTAGCCATAGGAAGGTTCCAAAACTGACCTTGGCCTTTAGGTATTCCAGTTATTACAATTAGAGGGTTAGGTGAAAAAGAACCAAAAAAGTAGTTGTCAGCTCTGGTCAGTGTGTAAACATAGCGGATTTGTTGCTAGTTTAGGGACTTTCAAGACCCCTTAAGCAGATTGCCTTGCATTGCCTTGCATAATTATTATTCTCTCGCATAGACATTTTTTGTATATATTGTTTCAGTTCAACCCCTAGCTTGTGGGGTGAGGCCAGCTAGCATGTAGGCTAGTAGACTAAGACCTTATGCCTAAACATGCCTCCAAAATGTCAGTTGCCTCCTAGAAAGTCAACAGTAAAATAAAACAGAAATAACCCACCGCAATATCCGAAAGCACAACTATTAATGCAACAATTACACGGCAGAATACATCAGTATTTTAAGTACTTTTTGGTGTTTAGCAACTCTGTTCAACATATCTCACTGTATCAAACCTAGACAGGTTCACTGAGCTGAAATAAGACATGACAAGTGTACCGGAGAAGGATTTAATTACAGCCCTGCCTTTGGAGAAAGTGTGTGTTCATGCGTTTGTCTTTGTCGATACAGACTGCGGTAGTTAACAAGGTTTTTGTTTATGCGTCTGAGTCAATAGGGTATGTCAATTACTACAGGGCGGTGCTATTGATGTTTCCTCATCAATTTTGAGGCTAATGATGGTATTCTCAAGTGTCAGTTACAAACATCTTAATAAACACAGCTTGGGTGGTTAAAAACAAAAAATCCCCCTTTTTAAATGTAGGATTTACATTCACAGTACCCTGATTGTAAATGCCGTATAATAAATGGTACGCTCCGTGCTTGTATTAAAGATTCATGGGTATGAATTCAATGTGTGAATGCACTGAAAGCAACTCTACGAAGCGTAAAAGAAAACAGATTTCACCGACGATCGATATCTGACAGAGATGTGAATTGCCAACTTCAGGATCTACAGTAGAGTAGATGAGGTATTGATTCCCAATAGTAAATGTTTAATTAAAAGAGAAAATATTTTTTCCTTTGTTTAAAGATATTACATTTTTTAATGTGACACGATTCTGACTTTGGAGTTCGAACATAAAATACATGTATTTATACGACATGTTTACTGCATGGTCGAAATTAAAAGTTATTTCAGGAAAGTTGTAATTTTCAGTCCACAATTACGCTCTCAAGGGGGTTCCCAAACAACACTCCCTTATCTAGAAATCCACCATATCAATTACACACATGAGTAGCGCACCGACTCAGGCAATATATAGCAACATATCAATGTTAAATAAACACAGTTCCATTTATTTTCTCAGCCGCAACATATAACGCTACGGCCTACTGGTTAAACAATTTTGTAGCGATTTATATCAATTTGCCACCACACTGGCAATTGCAGGGTAGTGCTGCAAATTGTTGATTTAGTTTGTTACAAATTCAATGCTGTCCTGACTTTGAAAAAAGATAAAGACCACACTAAATGGTAATAGCCTGTTCATCCAGCCCTGAAACACTGAGCAGGAAACACACACAAATCTAAAAATTAGAATACAGGTAAAGAATCAGGCAATGTATTGGGTGCATTTCCCCTCTCCTCTCTCATACCCATCCAGATAATTCCTCTTGTTTGTGTCTTCTGCACTGATTTCAAACCACATTCAGAAAGAAGCCCACAAGTGCCCTTGAGAGAAGCCAGGTGATAACAAGAGTGAAATAGAGAGAGTGAGAGGTAGAGAGAGAGAGGGAATCTGGAGACAACCCTTCACAGTTTTCAAAATGGCAGTGAAAATTATAGGAACTTTGGAGCGATATTTTTGGTTGCAGAAAGGGTAACAGGGTTGTCAGTGGTTCAGCTGAAAAAAGCAATCATCCGTATCCAAACTGGTTAGAAAGAGACAAACAGACAGGAAGAAAGGAAAGGAGAGTGAGAAAGAAAGAGCATGAAAGACAGTGAAGACTGCTCCCACTGAAAAGAAACCGTGGTAACCTAATCTTAGAAGACACATGGGGTGTCGGGGGGTGTAGCGGGGTGTCGGGGGGTGTTGGGGAGTGTCGGGGGGTGTCGGGGGGTGTAGGGGGGGTGTCGGGGGGTGGTGGGGGGTGGTGGGGGGTGTAGGGGGGTGTAGGGGGGTGTAGGGGGGTGTCGGGGGGTGTAGGTGGGGTGGTAGGGGTGTCGGGGGGTGTTGGGGGTGTCGGGGGTGTCGGGGGGTGTAGGGGGGGTGTCGGGGGGGTGTCGGGGGGTGTTGGGGGGTGTAGGGGGGTGTAGGGGGGTGTAGGGGGGTGTAGGGGGGTGTCGGGGGGTGTAGGGGGGTGTCGGGGGGTGTAGGGGGGTGTCGGGGGGTGTAGGGGGGTGTCCGGGGGTGTGTCGGGGGGGTGTCGGGGGGGTGTCGGGGGGTGTAGGGGGGTGTAGGGGGGTGTTGGGGGGTGTAGGGGGGTGTCGGGGGGTGTAGGGGGGGGTGTCGGGGGGGTGTAGGGGGGTGTCGGGGGGTGTCGGGGGGTGTCGGGGGGTGTCGGGGGTGTTGGGGGGGTGTAGGGGGGTGTAGGGGGGTGTTGGGGGGTGTAGGGGGGTGTAGGGGGGTGTCGGGGGGTGTTGGGGGGTGTAGGGGGGTGTCGGGGGGTGTCGGGGGGTGTAGGGGGGTGTAGGGGGGGTGTAGGGGGGGTGTCGGGGGGTGTTGGGGGGTGTTGGGGGGTGTCGGGGGGTGTAGGGGGGTGTTGGGGGGGTGTAGGGGGGTGTTGGGGGGGTGTCGGGGAGTGTCGGGGGGTGTAGGGGGGTGTCGGGGGGTGTTGGGGGGTGTCGGGGGGTGTCCGGGGGGTGTCGGGGGGTGTAGGGGGGTGTCGGGGAGTGTCGGGGGGTGTAGGGGGGTGTCGGGGGGTGTCGGGGGGTGTAGGGGGGTGTAGGGGGGTGTCGGGGGGTGTAGGGGGGTGTTGGGGGGGTGTAGGGGGGTGTCGGGGGGTGTAGGGGGGTGTCGGGGGGTGTTGGGGGGTGTAGGGGGGTGTAGGGGGGTGTAGGGGGGGTGTCGGGGGGTGTTGGGGGGTGTAGGGGGGTGTAGGGGGGTGTTGGGGGGTGTAGGGGGGTGTAGGGGGGTGTCGGGGGGTGTTGGGGGGTGTAGGGGGGGTGTCGGGGAGTGTCGGGGGGTGTAGGGGGGTGTTCGGGGGGTGTTGGGGGGTGTCGGGGGGTGTCGGGGGGTGTAGGGGGGTGTCGGGGGGTGTTGGGGGGTGTCGGGGGGTGTCGGGGGGTGTTGGGGGGTGTAGGGGGGTGTAGGGGGGGTGTCGGGGGGTGTAGGGGGGTGTAGGGGGGTGTAGGGGGGTGTCGGGGGGTGTAGGGGGGTGTCGGGGGGTGTCGGGGGGTGTCGGGGGGTGTAGGGGGGTGTCGGGGGGTGTTGGGGGGTGTAGGGGGGTGTAGGGGGGTGTCGGGGGGTGTAGGGGGGTGTCGGGGGGTGTCGGGGAGTGTTGGGGGGTGTCGGGGGGTGTAGGGGGGTGTTGGGGGGTGTAGGGGGGTGTTGGGGGGTGTCGGGGAGTGTCGGGGGGTGTAGGGGGGTGTCGGGGGGTGTTGGGGGTGTCGGGGGGTGTGTTGGGGGGTGTAGGGGGGTGTAGGGGGGTGTCGGGGGGTGTAGGGGGGTGTAGGGGGGTGTAGGGGGGTGTCGGGGGGTTGTAGGGGGGGGTGTCGGGGGGGTGTCGGGGGGTGTAGGGGGGTGTAGGGGGGTGTTGGGGGGTGTAGGGGGGGTGTCGGGGGGTGTAGGGGGGTGTCGGGGGGTGTAGGGGGGTGTAGGGGGGTGTTGGGGGGTGTAGGGGGGTGTAGGGGGTGTAGGGGGGTGTCGGGGGGTGTCGGGGGGGTGTAGGGGGGTGTCGGGGGGTGTTGGGGGGTGTAGGGGGGTGTAGGGGGGTGTCGGGGGGTGTAGGGGGGTGTCGGGGGGTGTCGGGGAGTGTTGGGGGGTGTCGGGGGGTGTAGGGGGGTGTAGGGGGGTGTCGGGGGGTGTTGGGGGGTGTAGGGGGTGTAGGGGGGTGTCGGGGGGTGTAGGGGGGTGTCGGGGGGTTGTCGGGGAGTGTTGGGGGGGTGTCGGGGGGTGTGGGTAGGGGGGTGTTGGGGGGTGTAGGGGGGTGTTGGGGGGGGTGTCGGGGAGTGTCGGGGGGTGTAGGGGGGTGTCGGGGGGTGTTGGGGGGTGTCGGGGGGTGTCGGGGGGTGTTGGGGGGTGTGTAGGGGGGTGTAGGGGGGTGTCGGGGGGTGTAGGGGGGTGTAGGGGGGGTGTAGGGGGGTGTCGGGGGGGTGTCGGGGGGGGGTGTCGGGGGGTGTCGGGGGGGTGTCGGGGGGTGTCGGGGGGGTGTAGGGGGGTGTAGGGGGGTGTTGGGGGGTGTAGGGGGGTGTCGGGGGGTGTAGGGGGGTGTCGGGGGGTGTAGGGGGGTGTAGGGGGGGTGTTGGGGGGTGTTGGGGGGGTGTAGGGGGGGTGTAGGGGGGTGTCGGGGGGTGTCGGGGGTGTCGGGGGGTGTCGGGGGGTGTAGGGGGGTGTTGGGGGGTGTTGGGGGGTGTAGGGGGGTGTAGGGGGGGTGTAGGGGGGTGTCGGGGGGTGTAGGGGGGTGTTGGGAGTGTCGGGGGGTGTAGGGGGGTGTCGGGGGTGTAGGGGGGTGTCGGGGGGTGTTGGGGGGGTGTAGGGGGGTGTAGGGGGGGTGTAGGGGGGTGTCGGGGGGTGTTGTTGGGGGGTGTAGGGGGGTGTAGGGGGGTGTGTGGGGGGGTGTAGGGTGGGTGTCGGGGGGTGTTGGGGGGTGTTGGGGGGTGTAGGGGGGGTAGTTTGGGGGGGGTGTAGGGGATGTGGGGGGTGTTGGGGGGTGTAGGGGGGTTGTAGGGTGTGTTGGGGGGTGTTAGGGGGGTGTAGGGGGTAGGGGGGGGTGTCGGGGGGGTGTAGGGGGGGTTGGGTAGTCGGGGGGTTGGGTTGGGGGGAGTGTAGGGGGGGGGTGTAGGGGGGGCTGTCCCGGGGGGTGTTGGGGGGCTTTGGGGGGTCGGGGGGAGTCGGGGGGGTGGATAGGGGGGTGTCGGGTGGTTGGGAGGTTGTTGGGGGTGTCGGAGGGGTGTCGGGGGGTGTATGGGGGGTGCTTTTTTTACGGGGTGTGGGGGTGTAGGGGGGTGATAGGGGGCAGGGTGTCGGGGGGTTGTAGGGGGGTGTAGGGGGGTGTAGGGGGGTGTCGGGGGGTGTAGGGGGGTGTCGGGGGGTGTCGGGGGGTGTCGGGGGGTGTAGGGGGGTGTAGGGGGGTGTTGGGGGGTGTAGGGGGGTGTAGGGGGGTGTAGGGGGGTGTCGGGGGGTGTTGGGGGGTGTAGGGGGGTGTAGGGGGGTGTTGGGGGGTGTAGGGGGTTGTAGGGGGGGTGTCGGGGGGTGTTGGGGGGTGTAGGGGGGTGTCGGGGAGTGTCGGGGGGTTGTAGGGGGGTGTCGGGGGGGTGTTGGGGGGTGTTGGGGGGTGTAGGGGGGTGTAGGGGGGTGTCGGGGGGTGTAGGGGGGTGTTGGGGAGTGTCGGGGGGTTGTAGGGGGGTGTCGGGGGGGTGTAGGGGGGTGTCGGGGGGTGTTGGGGGGTGTAGGGGGGTGTAGGGGGGTGTAGGGGGGTGTCGGGGGGTGTAGGGGGGTGTAGGGGGGTGTTGGGGGGTGTAGGGGGGTGTAGGGGGGTGTCGGGGGGTGTTGGGGGGTGTAGGGGGGTGTCGGGGAGTGTCGGGGGGTGTAGGGGGGTGTCGGGGGGTGTCGGGGGGTGTCGGGGGGTGTCGGGGGGTGTAGGGGGGTGTCGGGGGGTGTTGGGGGGTGTCGGGGGGTGTCGGGGGGTGTTGGGGGGTGTAGGGGGGTGTAGGGGGGTGTCGGGGGGTGTAGGGGGGTGTAGGGGGGTGTCGGGGGGTGTCGGGGGGTGTCGGGGGGTGTCGGGGGGTGTAGGGGGGTGTAGGGGGGTGTTGGGGGGTGTAGGGGGTGTCGGGGGGTGTAGGGGGGTGTCGGGGGGTGTAGGGGGGTGTCGGGGGGTGTCGGGGGGTGTCGGGGGGTGTCGGGGGGGTGTCGGGGAGTGTCGGGGGGTGTAGGGGGGTGTCGGGGGGTGTTGGGGGGTGTAGGGGGGTGTAGGGGGGTGTTGGGGGGTGTAGGGGGGTGTAGGGGGGTGTCGGGGGGTGTTGGGGGGTGTAGGGGGGTGTAGGGGGGTGTAGGGGGGGTGTCGGGGGGTGTAGGGGGGTGTCGGGGGGTGTCGGGGAGTGTTGGGGGGTGTCGGGGGGTGTAGGGGGGTGTTGGGGGGTGTAGGGGGGTGTTGGGGGGTGTCGGGGAGTGTCGGGGGGTGTAGGGGGGTGTCGGGGGGTGTTGGGGGGTGTCGGGGAGTGTTGGGGGGTGTCGGGGGGTGTAGGGGGGTGTTGGGGGGTGTAGGGGGGTGTTGGGGGGTGTCGGGGAGTGTTGGGGGGTGTCGGGGAGTGTCGGGGGGGGAAAGAGAGAAAGAGAGAATGAGAGAATGAGTTTGCCTCGAAAATCCGATCTGGTCTCTTCAGCGTAGGGGCGGTCGGTGACCAGTACAGGCCTGCCGTCGCCACTCACTCGGCTGGTAATTGGCTGCTTTATTGATTTCCGGGCCCATTGTCGTCACACCCGAGGTGACCTTTTTGTTTGAGAATAATTGCTCTATTAGCCGGTTTATCCAGCCACCTGCTGCGGTATCTCAGAAAGCGTTAAGATCCAATAAGAATCCGGGGCCGTAATGCAGCGTCCCCGCTGGGAGACATGAGGCGAGCGGACAACGTCGCTGGCTCTCTGTCTCTCACGTTGCCTTGATTCCTTATCGTTCTCTCTCACTCTCTATTTTGCTGTCATCCTCTCTCCATTTGTTTGTCTCTCTATTTGGTTGGCTCTCTATTTGGATGTCATTCGCTAGTTACAACAATCGCCCTCTCTCTCTTGCCCTCGCTCTCTCTCCCCCCCCTCTCTCCCCCCCCTCTCTCTCGCCCTCTCTTTCTCCCCCCCCTCTCTCTCTCTCTTGCCCTCGCTCTCTCCCCCCCCTCTCTCTCGCCCTCGCTCTCGCCCTCTCCCTCTCTCTCCCCCCCTCTCTCTCTCGCCATCTCTCTCTCTCTCTCCCCCCCTCTCTCTCTCTCTCTCTCCCCCCCCTCTCTCTCTCTCTCCCCCCCTCTCTCTCGCCCTCTCTCTCTCTCTCTCCCCCCCCTCTCTCTCTCCCCCCTCTCTCTCCCTCTCTCTCTCTCTCATGAGCACATTCTCGTGGTTAGCTGTGTTTTCGCGCTGCGAACCCTGATGAGGTTGGAACATACGATGTTTGTGTTTTCATTTCGTAGTGAATTGGTTTCATTTGAGATAACTGGCAACAGCTTGTGGCGTGGTGTGGCGGCCGATCTTTGTTTGTTCTCGTGGAACGAGAACCAAACAAAGACACTTAAAATCTGTGGGATGACCTTTCTCTTTTTTTTATCGAACCGTGACTGACTTTTTTTTATTAGGTTCAGCATAATTTATCTCACTAAATGATTAAGTAGAAACCTAGGAGAGCACCCTAACCCTCAAGGACTGTATCTTAAAGGAAACAGACACAAGGAGGTGGGAAACAAAATGTGAGGTCATATTGTGTTGGAATCAGCACAAACATATATATATATAACTCTGGCTCGTCGCTCGTTCCTCGCAGGTGTGTCTCGCTAGAAATTAGACCAGGTGGTCTTCCTTTTTTGTTTTTACAGAGAGAACTCAAGAGAAATTGCTCTCCTTTTGGTTTCATTTTTTTGCGTTGGGATGGAGATTTTAGCTCTCTGACCCTGTAACCTTGAAAATGCCTGACAACTCTATAAGTTAACAGGAAGCAGGAAGTCAATACGTAAAGATCCATTATCTATAATTTTTTGGTTCTATTGTTCTTTTCACCCTTTTTGCTGGAATTTAAATCAATACAATCAATGTAAATCGATTTTAAATATAATCAATACGAACAATGTAATTAATACAAACAATGTAATTAATTCAATCAATCAATGCTGGTCGACGAATAAGGGGAAGTTGTCTCAGGGGAAAGAAAAATAAGAGAAGGAAAGAGATTTTCTTAACTCGGCCGTTCAATGTTAAATAAATGTTTTGAATCAATAACTCTGACAAACTCTGACAAACTGAAAATCTCACATTCAAAAAGGCGTATTGTGGAGGCCTTGACCCAATTTTGAATGCATTCAAAATCGCTGTTCAATCTACAACAGCACACAGTGTGTTTCTCAAGGATCTGCAGATGAGAAGGAAGACGTGTGGAGGGCAGCTTTGTCCAGACTCACTCAAGGAATACAACGGGCCAAAAACTAGCCTACAGATCCATTACTTATTTACATTTTTAGTTTTTATTTCATTAATTGCAAAAGGAAATAAGCAGAGGCCAAAATAGTGTGGCATATTATATATTACACAACAAATCAATTAAAATAACTGAAATGATACACTGCTAAGAACAAACTGAGATGTGTATTTTGAATGTGTCCAAAACTTTTTTGCAACAATCTGTCGTAGTAATCTTCACTATGAGCGTCAGTCACCGACTATCAATCAATCAATTATTAGTTGCAGCCCTAAAATAAATGTATAATGTTTCTCTGGGGGTAATAATGTGTATAAACACAGTGACTTGGCACATGTGAAGCCTGTCCCTTGCAATAAACGTTGCAATAATCCACCATCAAAATAATCATTTGTTGAAGCCCTAGTTTGAGTAAGAAGAAAGAAAAGGTGAACACTTGCCTCAGGTACACCTGATTTGAAGGACAGAGAGAAGTACGAGGAGGAAAATAATATGGTGACCTTAGAAGGGACGTTTAGATGCAGCAATACCCCAGTGCTTATCGTCTGCACGATACATTTTGAATACTGATTAAAGATTCAGCAAACCTTATGTTGGACAGCAGGTTGTAATGAAATTTCAGTGCCAAGCAACACCTGGATGTTTCTAGAGGAGACCGAAGCGAGGCTTCTGTGTACTATTAAGCAGATACTTTTATCCAAAGCGACTGAGTGAATTGTATTCAGATACTGCTAGCAGTACTCGTCATTACATACATGAGCAGATGGGGCTTAGGTATAGTGGTCAGTGTGGACCTAACCACTACACTAGCTGCCCCTGACCCCAGGCTTTTGAGTGAGACACAAGGAGAATTTGAGGAACTTTCAAATCAAACTTAAGTCAATGAGAGCTTGTTGTTCTAGATTTACTGTGAGGCCTTAGGCGGACAGCGAAGACATAAGGGGGGGGCAAATGTTTCACTTGCCAATCTAGATGTCTTCCACTCCACTCTAACACCCCCACCCGCCCCTACCCGAGCGTACAACGCCCAGAGCCAAATTGAAAAGATATCACTCAACCTTGGCATAAACCGCTGATGACTCCTGCTCCCCCACACACGGTGTCTTTCCCTTCAACTCTCCCCCAATGTTTCCGTCTACAGTCACTTAAAACTCACGCATGCCCATTTATTCACACAGATAGACAGACAGACAGACAGACAGACAGACAGACACACAGACACACACACACACACACACAGACATGCATTTCAATTGTAATTGAACGCTATTGAATGGCTCCCGAGGGCCCGTTTGCGAGCGGTCTCTCTTGGCTCCGAGTCAATTGGAAAAGGAAAGCATCCGTTCTCCGTGGCCTCAGTGCACTAATGTTTTCAAGTGTTGGCTTCTTTTCCAAAGAAGCCTTCAACTTGCCCTTTTTGACTTTCTTCAAGACGGAATTTCACCCCCTTGCACTTTACTGTTCTTTTATTGACTAAACACATCGGCAAAGGTGCTAGGATGCTTTCCAACCCGAAGAAGCCCATTGTTTCTCACTTACAGCCTTCATTTCAATCACCCCCAATCCCGCCATAGGTGCGTTGTGCACTAAGCTCTTAGTAATGTGTTTTTCCATTTGACATGGGAGGTGAGCCAGAGGTGACAATTTCCTCATGAGGCATCTTCCATACAAAGAGGAAGAAAATGCCAGGAATCCCAAACCCTAGGGCTGGCTGATTTATTCACTATGCCACGCTAAAGTCGAGATTAAAAATCTGTTTCGGTACGTGCTGTTGAAATGTTCCTTCAAGGTGCAGTAATGACCTTGCATTGGAGAAGGAAAAAATGGAGAAACCAATATTGAATTCGGGAAACTCTCTCCTTTTAAATGTTCAAAGACTTCAATTGTCCATCGATTTCGGCTCTCTTCACTCGTCTTATCCGAAACAAGATTTACAAATGCCCATTGGCGATGGAGGAAGGCTATATTTCACTGATAAAAATCGAGGGTTTCACCCCTTATAACTGGGTTTCTATGTGACAGTGCCCAGAGGAACGGTGAAATAGGATTAAAGTACAGAGCCATTTTTAGCTGCACAGTAAGTTAGACAGCGATGGGCCCTGGAGAGAAGCGGCCAGGGAATCTACACCCTCAGCTGCAGAGTAATAGACTCCGCTTTGGCTTTATTAAAACTGGCACTTACACAGCCGGAAGGGGACGATAGAACGTGCATGTAAAACACACCGATGGATGTTGTGTTCTGGGAGAGGCATTGTGCTGTTTGACTGTCAAGACAACCTGGGTTTTAATCAACTAGAAAACCCCTAAAAGAATGAACTTGCTTATGTTTCACCTGTTCATACATATGGCTTTTAGCGTGAATGCGGGTTGACTTCAGCTAGGGGAGAACTATAATAAATAGTTAATGACATACACTTAAAAATGTTATTAAAGTATCCCACTGTTCGTTGCAATTAGCACCCTGCGTGCGATGTCTCTATTCCAGCGAAAGCGCCAAAGGCCCACGGTTTCATATCGGAGGAACAACTGCCGAAATGAAAGCAATAAACAGGTTTCCTACGGTGTTCGGCGCTAGAAGAACAAAGTGGAAACCCTTCTCGGCTGGATCAAACAGGAGTTAGGAGTGGGATGATGGCAGGCGTTTTATTCAATTGCGAGGAGGTACTTAACATGGAAATGCATTAGCCAAATGAAGAACCAAATTAATATCCACACACGCCTCCTCGCATGTGTCCGTGCATAAAAGTGGGTACACGCACGCAAAGCCAAAGAACACACGCATACACCTGCACGTCGGCATCGCTTCTTGTGTGTTCTTGCGTGCGCGGTGCAACAGAAACGCAAGGCACCACGGCGTCGCCATGGAAACCCGGCAGCTCCTGGGCATCCCAGGGTGCACCAGGCTATAACGGCAGGACGGGAGGGTAAGTATATCAGGCTCTGCCACAACACATCAGCCGGGACGCGGTGGTGGGTGCCGGCCAATATTTGAAACCGAGGAACACCGGCAGGGAGCCGGCTGGGCATCTTGTGATTGATCGGCGAGACTAACCAATAACACTCGGTTCTCTCTCTCTCTCCCTCCCTCCCTCCCTCCCTCTCCCCCCCCCCCCCCCCCCCCCCCCCCCCCCCCCCCCCCCCCCCATGGAAGGACAGTCCGTGTGCACCGGGGAGGAGGAGGAAGGAGTGGATACGTTGTGGGTATAGGCCGGCCCGATCAATTCTATATAAATGATTGTGTTTCATGTGCCTCTGTGCTCGTCGACTCATTAGTATTACGCTGGTCGGTTGCGGTGAAAAGAAGCTGATTAGACTGGAATCAAACCGTTCTTCTCATTCCACTCTTCAGTCTTATCAGCGAATCATACGACCGTGTGTTGCTCCACATTAACGAAGGAGCCCGGGACAAACAAACGTCAAACTAAATCATGTATATGAGACAAGGGACATGGGAATGGAAAATATGAAGACTTATGATCAAATTCCCCTAACCCGCTCTTCTATGAAAGTCCTCAACACAAACATTTCAAGCCACATTTCACCATGGTCGCAGAGTAATAGCATTTTTTTTTATTAACAATGCAATATATACTTCCATTAAACATAATAGGTGTAAGGAAGAATTCAGTCAGAGAAAAAATAAATAACACTATCAATTTCCCGGCAAAGGAAGCTGTGACTCCAATTGAATCCAAGATGGCGTCCGCCCTCGGCGGTGTAATATGACAGATGATGATGAAGAAGAAGCAGCCATACTCCTCCGTGGAGAGTAATGGCACTGGAAGACTTCTTACTTTCACGCTGCAAGCACCATAATAATGTGACGAGCTGTCTCATAGAATTTTTCTAGAAGCTGGACGCCTCGCTTTGGGGGGGACGGGGGGGGACGGGGGGGGGGGGAGAGTTATGGACGCCATAACAATAACAGTAATGGTTGGAACTCATAACTGTCAGCAGGAACACTGAGCAGCAGACTGGTGGGAGCCGCGCGTCGAAGAACCATCGTCATGGAGACGGAGGGTCCAAATCACCAGATCCATCCACTGAGGCCCAGACGTCACATTCAACCCCATTTGGACCAACATTTATACCCCATCAACTCTTTAACAACAGTTGTGATTTAACAAGTTATTGGAGCGATGAGTCAATCATTTTTACTATTGAGACGCTTTTATCCAAAGCGACTTACAGTGAACTGATAAATTGTCATAAATATATGGCCTGTTAAGCCCTTTAGACTGTAACTATGATTAAGGGCTATACAAATAAAAACACATTTGAATGATGTTAAGGAGCAGTTAGGGGTTTGTTTGGGGGATCTTAGCTCTAGGAGGCCTACAGGTAGACTGGACCCTGGGGATCGAACCCAGTGCCTTTCAGCTAGGAGTCAAACACCCAAACCACTACACTATCCTCCACCTCATTTACTGCATACCCCTGCAAACAACTAATACGGATCTATAGTATATATATTTGTCTTGGAACCTTTCCCAGGTTCGATTGGATGCCGGAAAAATACATTAAAAAATCGCTCATTTTACGCAATTCTAAATTATATGGATGATAACAGTCAGCTGGTAGCCATTTATGCTACTCAATCTGTTGTACAACTTCTAAACTGCAACTCTACCCAATTGGATGATCAATAAGTGAAGCGCAACAGTTCAGACAGAGCTCCAAAAACTCTTGCTCTGAGCTGTCCGCAGATCACTTGGCAATTTCAATATTGCTAAATCAACAAAATGGCCCAGTAGTTCCGAAAAATACCTTTTTTTTTGTCTTTGTTTATTACGATAGCAAATTACTTCTAAAAACGTTGTTAAATGATCTGAAAGACTGAATCGATCTCAGTCTACTGTGCATATAGCATTTTCAAATAGACAGAGGACCAGGAAGGGGGATGAGTTACACATCAAGATCACCTGCCTAACGAGGAAACTAACTAACCCTACAAAGCTTGACTCATTCCTGCAAAGCTCTCGACCTATAGGATTGCTAGAAACATTTCAAAATGGGCTCCAGTCAACCCGTTCGGACACCAGGGGGAGGCATTCATCCATCCAATCATAGGGGTTTTCAAAGAAGTTGCCTATGTTCATTCATGAGTCGCCAAGCAAAACAGTAAAGCATTGCTTATCATGTAAAAATAACGACAGATATGAGTTTTATATGCAGTTATGCGTCGTTTGTTTATGTTCTGTGAGTTTTCCTGCTTCCTGGAAGGAAGGATTTCTGGGCTTTTGTTTTGTACCAAATTCAGATTCATTCATATGTCACTGCACCAAACATTTTCAGCATTGGTAAGAATCATTACGCATTCAGTGGTGGGATGGAAACACGTTGCAAGTAACGCACAGGATTCTTCTTTTAACTGCACTACTCAAGTATATTTTTGAGACAGTAATCTACTTTTCACTTTCTACAATCTGCCCTTAATGCAGGGATTGAGTGCAGATGGGAAGAGTTTGGGAGGAGGATCTCTACTGCAGATACCAACATGTATTGATGGAAGAGATGGGAACCTCATCTTGCTACTGTTTATGTTGAATGGTTATCTTATTTATTTTATTGGATTTAATATATTTTGTACAAGCTGGAAGCCCGACAGAGAAAAAGCGTAAGAAGAGACAAAGAATTTGGGGTGTCGATCCCTTTTTTTTAAGCAAGGTAATTCAATTTGTCCTCTCTGGAAAAGATATGGAAATGGGGAAAGAAGGGTAGGTGAGGAGGGGAGTGGTGGAGAGGAAGAGATGGAGAAAGAGTGGGAGATTTTTCAAATCTCAATTGTATAAGCTATCATTTGTTTCATAAGCCTACCTGCTTCACTTCATAAAAAAATAACTTTTATCAGCAAGTGCTGTTTTTTTTAAATTATTTTGCACTGTATATTTTTACGAGAGTAATTGTACTTTTCCTCGAGTATAGATTTTCAGCGCTCTAAAGACCACTGCAAATTAAATTAGTAACATTTGGTAATCAGATAAAAATGTGGACGAAGTATTAATAACAATAAGTTTCTGTTGAGACACCTCTAAGGGACCTTCTTTTAGTGCCACTACGGTTATTTTGGCAGAGTTGTGTTTGTTTGTCTGTGTTATTCATTGAGCTGGGTTCGACCCTTATATCAGTCGTATCGGGCAAATGCGGTTGACATCAGTTGTAACGTCCCCGCTGATTGGTGCTACACTCCCCATGCTGGACCATCGGAGGTCAAAGATGGCGGCATGTTGTGTGTATATTGGTATGAACAAGCAAGCCGGGCTAGCTCTGGCCTCAGCGCGGCCAGCGTGATAACACTCAGGAGGAGGGTATGTGTCGTCACACCTCACTGACGCTGGCACAGACCACCGCTGGCAGCAGGATGAACGGCGCTAGAGGTTACCAATTAGCCGCGCCGGCTAATTCACGTTCGGGCCTTGCGGGTCATTACCCACGTAGCTCTGGTAGCTAGCACTAACGCGCGGGCTCATCGCAATGTTTGTGTCCGTCACCACGGTGACAGCCCGGGGCCCGAGAGCGTCGGAGGCCGGGCGTCGAACTCGGCTGCGCTCAGAGTTTCAATTAGAGGTTCAGTGGAACATGGGGACTCTGAACGCCTTCCTGCTGCGCAACGCCTGGGTGCCTGATTGGTTACAGAAGGTCAAAGAGGAGAGAAAACACACACACACACACACACACACACACAGTCGGGGTGGAGTAGTGAGGGAGGATGCTGATACAAACACACAAACTGCACTGTTGTTACACACACACACACACACACACACACATTGAATAGAGCAGGTGGACTAACACACACACAGTAGCCTGGTGAGTTAGTAGTGAGTAAGACTGGTTCAGTAAGCAGCCTGGTGAGTTAGTAGTGAGTAAGACTGGTTCAGTAAGCAGCCTGGTGAGTTAGTAGTGAGTAAGACTGGTTCAGTCAGCAGCCTGGTGAGTTAGTAGGGAGTAAGACTGGTTCAGTAAGCAGCCTGGTGAGTTAGTAGGGAGTAAGACTGGTTCAGTAAGCAGCCTGGTGAGTTAGTAGGGAGTAAGACTGGTTCAGTAAGCAGCCTGGTGAGTTAGTAGGGAGTAAGACTGGTTCAGTAAGCAGCCTGGTGAGTTAGTAGTGAGTAAGACTGGTTCAGTAAGCAGCCTGGTGAGTTAGTAGTGAGTAAGACTGGTTCAGTAAGCAGCCTGGTGAGTTAGTAGTGAGTAAGACTGGTTCAGTAAGCAGCCTGGTGAGTTAGTAGTGAGTAAGACTGGTTCAGTAAGCAGCCTGGTGAGTTAGTAGTGAGTAAGACTGGTTCAGTAAGCAGCCTGGTGATTTAGTAGGGAGTAAGACTGGTTCAGTAAGCAGCCTGGTGAGTTAGTAGTGAGTAAGACTGGTTCAGTAAGCAGCCTGGTGAGTTAGTAGTGAGTAAGACTGGTTCAGTAAGCAGCCTGGTGAGTTAGTAGTGAGTAAGACTGGTTCAGTAAGCAGACTGGTGAGTTAGTAGTTAGTAAGACTGGTTCAGTAAGCAGCCTGGTGAGTTAGTAGTGAGTAAGACTGGTTCAGTAAGCAGCCTGGTGAGTTAGTAGTGAGTAAGACTGGTTCAGTAAGCAGCCTGGTGAGTTAGTAGTGAGTAAGACTGGTTCAGTAAGCAGCCTGGTGAGTTAGTAGTGAGTAAGACTGGTTCAGTAAGCAGCCTGGTGAGTTAGTAGTGAGTAAGACTGGTTCAGTAAGCAGCCTGGTGAGTTAGTAGTGACTAAGACTGGTTCAGTAAGCAGCCTGGTGAGTTAGTAGTGAGTAAGACTGGTTCAGTAAGCAGCCTGGTGAGTTAGTAGTGAGTAAGACTGGTTCAGTAAGCAGCCTGGTGAGTTAGTAGGGAGTAAGACTGGTTCAGTAAGCAGCCTGGTGAGTTAGTAGTGAGTAAGACTGGTTCAGTAAGCAGCCTGGTGAGTTAGTAGTGAGTAAGACTGGTTCAGTAAGCAGCCTGGTGAGTTAGTAGTGAGTAAGACTGGTTCAGTAAGCAGACTGGTGAGTTAGTAGTGAGTAAGACTGGTTCAGTAAGCAGCCTGGTGAGTTAGTAGTGAGTAAGACTGGTTCAGTAAGCAGCCTGGTGAGTTAGTAGTGAGTAAGACTGGTTCAGTAAGCAGCCTGGTGAGTTAGTAGTGAGTAAGACTGGTTCAGTAAGCAGCCTGGTGAGTTAGTAGTGAGTAAGACTGGTTCAGTAAGCAGCCTGGTGAGTTAGTAGTGAGTAAGACTGGTTCAGTAAGCAGACTGGTGAGTTAGTAGTGAGTAAGACTGGTTCAGTAAGCAGCCTGGTGAGTTAGTAGTGAGTAAGACTGGTTCAGTAAAGGTTGTGAATAATACGAACGATAACATCGACCACAGAAACCAAAAAGCTAGGCCCAACAAGTAGGCAGAATTAATAGTTCATTCACTTTTTAATTTGCCCGTCTAGAGTCAACCCCAATTCCCTCTCAAAATGAATGTTATGCTGTCGAATGCTTCTAGATGGTTTGTTTTGTGTTCCTTCATAATTTAACTTTATCTTTTGGTTTAGTTCTTAGTTTGGTTTTTCAAACTGAAAAATAGTCTGATTGGCTCTTAATCTGTTGGAGGAAACAAACTAAGCAGCCACAGGAGACACAATTACAAAAAGATAAACACAAATCTACAATGTTTTCGCACCTGCCAGGAAAGATTCTGACCTTTCCCTCAATGGAGAGGTTTCACAACAGGTGATTGAGTCACCTCTGGGCTGCTTTGCAGAGTGTCAACAATGTAGAACACACACTAACACACCGCCACACACACAATCACACACACTAGATCACACAATATTTCATTTATTCACACACATACACAAACGCATGCACACACTCTGGAGATCACACACACAAACACAAACACATTAACTCTCTAGATCACACACAGACACACACACTCTCTAGAGATCACACCCACAACACACACACTCATAAGGCACTCATAACCATCCACACACACACACACACACACCGTGCACGCAGGCACATTAAAACACAAACACGCACGTCCATGACAACTATTAGCGAGATGGAGGATTAGCGTGACAGTTGGTTCGGCCGCGGCGGCGACCGAAAGACAACAGAGCTACGCTCGCGGGGCTGAATATTTATTGCTGTATTAAAGTAGCCCCCCCCCCCCCCCCCCCCACCACCTTCAACCTCCCCCACTTTCTCCTAACCCACCACCTCCTGTGTTCCTCAGATGCTTTATGAAAGGCGCGTTTAAATCATGACCGTGATCATGATGAATCACACACACTGCGGTGGTGTGTGTGTGTGTGTGTGTGTGTGTGTGTGTGTGTGTGTGTGTGTGTGTGTGTGTGTGTGTGTGTGTGTGTGTGTGTGTGTGTGTGTGTGTGTGTGTCCCCTCTAATATCCACTTCAGGGCCCCACATCACAGCTCGATTGTTCATAATTGTCTGGGAGATGAACTGTGGCGCCAACATTAGGGGGCATTCCAATTCTCCTCTAAATTCATCCCTCCATTTGTCAAGGGCACTTGGCAGGCGGTAGGAAGCAGGAAACAGTAAGAGGGACGGTGTTATCTATTCCACAAGTGTGCCATCACAGGATCTGTTGTTTTTATTGGGACACTGGTATTTTCGACCTGCTCTGCCGCACTTGAGCAGCACCTATAGCGCAGGGTTATTATAGCCAGACGTCCTTCAGGTGTAGATTGCATGGAAATGTTCCCCTGTTTCCCCCTGTGTGTTGTGACTATCTCCCTGCGCCGAGGGCTGAAACACAACACCGCGTGTGTTTGCTTCGAGATTCACCAAAGTCCACCGATATTTCCTTTAAACATCGTGTGGTGAGATCAGTGTTGTTACATGATGTTATCGCCGTCCGAGGTTAATTGAGTTGTGATCTGTGTTAACGTTTGTACGTGGGATTAGCCGACCGGATTGATTTAACAGTCAACGCATGATGCAGATTTACAGATTTGGGGGAGGTTAACCTGATGGGAAACACAAGGTTTGTGTGTGGGTGTGTGTCTGTGAGAGTGCGTTACAGTTGCTATATGTAGCAGCTTGCGGATCTGCACTGGTGTAAAGTGGGGGCAGACTTGGCCTCAAAGTCATTGCGTTTTATGTGTTCAGCGATGTAGCTTCTTTAATTAGCATGTTGGAGACGCCATGAGTCTCAATCAGCCAGATAGTGGAGGCAGAGAGCGAGAGCGAGAGAGAGACCTGCGTAAAGCTCAGCCAAGCAAATAGCATGCAACTATACGATAAAATAATAATTGTGGTAGTTAAATGCGCGAGAGCGACACAGTAGGTTGAGCTCCTCGCTAACCCAGCATTGGCCTAGCGGGACAAACCTGGGGTTTAACTGTGTGACGCATCCCTGGTGCCGCATTAATAAGCCGTTTGTAATCGTTTGGGTTTCTGCTGGTTAATAAAGTTTTATCCCGTCTCCAAAGACGTTTCAGGCGAGTGTGTGACACAGCGCTTCCCGATGCCTCCCGGTCTTATGAACGATCCTCAACAGGTAGGAAGGGCACAGAAGATGGATGGATGGATGGATGGATGGATGGATGGGTTAGTGAGTGTGTTTGTGGATGAATGCATTGTGAGTGAGGAACTAAAGTACTAAACGTGGGGTAATAATAATCAAATATCATTTGTATTCGGCTGTTGCTGCTGACTTACCCGTTTTCTGTAATAAGGACCATAAAATATATGGTTCATCATTTCTCAAAGGGTATGCTTCTGATTTCTTAAGCTGTCAAGACAATGAAAAGGCAACGCGCATCACGGTGGCAACCATCCAAGATGAGCACTTCTTTTGCGCACGTGAACGTTGAAGTGCAAGTACACAATTGTTAGAACACAGAAGAGAAGCAGATCAAAGCCTTCCTTGACAAACTTGACTGTGTGAATGGACCAGGGAGGCAGGGGACCACAATTGAACTCATATTTTGAAGAGGACCGCAAAAAAGGGAAAAACACGTGTGGCGAGTGTCATTTAACAGGTTTGTACCGCTTTGAAGAGAGATTTATGGATCACGACGACAGCTGGGAGAAGTACATTTAATCAGCGTTGTGAATACAAAAGGTATTTATCAGGATTTTCATCAAGGCTCTATTTTCATTAAATGTCTAACCTAATTGTATGGTTCATTAATAGTAAAGCACAACAAACAGGGTGTTGAGCTACATATGCTCACATCCAAATCTCGCCTGGGGCGTTTACCTGTTTTCAGAGAGCAAAGTGGTTCATCCACAAATAACAAGGGACAGGAACGCTACCAATATGTTACATTTATTTCTACAACGTCTATGGAGATAAAAAAAGACTCAAGACTTCAACTCTGCCGCCCGCGAGGAAAGACGTCTACTGTGTGGACAAACACAACACATAAATGAAATGAAACGGCGCTGGAGGTGGACAGAAGATCTGCTGGCGTGGGCGGATGCTTGTCTGGAGGCAGAGCATTTAGCATGAGGCGCGGCGGTGCTAACGAATGCCTTCCACTCATTTGCATGACGTTCAATCATAAGGTCATAGAATGGTGCCATTCTCTCTGTCTCACAGACGCACGCACACACACACACACACACACACACACACACACACACACACGCACGCACACACACACACACACACACGCACACACACACGTAAATACATAGAAATGAGGAAGGGAGGGGGGGGGGGGGGGGGAGTGTTACTGAGGGGGTTAATGGAAGCCAAATGAATGATTGAGATACAGAAATACTTCTACTCTTAATCGCCTATAGGGGAGGGCGTTGGATCGCTCCAGAAATAGTCCCAGTACTAATTGTGTGTTCAAATGACAGCCAAGACACACACTATATGTTGTACGTATGACCCCTGTTATCTAGACGGAACATGAGTGTGTGTCTCACAAGACCCTCCCCCCACACACACAACCACAAGAACAAAATTGACAGCATGCGAGGGAATGACCGAGGAAATACTTTCATCATCTTTAGTATGGTAGAGCGAGAGCGAGAGAGAGCAAGAGAGAGCGAGAGAGAGAGAGAGCGACAGAGAGAATGACAGAGAGAGAGAGAGAGAGAGAGCGAGAGAGAGGTCAGACACATTGACCCTCAAGGTTCATATTAAATGAAGCGCTTGATGCGAATATGGTAAATCGAAGCATTCATTTGGCCAACAATTTGATGTTTACACGCAGCAAGCTGCCAGTATTGTATTATTTACTCTGTTTTAATGCACATGCAATTTGACTTTTTAAAACAGCAACAGGTGGTGAAACAAAAGCCCATAAGAAAAAACGCATGAAGCAACATGGCCAGCACGGAACACCATTATTGCAGTCTATCATCCTCAACTACCCCATCAAACGATAAACTGTCGTCTCTATGATGATTTTATTCAGGACTATAGCAGGTTATCTGGCCAGGAGTTATAGCCCACACTACATCACAGCCGCTGCAATGACAGAGTGACTGCGTGGAGGTCGCATCATAAACGTTGGTCCTGAACAGACCAACTTTCTACCGTCGTACACAGCGTGTTCGGATCCCAGACTGTGTGTATGAAGGTTCAGAGTGATGAATATGTCACAGTATTTGAGTGCTTTACGAATTGTGCCTATTTTATTAGCAGTCCGCCCATTTCAGCTTTTTTTTTCCTTATCCTTCTTTTCGAAGATATTCCCAGCAAGAAAAAAGAGGTTGATACACAACGTCGTACATAGATATGAAGGCGATGCGGATCAGGCAGCAGTGCGATCCGTCTGATATTAGGCAAGGTGACGGCTATGTGCTCTAATTAAATCGCGCACAGAGCACATGCCCTGCTCGTTTAACCGCATGAGACAGTCGCTCATGGTCGAAGTCGAGCTGTTGGAAAACATGCAAAACGGTCCTGCCGCGATGCCCCGGCAGTGCGGACAAGTGACTGGAGCGCAAACAGGAACAGCGGACTCAAACAGGGCGACAGAAAAGCCCACATAAACATGTGATTTAAAAGCCATAACGCGGGACGAGACGCATTATCAACCATTATGTAGCAAAACACTGAAGAAAAAAAAAGGCGAAGCGCACATCGATGCATGTGCGTGCGTGTACGTGTGTGTGCGCACGCACACACACACACGAGAAGGGAGAAAACTGCAATACCTGCTCTTGCTGGTGAGCCGTTTTCGGTCCTTGGTTCGGTTCCTTGGCCGTCGTCATGATTTACCGATTTACGAATGCAAGGAACGGTTCACTTCCCCGCCGCCGAGGACACAAAATAAAAAAACGGACGACCGCGCACGCACACACACACACACACACTGAGGTGCACCTCGGGTGTACGCTGAGGCAGAGGAGAACCGGCAGCGATGAGGGTGAGGAGGACTGACGTATATAGTGACGGACCGGGGCGATATAACAAGTGGTGTGGGAGAGAAAGAGGGAAAGAGGGGGTTGAAATCGAGAGAGAGAGAGAGATAGAGAGAAAGAGAGACGGCGACAGAGAGAGGGAGGGGGAGTACAAAAAGAGAGGAAAAAGGGAGAATGATAGAGAGCGAGGGAAAGTCTAGAGAAAGAGAGAGAAAAAAAAGAGAGAGAGAGAGGTTACAGACGAGCAAATCAGGCATTACTGAAATTAATGATTCACTGTGAACCCATTACCAAGTTGTTAGAATAGACCAAGGTTGACTACTTGTAGTCGTTGTTTATTGACGCTGTCTATTCTTATGCTGTATATTGAGGCAACAAACTATTCATGGAGTCATAATCTCAGATGATATCTCTAATGGTATTATATTTCCGTTGCTCAAATATTGCTGTATTATAATGGCCAGTGTTCGTATTCATAGTCTCATAATGAAACTCATCTATGGCGTCTCCATTGATTTTCCTTTCGTTTATATGTTTCGGGGTTGATAAAAAGTACCATTATTACATTACCACTTATTAACAGCCATGCAATGATGAGACCCCTTTCGCACAAAGGTGGGATTAAATGCATCTATTCAGTTAGCTGATCTCTTCCAAGAAGGGTTTCTCTGCCTATCACTGGGCGTCTGATCAGACCACTACTAACTACAGACCCACTCCCCCTCCCATCACTGGGAGTCTGATCAGACCACTACTAACTACAGACCCCCTCCCATCACTGGGAGTCTGATCAGACCACTACTAACTACAGACCCACTCCCCCTCCCATCACTGGGCCTCTGATCAGACCACTACTAACTACAGACCCACTCTCCCTCCGGCGTGTCTGCGGTGGTCTCTGGAACCACCGCTAACAGATCCATCAAGCCGGTGTGGTGTTTACCGCCAGCACAGTGATGTATGAAGCCAAAGCAGGGACCCCTCTCAACGGCCAATCAATCAGCTCCAAACGGATGACGGCGACATCCCCAGGCAGGGTCCCTATTGGTCGATGACTGATGCTGTGCGGTTGGACAATGGCAGGCCACAACATAATAAAAACAGATTTTTGTTACACGTGGTTGAGGTGCAAAAAAAGTGCATAGCAAAGCCGATCGGACTTTGATGAATAGGCGAGAGATTTGTGTGACAGACTCTCTCACCAAACTTTCCCCCCCCCTGTTTTCTAACTCATATTAACGTTATGCATATTTTTAACAAAGGACAAAAAAGAAAGTCTGTTATTTTATCTTGTAGTGGTCCTGTCCGGCTCAACTGATAGAGCAAGGCATTAACACTGCCGGAGTTAGGGGTTCGATTCCCTGTCTAGCTCAACTGGTAGAGCAAGGTGTTACCACTGCCAGGGTTAGGGGTTCGATTCCCTGTCTGGCTCAACTGGTAGAGCAAGGTGTTACCACTGCCAGGGTTAGGGGTTAGATTCCCTGTCTGGCTCAACTGGTAGAGCAAGGTGTTACAACTGCCAGGGTTAGGGGTTAGATTCCCTGTCTAGCTCAACTGGTAGAGCAAGGTGTTACCACTGCCAGGGTTAGGGGTTAGATTCCCTGTCTGGCTCAACTGGTAGAGCAAGGTGTTACCACTGCCAGGGTTAGGGGTTAGATTCCCTGTCTAGCTCAACTGGTAGAGCAAGGTGTTACCACTGCCAGGGTTAGGGGTTAGATTCCCTGTCTAGCTGGGGTCCACCCATTCGAACGCGATACAACACATTACAGACTAAAGATGCACAAAATCCTAATAAAGTGGACCAGAATAAAACGATTTATAGGGAAAAATGGACTCATGGATGGGCGTGTTTTGTTCTTGAGAAACCTTCTAGTCCAGATAACTTTTAACGGAGTAAAAAGCTGCAGTAGAAAAGTGACCTAGTTGGATGTTTAAAACTTTCAAAAAACATCCACACAAACTGACTCACGGTGCCACCAGTTCCCCCAGCGACATGACTGAGCTCCCTCTACTTACCACTATACCCCCAGACTATCCCCCAGTCTCTACGGCCCATCAGCTTAATGATGTGGAAGTGCTTGTGACTAATTAAAACTTGTCACTAATCAATACTTACCACAACCTGATGCCTTGTAGTTTCCCTGGCTGAGGAAAGCGTTGTAATTACTGCCAGACCCCCCCCCCCCCCCGCTGGGTGGCTGGTTTTTGTTATGTATATAAGAATAATTGCTTTTGTTTGGAGAAGTGTCTCAAATTGGCCCCGTCGGTGAGGCCCCAAGCCCCTATACAGTATAACTCTTTATAATGCTTGCAGTGCTTTTACTTTTCCTGAATGTTCATGGTTATTGTCAACACCGCTGTTCATCCCTCTGGTTTTACTGATTTGCTCTTGTTGTTTGGAATACATTTAATATGTTAAAACGTTGTTTTATATGCTATGAGGCTGAGACAAGTTTACACAAAAATCTATCCAACCTACTCAATTAAGTATGAATATTTCAAATATGGGGTACGCACTCATGTAGCCCATTGTCTGCAGTCTACCTGTTCTGGAGCAAGATGTATCTGAATTCACTTTGGATAAAAGAATCTGCTAAACAACTTCATAGTACTAGAGTAAATAGTAAATGTCTTTGTTAAAATGTTGCTGTCGTCCTTGGGATGTATGGCGTGTCTGTAAATCTATGGTTGCCTTGAAGAGTTTTAGAGCATTTCTGGTTAATTGTCAGGTTTGGAGAAGGTAAGCTAAAGTCCAAGCTCTTGGAATTAAATGGAGATAAGAAGTGTGTGTGTGTATGTGTATGTGTATGTGTATGTGTATGTGTATGTGTGTGTGTGTGTGTGTGTGTGTGTGTGTGTGTGTGTGTGTGTGTGTGTGTATGTGTGTGTGTGTGCTTTCAAATTAGTTAGCGTATTTACAGGTGAGCCTACATAGGACCATGTTCTGAATAATGTATGAATATCTACACATATTTATTTAATGTACGTCCAAACGCTAAAGGTGGAATGTACCGGAGAGAAGAGTGAAAGGATGTATTGTTTTCTGTCTTGGTCGTAATCAGCTCCTCTGTGACAGAACATGGGCTAGCATCGCATCTCGCGACCCAAGACATCCATCACGGCTGTTTAGCTATTTCTTAAGTATTCAAACCCTAATAGGGTTGAATACGTGATGGAGGTATTCAACGATGAGTTCACACGGCTAATAGAACGAAGTCAATGAGATGTTTCAAATTCAAAAACACCCAACAGTCAAGAAGAGAGAGAGGGAAAGACAAAAGTGACGCATTGTCTCCATTTCTTCTTGTTGAGTCTTATGTTATTTCCGAGAAGGGGAATTTTCAATCATGAAGAAGCATGTGAACTCTGAACCGGAGAAATGTGAAATGGAGGGAAAAATAAACACACAAAAAATGTATAAATGCGTCTTAATTGAGACATGTGTGTGCACATGTATGTGTCGTGTGTGTGAATCTGTGTGAATTTTAGTGTGCATGTGTGCGCATGCATATGCAGATGTGTATTTATGTGTGTGTGTGAACCTGTATGTGTATATTCATTAAGCGTGCATGTGTGTTTTCATTATGGGTTTTCATTGTGTGTGTGTGTGTGTGTGTGTGTGTGTGTTTGATTGAAAATATATTACTTTCGAGTTTACATGGAGCCACAGCGGAGGTCTTTGAATCTCACACACTTTGCACCCAAGACTCACACCACGGCCATTGTCCCTGCCTCCCCCATCTCCTCCTGTACCTCCTCCCCCATCTCCTCCTGTACCTCCTCCCCCATCTCCTCCTGTACCTCCTCCCCCATCTCCTCCTGTACCTCCTCCCCCATCTCCTCCTGTACCTCCTCCCCCATCTCCTCCTGTACCTCCTCCCCCATCTCCTCCTGTACCTCCTCTCCCATCTCTTCCTGTACCTCCTCCCCCATCTCCTCCTGTACCTCCTCCCCCATCTCCTCCTGTACCTCCTCCCCCATCTCCTCCTGTACCTCCTCCCCCATCTCCTCCTGTACCTCCTCCCCCATCTCCTCCTGTACCTCCTCCCCCACTCTCCCACTTGTACCGAGACACATGGTAGGAGACAGCAACACAGAGGTAATGGCTTTTCAATCCCAACCCTAGTGTTGACTTACTCTTTTGTGTGGGTGGGTGGTCCCCTACGGAAATACACATCTTTGTAAACAGTATCTTTGCGAGAGTACAAGATGCAGTCAAGCAGTGTGTGTATGTGTGCGTGTGTGTGTTTGCATGCATGAGTGTGTGGAGGTAACTTGTGTGTACTCTACCGCTAAAATATGATGACTCATTGGTCTCGGACAGAACAAGTGTCAACAGCCTGCTATCCCATTGCCATGCCAACGTTTGTAGAACCGGTGATGGTGTGTGTGAGAGTGAGGGGGGGAATGTGTGTAAAATGTAGATAGTGTCTATGGAGTGATGTAGTGTGTAGATAGGGTGTGTAGGTAGTGTGTCGTGTGATAGAAAATACAAAATACACAACAGTATGTACATATTTATGTTATGTTTTGACCAACAGACGACACCAGGACATCCCAATTTGAATGGAATATACAGTATAAAGTTAAGGAATAAGCCACGAGAGGCCGTAGTTGACAGTGATTTTAGAAAAGCTAGGAGCGTTGTATCTCCCTAGCCATTATAAAACTGTTACTAAAACAGTTACTATAGACTACCTAGTCAGACTTCACAAAAGAAACACAGCAACATAAAATACAATTTAAAATTTTATTTAAATCAATCATCCTTCTTCCGCCAAGCAATTAGTTCCTCAAGACAGCAACAATGGTTGCATAGCATACTTTGATATTGTTTTTGTATTAATACTAAAAATGAATTGTTATGCGGTCACAGGTGTGTGTGACAACAAGTTACACACCTTTGAGTGACTGGAGTTACAAGGACCTGAACTATCCATTTTATAAACAAAATGTATTAATTATTATGGATAAATATGTAAAACAATGATCAGCACTCTGCTGATATTTGTATATTTTATTTTAGAGAATATATTCAGTATGTAAATGAACAAAAACAACAAAACTATAAAAAGGTAATATTCAAAGAGACAAAAATAGCGATCCTATCTCTACTAATGTGTCGTCTAGACAACACATGAAAGGAGTCTGATACTTGCTATCCTATAATACTTTTTATTTTTATGATGGGAACATTTATCTAAACACAAAAAAACGTTTGAGCAACCAACTTATAACCATCTTGTTTTTTTTCTTTAAGTGTGGTTGTCGTGAAAATGCAGGTTTGAGTCGTTTGATTGGTTAACACTCAGCATTCACTACAGCAGCTGAGGTCGTATCATTGGCTCAAAACAAACTCCTGACAGTGTTGCACTGTGGGAGCTGTGCTTTCAAAGTCATTTTGAAAGACATAACAAACTGAAAAACGAGATAAGTAAAGTTCACAACTTCCACAGTCTCAAATTGGATTTCATGGACACTTCCACTAGCACTACTACCACTACTACTACTCATAATAATATCAGGGAGAGACGGATGTTGAAGGTATAACCGTGATGGCTGAATCAGTCATATGTATTTTTTAGGATATACTTTTATTTTGAAAAGGTATATTTGTCGTAATAATGTAGGTAAATAATATTAGTTATTAATATTCAAAGGCCAAAGTCTTATCTTACCTATGACAAATCCTTACCAAACACTGTTTTAAGCAAAAATATATCCAAGTATATCATGTGTAAAGAAACATATAAATACAATGGTATTTAAAAAAGAAAAAATGCCATGCCATTAAGTTCAAAAGGTATTTCACAACTCCTCCCTTCACCACTCCAACACACCTACAAATGAAAATCCACACAGCTCCCCTGCTAACATGGTACAAAGGCCTGGACCTGCATTTTGAGTTTCAGCACCAGTCTAAAGGACAGCTCCCTGGTAACACTCTGGGCTCTGGAGGAATGGACTTCAGCACCACCACACTAACGGACAGCGACCCCAGCCTTACTGCAAGGACAAAGGCCCGTTAGATGGAGGGGATGGAGGGAGGGAGAGAGAGGGGGGACAGGGAGAGAGAGAGAGAGAGAGAGAGAGAGAGAGAGAGAGAGAGAGAGAGAGAGAGAGAGAGAGAGAGAGAGAGACAGAGAGACAGAGAGACAGAGAGACAGAGAGACAGACAGACAGACAGACAGACAGACAGACAGACAGAGACAGAGAGAGAGACAGAGAGAGAGAGAGAGAGACCTTGTAGTAACATTAAAGTGGTCGGTTCCCCTGTTCATACGTAACTCCTATAGTGGTGATTCATAGGCTGCGTGTGCGTACGTGAGTAAGCGCACATACGCACACGCAGCCTATGCATCACAATTCCACAAATCACAATTTAGTGACATCTAGCGGAACGGACTTGGCAGAAATGGAATACCTTGGAATGAGCCCCTTATATCGACATGGGGGTCCTACCATGTTGCACCACCATGTTTCAAGCGTGCGCCCAACAGACAAACAGCTCTAGAGAGAATGCGTTCTAGGTCCCTAGTTCTAGGGAAGAAGGGGGGCGTGTTATCCCCATGGCTAAGACCCATTTGTGATACTTTGTTTTGGTACCGTCATCGTTTAGGAGCGTTATAATCAGCGATGTTGTACATGAAATGTACCAAACACCTTGGCGTTATACTACAACTGTCCGAGAAGCTTAGCCCTCTCCCTCACGCAGACATCAACATCAACCGCTGGCAAGACGGAGCTTCCCACTTCACACACACCGTGGCATTATGTTTAAGCTCCCTAGGAACTTGACCCTGTCTCGGACGCGCCATCAAAACCAAACCGCTGGCCAGGCGAGGCTCGACACAGCTTTACACACACGTAGCGTTATAATATAAGTGTCCAAGAAGCTTAACCCCCTCTCGGGCAAGCTTCATATTGCCAGTGAAGACGAGCATGCTACGTCCTTTCACCAACATAGCCCACGTATTTAGAGGATTCAATTATAAAGTTGGTATCCCAAACTAAACTGTTGGGATACAACTGCGTACCGCCATGTTATCAAGAGCAACCTATATTCATGTACCGTAGTGCACGTAAACACTGGCTTGTAGCACTGACTGCTATCGAGATGAATGATACATATAACAGATAGACATAATTATGGGTTTATGAATGTCGTTTACTGCTGTGGATGCAATAAGAAGACTGTTGAGAAACTTAAATAGGCTGTTGCCTTCACCGTGTTCAGTGACCATGGTGACTATGACAAAGATACCCGATTGTAATTGGTTAAACTGATTTATTCGCAGACTCAAGCTGCCAAATATCGACCTTGGTGCGATTAAAACTATTGCTAAAAACAAACCGCTTTTTCACAAAAATGGATGAGACACTATGAGATTAAAACAACCCACGGCAACTTTGTGATACTTTTTTAGTGCCGTCGTTGTGTATGAGCCAATGGGCATTACTGAGAAGCTTCACCCTCACTCGACATAAAAACAAGCCTCTGCTCGGACGCAGCTGCACACATCACACCGTAGCGTCATACTATTAGTGTCCGAGAAGCTTAACCCTCTCTCGGACGCCACAGTCAACCGCTGGCAGACAGAGCTCCACACGTTCACACACACCTCGCCGCCAGTGTCCCTTGGTTGTGACGTCAAAGAGAATACTACTAGGCACACCGGCGTCACAAAAAGACCCTTACCTGAGTTCAAAGCAGAGTGGAACATTCGGGTGGTGTTTTGGGGAGACTGTCAAAAACATAGGATTTACTCCAGTTTTCTCTCAATTACGGTCTTAGGTCAGTAACAGTGATAAAATGGCATTGAATACTTTGTTGACGATCATATAAGACATAATATAATGTTTAGGGCAAAAACAAACGGCTTGTGGTTCACTGACTGCAACCCTTCCAGATCGTTCCTTCAGGTCAACAAAAGCTTTTCTGACTCCAATTAAAAGTTCACTTGTGGAGTTAATTCTTTCGTCCATTTGTTTTTATAGCTTTGTGAAAAGGGACAGAAAAGATGTAAAGCACCTTTAGAGTTTACATTTATCCAGAGTGTAAAAAAGACTGAAATATAATTAACTGTTATTACCAGTGGTATAACTTGAATCTATTTTGGTCATAGAGATATAAATACATATATATTTATGGATGAATTAACCTCTTCAGTATGACTACGTATAAGACAGAACAAATAACATCCTGCATTGATATTCATTGTAGATATATTAATCTCTAAGATATGAAATGACTAAACACAATATGTTTGTAAGTAATTTAAATGATTTATTTACAGTTTTACACACACACCTAATTCCCTCCGTCAAGGAACAAAACACGTGAGTCTGACAACGGTTGCTGTTTCACTCCCCACACTTCCACCGCGCCCCTGCCATGAATCGTCCTGTGAAATATTTATACACAGCAGTAGTGTGGGCGGGGGGGCGGGGGTTCTGTTGAAGTACAAAGCATAACGTAGTGTACAGAAACCATAATTGCGCATTAATGCACTAGCATAATAAAGAGCTAGGCACTCTGTGCCTGGTAATGGCACATGGCTTCCATGGCGATGGCTTCCATTAAGCTTGTTTTAATGAATGTGGACCATAGCTATGTTGTGTTCTGCTTGAGGACCCATGTGTCGTTCTGGATTCAAGTGTGTAAATGCCAAACAATAAACGCCCTCCAAGGAGTATGTCTTTGTTATTTGACATGACAAAACTTGCCACTTTAGAATAACTTTAATAAAGCGAATAGTGAATTCGTAGTGAATTAAGCATTTATAAAGCATTTTTCCTACCTGATTACTTATTAGTAAGCAGTTCATAATCATTTAGAAATTATTAACAAGATAATGAGAACAATTGTGCTTTAAAACACTAATCATGAACTAATTCATGATTAGTTCATGTAGTTATAAATCATTGGTTACGTCTTTTGCAGGGCTGGACTGGGACAAAGATTGGCACGCCTGCACATGTAAATCTGGCAGCATGTGTCTGAAGGGCGTCTTTTTTTGGCCAGCAAGTATCTGCGCCTCCTCGCGTTTGGTCTTATCCAGGGCTGGCAGAAAACCTTAGAGAGAGATCTGAGGGAAGTCGGGGCGCGCGGCACATTTGTTTTGGGGCCGTTTGGGGTCGCCACCGCACGCTGAAGGCAGTTATGTTTTCATTTCTGTACTTGAAGTAAAGAAACAAAACTATTTACAGCCATTCCCAAGTTTCACAACCACTAATTAACAAAAGGTCTGGGACTTTTTGAACATGTTTTTACGTGCATTGGATTCATAAAATTAGGTATTTTTTTATATGTTATTATATGAGGACTGTTGAATGTGAATGTGAATTTATTCTGTTCAAGTAACCCACACCCATTGTATGTAGGCCAATTGATTCAAATAAGAATTTGATCAATATTTATTTCTCATATATTTGTAATGGGTGGCAGTGGGGTGAGGGGGGGTGGGGCCCTTAATTACCTACTTACGCCACTGTCAACTTGCCGTGTCTTATGACGATGAAAGGCAATTGACGTGGTCTGAGTTATCCCGCGTACGTCCAAAATGACTGAGGTCCGAGTTATCCCGCGTACGTCCAAAATGACTGAGGTCCGAGTTATAACGCGTACGTCCAAAATGACTGAGGTCCGAGTTATCCCGCGTACGTCCAAAATGACTGAGGTCCGAGTTATCCCGCGTACGTCCAAAATGACTGAGGTCCGAGTTATCCCGCGTACGTCCAAAATGACTGTGGTCCGATCGGAAGAGTAGCGGGACTTCAACCCACAGTGCTGCAGCGCGCCGTCGCTACGGTGTGGCCCCGCGCCCGTGACCAGTGACCAGTGACCAGTGAGCTCTGCCTGCGTCACGGCGTGGCCCCGCGCCCAGTGACCCGTGACCCGCGCCCAGTGACCAGTGACCCGCGCCCAGTGACCAGTGACCCGCGCCCAGTGACCAGTGACCCGTGACCCGCGCCCAGTGACCAGTGACCCGTGACCCGCGCCCAGTGACCAGTGACCAGTGACCCGCGCCCAGTGACCAGTGACCAGTGACCAGTGACCCGCGCCCGTGACCAGTGACCAGTGACCAGTGAGCTCTGCCTGCGTCACGGCGTGGCCCCGCGCCCAGTGACCCGTGACCCGCGCCCAGTGACCAGTGACCCGCGCCCAGTGACCAGTGACCCGTGACCCGCGCCCAGTGACCAGTGACCCGTGACCCGCGCCCAGTGACCAGTGACCCGCGCCCAGTGACCAGTGACCCGTGACCCGCGCCCAGTGACCCGTGACCCGCGCCCAGTGACCAGTGACCCGCGCCCAGTGACCAGTGACCCGTGACCCGTGACCAGTGACCCGCGCCCAGTGACCCGCGCCCAGTGACCAGTGACCCGCGCCCAGTGACCAGTGACCCGCGACCCGTGACCCGCGCCCAGTGACCCGCGCCCAGTGACCAGTGAGCTCTGCCTGCGTCACGGCGTGCCCGGTGTGGTGTGCCCGGTGTGGTGTGCCCGGTGTGGTGTGTCCGGTGTGCCCGGTGTGCCCGGTGTGGTGTGCCCGGTGTGGTGTGCCCGGTGTGGTGTGTCCGGTGTGCCCGGTGTGCCCGGTGTGCCCGGTGTGGTGTGTCCGGTGTGTCCGGTGTGCCCGGTGGGTCCGGTGTGGTGTGCCCGGTGTGCCCGGTGTGCCCGGTGTGGTGTGTCCGGTGTGCCCGGTGGGTCCGGTGTGCCCGGTGTGCCCGGTGTGCCCGGTGTGGTGTGCCCGGTGTGCCCGGTGTGGTGTGTCCGGTGTGCCCGGTGTGTCCGGTGTGCCCGGTGGGTCCGGTGTGGTGTGTCCGGTGTGCCCGGTGTGTCCGGTGTGCCCGGTGGGTCCGGTGTGGTGTGTCCGGTGTGTCCGGTGTGTCCGGTGTGTCCGGTGTGCCCGGTGGGTCCGGTGTGGTGTGCCCGGTGTGCCCGGTGTGGTGTGCCCGGTGTGCCCGGTGTGGTGTGCCCGGTGTGCCCGGTGTGGTGTGCCCGGTGTGCCCGGTGTGCCCGGTGTGGTGTGCCCGGTGTGCCCGGTGTGGTGAGTGTTGAGTTTAGATAAGCGCACAAAATACTTAACTAATGCCTTCTAACTACCTGAACAAGTCATGAATTGCAGCAAGTGTTTCTCAAGCATTATTAAATCCTCGTACATAGTTTGTAAATCATTAGCTTATGCTTTATAAATGATATTGCTTAACCATTATCTAATTATCTTAGTAATTTATAACGGATTATGAATAGCTTACTAATAAGTATTCATGAATGAACAATGCTTCATAAACGAGGAATTCACTATTTACTACTGCTTTATTAATGTCTAAAAGTTGCAGTTATTCTAAAGTGCTACCAAAAAATTATTAGTATGTTATGGTTATTCGACATTAACCTTTTAGGAAATAAAAGTCCACCATGAAGTATGTATTTGTTGTTGGGCAGTACATTTTAGAAAATAAAAACCCTCCATATATCTTGGTGAGTGGACAATACCTTTTAGAAAATAAAAGCCCTCCACAAAGTATATCTTTGTTAGTGGACAGTGCTTTTCAGAAAATAAAAGCCCTCCACTCTGCCTTGGAATGCAGCGCATTCATTATGTGAAGGAGGTAAGTAAGGATACAAGGAACAAGGACATAATGAAGGAAGGAAGAAGCTAAAAAGCAATAGACAGACAGAAAGAGATAAAGAGAGAATTTTCCATTTCTGTAAAGCTCCTCAATTGAAATACATTTTGAGAGAGAGAAAAAAAGAGAAAAAAAAGATACAGCTAATTACAAATAAAGACCTACTTTGTCTAAGCTTTGGTTTTCTTTTTCTGTCTCCAAGTACAGTAGTGCTGCGTCCAGAGCACTAATGGTGGAAGACTGCAGCTACTCCCCTCCTGACCGTGATGAATCACCTGTGTGTGTGTGTGTTGGGGGTTTAATGTCACGGTGGGCTGCAAGTTCTTCCATCACCACTCAGCCCCCCCCCACCTTTCTTTCTTTAATATTTATCTTCACAGCATTTATTTCTGCCCCGTTTTGCCTCTCTCTCTCTCTCTCTCTCTCTCTCTCTCTCTCTCTCTCTCTCTCTCTCTCTCTCTCTCTCTCTCTCTCTCTCTCTCTCTCTCTCTCTCTCTCTCTCTCTCTCTCTCTCTCTCTCTCTCTCTCTCTCTCTCTCTCTCTCTCTCTCTCTCTCTCTCTCTCTCTCTCATCCCCATTTCTCGCAGAAAAGGGCGAGGGCTAGCAGGGAGTTCCTAACAGTTACCCACGCATCAGGTGCAGGCTAGTAACACAGCTAACCTAGCTTTACTCTTACATGCAGCAATACAGATAGCTTAGCCTCATTTAGACAGGTAAAGATAGTTAGCTTAGCCTCACTCACATCTCACAATCACAAAGAAATAATACCATGTGACTAACACGACAAATATAACGCAAAGACAATGGAGACTTGAGGAGACCCTATCTTACTCTGTGTGTGTGTGTGTGTGTGTGTGTGTGTGTGTGTGTGTGTGTGTGTGTGTGTGTGTGTGTGTGTGTGTGTGTGTGTGTGTGTGTGTGTGTGTGTGTGTGTGTGTGTGTGTGTGTGTGCACAGTGAACCCAGCTGGTTTAGAGGCCGTTATAGAAGCATTGTGTGCCAGATCTAGGAAGCTGGGGGCTGGTGCTCTGGGCTGCTGAGGGCTCCTTTGTGTTCTGAACCACGTGGAAGAGATTTGAGCGTAAAAGGTGAGATGGCAGACAAGTGGACGGTGTTCCTGATGGAAATAACTCATTAAAAAGAAACAGCGCTCTCCTAGGAGCTGAGATAAGCAGCCGGGTGAGCAGGAGACAAAGAGGTGATAACCGCGTCTCGAGGAGGAATCGGAGAAATGTATTATTTAGTCATTTTAGCACACGCTTTTATCGGAAGTGACTTACGATTATTTTTTGCTTTTTAGGTGTCATGAATGAGCAGGTCAGTGTTAGGGCAGCTTGCTCATGGGATGCCTACCGGTTAGACTGCGGACATTAAGGATCAAACCCGGGACCTTTTAGGCTGGGAGTCAAATACCTTAAGCACTACACTATCCCGCCCCCTGCAATCACCATCTAATGAGCTGTAGAATAAGCATTGTTCACTGCTCAACATTAAGAAGAAAATTGTTTCATGGTACAGAGTAGTGCCCTAGCATCGAAAAGAGGAGCGTCTCTACCAGGTCAAACACAAGCCATTGAAAAATAAAGGCGAATACGAAACATCGGAATACTGTGTGTGTTTGATGTATGTTTGATGAGTGTATGAGATAGGTTCTGATGGTAATTCTGTCATCTGGGAAAGTCTGAGAGGAACAGTGTCTCTCTCCTCCTGCAGGAAGAGGAGAGAGGATGAGAGAGAGAAGAAGAGAGAGGAGGACAGGAAAAGTCACCGAAACAAGGACTCTGGCTGCCTGGAGCAACTTCCACCTTTTTCTCCCTCTCTTTGTTTTTCTCTTTCACCACCTCCATCTCTGTCTCCTTATCAGACTCCACCCACCTCTCTCTTTCTCACTCTGCCTTCAACTCCTCTCTCTCCACCTTTCTTCTCTTCTCTGTCTCGCTCGCTCTCTTCTCTCTCACTCTCTCCTTTCCTCTGTCTCTCGCTCTCTCCTTTCCTCTGTGTCTGTGTCTCTCTCTCCTTTCCTCTTTGTCTCTCTCTCTCCTTTCCTCTGCGTCTGTGTCTCTCTCTCCTTTCCTCTGTGTCTCTCTCTCTCCTTTCCTCTGCGTCTGTCTCTCTCTCTCTCTCCTTTCCTCTGCGTCTCTCTCTCTCTCCTTTCCTCTGCGTCTCTCTCTCTCCTTTCCTCTGCGTCTCTCTCTCTCCTTTCCTCTGCGTCTCTCTCTCTCCTTTCCTCTGTCTCTCTCTCCTTTCCTCTGCGTCTGTCTCTCTCTCTCCTTTCCTCTGCGTCTCTCTCTCTCTCCTTTCCTCTGTGTCTCTCTCTCTCCTTTCCTCTGTGTCTCTCGCTCTCTGCTGGTCTACAGAGGTGTCGGGCAGTTGTTCAGCCACCGATTACCTGAGCTGACCTTCATCCGTTACCCAGCACAAGGAAACCAGCCTCACAAACACTTTTTTAATCACGCAGGGGCAAAATATATTAAGTTACTATGAATAAATTAATAATAAGGAGTGACTAATCCATCCAAACTCATTTGCGGGCAAACACGTTCCACAACAAATATTGACTCTGGCAGGCTTGATTTGACACGGTGAAGGTTGAATCTATTAAGGGGGGATTTAAAGAGGCACGCACAGTCCTTATCCACCCCTGCCATCTAGATAATGGTTCGTCCCTCTGTCTGTGCTCTATGGTTCCAGGCTTCACAGTGGAGGCCATGAATCAGCTGTCTCAGAGCAGTCCGTATCTCACTCGTATGAGCGCCAATCAATGGCACTTAGTGACAATGGTGTTGACGAACGAAAGAGAGGAGGGAGGATTCAAGAACTAAAAAGTAAGTACTGAGAATAAAGAAAATGAGAAAGACTGAAAAGGTGACTGACAAATTACATGTTTTTCTGTTCAGTTAAGTTGTGTTTTTTTTCTATTGCTTCAGAGAGTATTTTGTATGTTGTTTGTCGTACTGTTGACAGAATGACGCGGCACAGTTCCCTCATCACTGCCTGTCAGCTCCCAGCGTTCGCGGGGAAATGACGCTCATCAATCAGAGCGCTGCCGTCGGGACGGGAAAAAAGAAAGCCCCCCACCACACCTGCCGAAGGATGACAAACTGGAAATATACAGCATGCTTCAATGACCAAGGTGTACGTGTGTGTGTGTGTGTGTGTGTGTGTGTGTGTGTGTGTGTGTGTGTGTGTGTGTGTGTGTGTGTGTGTGTGTGTGTGTGTGTGTGTGTGTGTGTGTGTGTGTGTGTGTGTGTGTGTTATGAGGTTCGGCGCCCACCGTCAAATCAATGACAAATCAAAACATGGCACGGTCGGCTGATCAGAGCGCCGGCGACCTGCCAGACTTCCTGGCGCGAGAGAGAGAGAGTTTCCCGTTGACTACAAACACCAGCTGTCAGAGAGGAGCGACACGGGCACCTGGCGATGAAAACACAAGCGAGAGAGAGACGCCGTACAGGGAGGACGATGTCACTTCCTGCATCATTAAAAACAATAAACAATCGCAAGTTGAATTGATTTCAGAATCACAAGGCATTTATCTTCGTCAGAGAGAAGGAGCATTGATGTGTGTAGTGGATCGTAAGGCTATTCGATGATACATATGGTCATTAAAAAGGTTTATTAGTATTCATATTGTGCTATGGAAGAATGCAGTATGACGCTATTAATACAGACATATGTTGTGAGATCAATATCAGCCCTAGGGCCTTTAAAGAGATACATATGTTGTTATGCCACATCTAACATGGGCTGTCCAATTTATTGCAGGGTCCAAATTTTCCAATGTGTAAAATAATGCTGAACTATATATAAGATACTCAAACAGGACCTGGGACGTGTTGTACACAACCAATTGGCACATTTTTATGAGTATCTATGCTCCTTCAATAGGATCTCCCCAGACAGGAAGTCCTCTCTCTAGACAGGAAGTCCTCTACTGAGACACTCCCTGGGCATTTTCACTTACCCACAATGGGACACACACACAGTGTGTGATGAGAGATAAAGTAGAAATTGCAAGAATACCCTCTGTCTCACACACACACACACACACCACACCAGGGAGAGGAGGGTTCCAACAGTGAAAATAAAGCAAGAATCCTTAGAAAGATGGCTTGACTGCTCTCAATGCGCTGTTCTCTGGTTACTTGGCAGATGCCCATACCCACGGTTCAAAGAAACACTGTCAAAACATGAGCTGGAGAAAGGAAATGTAAAGGAAGCCAAGAAGATAAACAACAACCAACAGTGGTATAGAAAGACTCCAGCACAGTGTTTTATTCATCACAATGTTATTTATTATAAGGTTTGTCAGGTCTGGAAAATGGATGTGAAATAAGAGCTTATCTCTTCAATCTCTCTCTATGTTGGTCCTGTCTGGCTCAACTGGTAGAGCAAGGCATTAACAATGCCCAGGGTTGGAGGTTCAATTCCTGCTGATGTTACCCACACTTTAAATAAGTTGAAATTAATTAACCATTAATTAACATTAGTTAACACAGTAATAAGCATCAACTAACAGTGAATTAACAGTTAACTAATGGTCTAGTAATAATTTCTAATGGTAAAAATATATAATAGGATTAGGGTAAGCATTAGGGCTACTAACCCTAACCCCTACGCTAATGCTACATAATAATGCTTAATACTGAAATAACTAATGTTAATTAATGGTTAATTAATGTACCCTCATTGTCAACTGTTACCAACTAACTGACTTGTCATATGTTACAAGACTACAATGAGGTATGTCTCAAAACAATGGCACTCTCTTTAGCCACTAAAGAGAACAGTATATTACTGTCTCAGTGCTAACTTCCCCCCACACACACACGTCTCTCTCTCTCTTGAGACTACCTCCCCCCTCTGGGCCCACCTCGGTGCCACTGAGGTCAGCCAGTAATCACCCCCCTGCCAGCTCCTTCAGAGGGCTGGTAATAGATGCCGGGCCCTTTGCTGGTTCTGCTGTTATCTGTTGCAACACAGTCAGCAGGTGGGAGCCGTGAGACCCCAGCACAGACACACGCACCCCCGCTCACGCACACACCTGGATGGTATGTGGGGCGGGAATGTGGACAGTGATTTGGTCGCACACACACACACACACACACACTGACACCAGCACGTGTGCGCGCACACACCCACACACAGAAACACATACACTTATATGGATGTAACAGTCACAGATCCATATCCATAATGTAGATATGCAGCCACACAAACACATAAAAAGCAAACCATAACACCATAACTGCACATTAAAATCAAACCACTTTCACTACATGAAAAAGCCCAACCGCCATTACAGCTACCAGCCAGAAATGCTTGGCCAAATAAAACGTGAAAGATTCACACAGAGACCCAAGCCTATCACCGCGTGAGTGTTTGGAAGCGGCGGCGACGACCTGGGCCAAATGATCCTGTGGTACTTTTTCGGGTACACATTTGGACCGGGACCCTGCATGTAGGCTGTGAACCGGAGAATCTAAAGTACTGCTCCTGCACTCTGCAATATGTTCTCAAACTGGGTGCAGCTTGTCTGGTCCTTGTATACACACACACACACACACACACACACACACACACACACACACACACACACACACACACACACACACACACACACACACACACACACACACACACACACACACACACACACACACACACACACACACACACACGGTGGGGGGGGCGGGGGGGGGGAGAGACAAATACACCATTAGTGCTGTCGGGAGAAAGAGGTCCTCCTGAAACCCAACCCATTATAACATAAATATTTGATTAAGACATAAAAGGTCTCTTTTGTTAATGTGACCGAGCACACATCCCAAAGCCTCGGCACAGCTGGTCGAGGTAATTCACGACGACAACAAAAGAAAAGAAAAATGTCCACTGTGCTCCTTTGGGGGTCATTAAATATTTACAGTTGCTTTCGCTAAATCCTGTAATCTACACAGATTACGGAACGCGCTAGGACTGACGCTAGGACTGACGCTAGGACTGACGCTAGGACTGACACTAGGACTGACGCTAGGACTGACGCTAGGACTGACGCTAGGACTGACGGTAGGACTGACGCTAGGACTGACGCTAGGACTGACGGTAGGACTGACGCTAGGACAAAGGGTCCTCGATGAGGGATGAAGCAGAACGGAGCGGAGCTGGCCGAGGAGGACGTCGTTAGGGGGGCGGGGCTTCCCCCCCCTCTTCTCCTATTGGCTTGGAGTTAACGACGCAGAAGAGGCCCCACAGAAGTCTCGTTTAGGATAGTGGTGAGGAGAGATTTGAGGAACGACCGGAGTTAAACACAGAGCTCGATGGGGATCCTACATCAGCAGGAAATATGAAGAGAAGTCCTGAGATGGAAGAAAACATAGCACACCCTCACGACACTCCCCTATATCCCTATATTATTTTATCTGAATAAACAGAATAACAGCATCAATACAAATACTAATAAATAGAAGACATCATCATGCAACACCCTGCCTTACTGGTTCCGTCTTTATCTTCCCCTTCCTATGCTCTTTTAAACCGCTCTGTTCAGCTGATGATGGCAGAAATCAAGAAACGGGGACGAAGATAATGGAAGAAAATGGCTTTCTTCCATCGGCCACGGTGGCTTATCAGCGGCCGCCTTCAAGCGCGACGCAACCGTCTCCGTGTGGCGGCTAATATCTTTTAAATGGCTTTCATCACGGAGGAGGTGGTTGTTGAGGATTTTAGCATCAGATCGCTCTCCTGCTCGTACGCGTAGTGAGGTAGAACTGGCAGGAGGCGGCTAAGCGCGGAGACAACGTGAGCGTTCAGCATCAGTTCTAAAACTCTGCCACTAAGCCAGATCTCACCAGGGGATACCTGGGCCTGAAATACAGACACAAAGGGAGAACGGCAGTCACAACACGAGGGTGGGGGGGGGGAAACGCAGGACGGAAGCTGGAGAATAGAGAGGAGAGTACTTTGCATGTTGCGCAAAAAGGAAAAGAAAATCGAGTTTAATACGGGCAGCAAGGTATAACTTTGTGTTTGGAGGTATGAAATGAAATTGGCATTGATTTATGATTTGATTCATTGGTTTTCACAGAGACAGATTGTGGTGATGCTGTATTCAATGACCTTATAAAAGACTTAAAATAGGACTACATTTTCCACAGGTCTACACCCCCCACTCCCCTCCCCCCTTTCAGACATGAACAACTTCCTGTTAAAAGGCATAGCTCCGAGGATTCCGGCTTTGTGTTTTCGGAGAAAGCACATTAAGACACTGACATACTGTTGTGTGTTACTACCTGATGCGGGCAGGGACGAAGTCTGAAAAGAAAAATCAGGGTGTAAAATGGCTCCCTAAGTAGGTAAGAAAGTTGGGAGTAAAACTCCATTAGGCGAGGCAGTAAATACCATAAAGATAATCTGCACCGTCTACAGTAACATTCATTGTCTGTAATCCGCGATCAAGTGCGACCACAACTGAATATCAGAGCTCAGGAGAAAGACTTACACCTGTAGGTTTAATGGACCAGTTGATGGTCTATGACCTCAGCTTACATTTACATTTTTGTTTTGTATCTTGAATCTGGAATAATCCTTAAAGAGACAGGACGCCGGCTTGATTGGTAATTGAGACAGTATTATATACTGTAAATGTTTTTAGAGACTTCTTAGGTATGAGTGAGGGGGGGGGGGTGACTGACCTTCCAGTTACAAGATGATCTCTATCTACTGGACTTTTACAACCATCAGTTCAAACAAGCTTTGAACCTGACATTTTTTGGGGAGGATGAACTTTATCCCAGATGATTGATAACGTTCTCAAACATAACAAGACGGCGGTTATCGACGTATGCTGCCCTTTGGAGCGATGAACTCAGCCATCTTACAATGGAGAGACAGCTCCACATGCAGCCGTTCACCCATTAGCACCGGCAAAGCCGTCGCAGCGATCGACAAAAGAAACAAAGAAGAATCGAAGCATATTCTGTAAGTAGGTCACGCACGACAAAGAGCAAACTTGATGGGACAAATTCACAAACGATTCAGTTAAAAGCATCTCATTGTACTGGAGAAAGAGACAGCTGGTGTTATTGCTACAGGCTCCGTGACACCTTTATATAGATTGCGTTGTTTCAAAACTTGAAGGAAGCGCAGCTTTGTTGCTCAGGAAACACAGAAACACATTGCAAATGACTATGGGAATGAATTGAGGTTTTGACTCATTCGGTTTGAATGGAAAGAATGAGTCTGCCACACCAACCTGCTGCAAACCTTTGCTGTGAACAAAACCAAAGGAAAGAATAACATTATTGGTTCAATGAACAAGAGAACAAAAAACGCTGTATGAATCTGGAGACTTGGCATATTGCTTTTGGGGCAATGGTTGAAAGTCTGGAACTTGGATGTTGAAAGTATAGGAATCATGTTGAGATTGAACAGCCATCTCAATCAAAACCCGGGTGGGAAACGATCTGGTAGCTACTGGAAAGATAGATAGAGGAGAAATAGAAAATCAAATAAAACATTGATTCCCTCTGAAATGACTTTCTGTTTAACCTCAAGGATGTGGAAGAGTGTTTGTTTATCTGAAAGATATACGATTATTTGGATTCCCCTCTTAAAATCGTACAGAGACCTCAGTGCTCAAGTTCACAGGAAGGCAAGACTCTTGAGAATGAGCGTGCTTTTTCCCATGATGCAATGCTTTGCTCTCTGATCCTCACCCTGACGTTAATTATGCCTTAGCAAAACCAAACCTCCTCTGAACCAACTGACCATTTCACTAAAGACAAAGAGAGGATGGATGAGAGACTGGCAGACAGGAGACTGGCACATGAGCGAGCGAGCGAGAGAGAGAGAGACAGAGAGACAGAGAGACAGAGACAGAGACACACACACAAAGACATAACAACAGACAGTCAGTCTGACAGGTGGAGAGCAGTTTGAAGGGCTGGCAGTCAGCAGCCAGCTGTGTGGAGGCGGGAAGAGAGTCTCTGGTCTCATTAGAGGAGCAGAAGTAGTGGGAGGTCCATGTTACCAGAACCACAACACAGACCTTCAGCCTATACCATCTGAACACAGACTTTCACACTGTAACACCACAGACCTTCAGACCATGTCCTCTTTACCAAGGGGAAGAGTTCACTAGCACTGGGGAATTGTTGGTTCAAGAGCTGCACTTTTTCTGCTGTGGAAGTCAATCCGAAAAGAATGAACCTTCCTACCAGCGGTATAATGTTTAGCAGAGTTTTAACTCTGCTAAACATTATACCATCTGCTCTGAAACTCAAAACTTTTACTCTGGGACTGTATCTAATTCAGGATCTCACACACACACACACACACACACACACACACACACACACACACACACACACACACACACACACACACACAGACACACACACACACAATTGATTCTCATTTTTAATATAGAAAATTAAGATTCTCGCTTGGAGATAGCGATGCATAACACTAGATTATATCATTTCGTGCCAGTAACCCTTACCAAACAAAACAAAAACTATCTTAAACAAAGAAATATGATATTCTGCCCTGCAGTGGTTGATAGCGTCGGCCTGACTTTTCTTTTGGTTGATAGTGTGGGTCTCACTTTTGATTAGTCGCAAGAGTCTGGTGTGAGTCAGAGTTCAATAGCATCCACTTCATTGTCTCCTCTGTTTGATTGACACACAGCAGGATTAGGTCAAGTGTGGCGGGGGGGGGGGAAGAGAGAGAGAGAGAGAGAGAGAGAGAGAGAGAGAGAGAGAGAGAGAGAGAGAGAGAGAGAGAGAGAGAGAGAGAGAGAGAGAGAGAGAGACAGAGACAGAGACAGAGACAGAGACAGAGACAGAGACAGAGACAGAGACAGAGAGAGAGAGAGAGAGAGAGACAGAGACAGAGACAGAGACAGAGACAGAGACAGAGACAGAGACAGAGAGAGAGACAGAGACAGAGACAGAGACAGAGAGAGAGAGAGAGAGAGAGAGAGCCAGAACGAACGATAGAATAGGGGAGGGTAGACAAACAGAGATAGAGACTGTGTGAGATGGAGACTGAAAGAAAGGATGAGGTAGAGAGCGATATCGGGTCAAAGAGGAAGCATTGAAGAGAACGAGACAGACTTAGAGAAATCAAGAGAGGGTGGTAGAGAAGGTGAGAAAGAGGGAGAGAGGAAATAGAGTAAGGCAGAAAGAGAAGGAGGGATAATAAGAGGGCAAAAAAAGAAAAGAAAGAGCAAGGTGACAGGGAAAGAGAGGAAAAGACTATCTTATTTTACTTTCATGCTTTGGCAATGTAAATGTATGCTTCCATGCCAATAAAGCCCTGTGAATCTCGAAGAGACAGAAACCCAATTTGGTGAAGGATTCAAGCGTGATGCTGCGCTCTGCGTCTGATTGGCTGAAACACGCCCAGCTGCTGTCAGACAACGCCAGCTGCTGACATTTGTATTCAGCCCTCGACTCCGAGCAGTGCGCTTTTACCTTGAAAAAAAGTCTCAAGTATAGGCCTGAGCGCAGACACGTCAACACCCACAAAAGACACACACACACACACATACACACACAACCACCATATATATCACACACTGTTCAGAACATGCATCGCTCACTCTTCAAATCCAACAGATACACATGAAGATGGCAGAAAAGAAAGGAAACATAAATGGGCTATGACATAGATTTAGGATGGGGAATGGGCAGATGTTTGGAAAAGATATAAGGACAGGGGAAGGACAGATAAATGGAGAATTACAGATGTGAGGGGGAAAAAACATACAGAACGACAGAAAAAACGGAAAAACACAGGCAATCATAGAAAGGACCCCCCCACATGTGTATCGTACCTTCAGCGACTACCAGATAAACTACCAATCACCAAATTTGCTTCAGAGTTGTACTGCACATTAGATAGTAATAAAAACACATGGAATTTGAATTTGATGTTAAACACAAAAAAGACCCCAACTAAGCATCCATCAGACATCAAGCAGTACTGGGGCTTTACCATCATAACCAAAAACATCATCATAACCATCTCTTCCTCCGTGCTGAACCACCTCCTCTACTCCTACCAGCACCATCAGACACCTCCTCTACCTCCCTGGCGTCTGCTCCTCTCCAGCCCAACATCTCACTCACCCTCCACATCCGCTTGGCGCTCTCCACCCTGGAGGCCTTGCGGCGGTGCTGGAGACCCAGCGAGACCCCCATCGTGTGGTCGAACATCATCGCAGCGGTCCCTCCGCCCGGCTGGTCCCTCCGCCTGGCTGGTCCCTCCGCCTGACTGGCCCCTCCGCCTGGCTGGTCCCTCCGCCTGGCTGGCCCGTGGAGCCTGCTGCCCTGTTTCTCGTCCTCCTCCTGGCGGTTCTACAGTTCCTCCTGTTCCACCACCACCTGCTCCTCGCCCTCTTCCATCCTCGCTAGACGGAGCGGTCTGTGAATTGGTCCGTGCAGTGCCAGCCCCTCCCAGAGACTCTTGAACTCCCGGTTCGTGTTTCCTGTGTTTGGGCCCTAATGTATCCAACGCCGAGCTGCGGTGCTTACAGCTCACCCATTAGCTGGTCCATTAGCAGCAGGCCGGGCTGGGCTCCGTCGAGACAGGCCATCAAGGAAGGTCTGGGTCTGCCTAAGGTTTTACGCCCGGGTCAGCTGACCGACACTCAACCACCACCAAGAAATTAGCACTCGTTTCTTTTGTCATTCGTAATCCGAGAAGTCTATCGTTCGGCGGTTCCTCTTATCTTAGTTTACTTGTTTCTTTTTGATAGAGGTGGGGATTTGGTTTGGAGGTTATCAGGGCGTACGGGGGGGGGGGGGGGGGGGGGGGGGGACACACAGTATCGCTGGGTTGTGTAGGCTGGTAATGGAGCTAGGGAGAGCAGGGGGAGGTAATTCAACACCTCCACTCACACAACAACAGTGTGATGCTAAAAGTGGGATCAATCAACGTTAATGTGTTTATACCGCCATCAGGGCTGAAGCACGCCGCTCATAATGGGCTTGATTGTGTGCGCGCCTGTGTGTGTGTGCGGGCGCGGAGTGTGTATGCTGATTGTGTATGTGAGTGCATGTGTATGTGCTGAGTGTGCCTCCGTGTGTGTGTGTGTGTGTGTGTGTGTGTGTGTGTGTGTGTGTGTGTGTGTGTGTGTGTGTGTGTGTGTGTGTGTGTGTGTGTGTGAGAGAGAGAGAGAGAGGGAGTGATTGTGACTTATGTCGATAGCATATATATGCTATATTCTCTGCGACTGAACACAGAAACTACAGTTGTACATCATTATTAGTGAGCAGGGTTATAAACTGTATTTTGGGGTCACTCTCAGACCATGTTCGACCAAGGGGAGTAAACTCAACTGATTGAAGAGATTGACTTGTCCCCTCTCCAGTTAGCGTATTTTCGCTAGGATGCTAAAAACACACTGCGTCTCCAGTACAAATTAGCTAGCTGGTTAGCTCCTCGCTAACGCCGTATAACGCTTTGGCCAGCAAAATATTAGTAATACAAAATCTTTACACAGAAACAGTGAGCTACTCTGAGCATGCCCACAATCCCAACTGAAACATTGCCATGAACAGAGCATGAACCCTTGACGACTGGAAACAAGTTCTCAGTGACCTGTGATTTAGACGAGACAGGCGTGTCATTAAGAAGTGATGACATCCAGAATGGGTTTGTGTGGGCATGGCTAATACTTCCCTATCCAATTATTAGGTTTAATCGGCCTGTATCAACTTGATTACCATTCATAATCATTTTAAATCCACATTAAACATACAGATTAAACTATTAAAGGTAATCACACAACTTCTATCGTACACTTATTTGAGAGGCCGAATCAAACTCTGCAATGACTCAGTAATTAATTGTAACAAAAATGACTTCTGTTAGTATATTAAGTAAATAATTAACATAATAAAAGGGGTTTAAACTTTGAAACATTTTTTTTTTGCTTAAAAGTTGGAATCGTTATCAAGATGACTTCCTCACACAACCATAGGTCACAAGCTAAAGCGTGTCAAGCTAAGCCTAGTAGTTTCCCCCCTTTTTTCCCTCTTTATCTTGTCACTCTATTTATGAAACATTTGCAGACTCTCAACAGATATCCAGATAGAGGACGCAGGGCCAAGATTCCTAGAAACCAAAGAATGCAGCTTTCAATTATTCATAACATATTTATGCTAACACATTTTTATGATAACAACTAAGTTAAACTTTCCTCCTGGAGGCGATGGAAACCTTGTCACTGTCAGTTGGGAGTTGGAGAAAGACATGGAAAAGAACGAGGGATGGAGGGGAGAGGGGGAGGTTGTAACTGGAGAGAGAGAGAGAGAGAGAGAGAGAGAGAGAGAGAGAGAGAGAGAGAGAGAGAGAGAGAGAGAGAGAGAGAGATAGAGAGAGAGAGAGAGAGAGAGAGAGAGAGAGAGAGAGAAGGTGTCAATTTTTAACAGACTGGAGGTGGAGAACGGTCCTGAGTAATGCACCAGTGAGCAGAGATAGAGCGAGGGAGGGAGGGAGAGCGAGGGAGAGCTAGGGAGGGAGAGCGAGAGAGAGCGAGGGAGGGAGGGAGAGCGAGGGAGAGCTAGGGAGGGAGAGCGAGGGAGAGCTAGGGAGGGAGAGCGAGAGAGAGCGAGGGAGGGAGGGAGAGCGAGGGAGAGCTAGGGAGGGAGAGCGAGAGAGAGCGAGGGAGGGAGGGAGAGCGAGGGAGAGCGAGGGAGGGAGGGAGAGCGAGGGAGAGCTAGGGAGGGAGAGCGAGGGAGAGCTAGGGAGGGAGGGAGAGCGAGGGAGGGAGGGAGAGCGAGGGAGAGCTAGGGAGGGAGAGCGAGAGAGCAGCTCTGTTCCTACCTACAGATGCATCACAAACTCATTGCAACACTTCCCGGGTTTCCTAACAACACAAGGACAAAAGTACATGCATGCACGGCTGCAGAATGCACGCCTGCGGGGGCTGAACACGTGTAATAGAGAGAGCTGGTGCGAGAGGGGACAAAGAGGGTCAGAGAACTGTAGTGGCTAGGGTGTTTTACTAACCCTAACCCCTACGGCTCCTTAATGACATGCATCTCAACTCTGTGCCTTTGATAAATGGCTATGTTGGGTTTAAGGTTTCGTTCTTAAGCTCAAGACTGTTCGTACGACCGTGCACTCTATCGTTGCATAGCCGTGGACCGTTCGTAGGTCGAGGAGCGTTCTCATACATTCCAGCCATGCGATGCGATTCTGGGACGGAAAATCAAGTCAGGTGTTACCACCACCTGGCCACTCCATCAATTCCCTCCGCACTTCTCTCCACAGGCCCCAGTTAAGAACAAATACATCTTACCGGCCGACGACACGAAAACCAATTTTCATGGCGGTAAATTAAAAAGTGTGCTTTTTTTTTTTTTCTCATTCCCCTTCAGTTTGTATCTGAGAGTAATATGTCACAGAACCGGCCAGATGTGTGTGTCGGGAGAGGGAGCCAGCGTCCCGGAGATTCAGAACAAATTAAACAGAGAAGACGTTTTGATGGAGAGACTGAATACTACTCCTTCTGCCTGGTAGTGTGTGTGTGTGTGTGTGTGTGTGTGTGTGTGTGTGTGTGTGTGTGTGTGCATTGATTGAAAGATTCAGTTTATAAATAATGGGGAATTCTAATTCAAAGTATCAGTGGCAAAAGTGTTGAAACTCGCTAATCGCTTTGTCTCACAGATCCCAGAAATACAAGACATATATTCCTTTAATAATGACCGGAAACAGAAAAACAAACATTTAGCATTTCAACAACAATAAACGACCCCCATCCACGACCCCCATGAGCGTTCGGTGGTCAAACGTCCCCCATCCACGACCCCCATGAGCGTTCGGTGGTCAAACGTCCCCCATCCACGACCCCCATGAGCGTTCGGTGGTCAAACGTCCCCCATCCACGACCCCCATGAGCCTTCGGTGGTCAAACAGCCCCCATCCACGACCCCCATGAGCGTTCGGTGGTCAAACGGCCCCCATCCACGACCCCCATGAGCATTCGGTGGTCAAACGTCCCCCATCCACGACCCACATGAGCGGTGGTCAAACGTCCCCCATCCACGACCCACATGAGCGGTGGTCAAACGTCCCCCATCCACGACCCCCATGAGCGGTGGTCAAACGGCCCCCATCCACGACCCACATGAGCGTTCGGTGGTCAAACGTCCCCCATCCACGACCCCCATGAGCGTTCGGTGGTCAAACGTCCCCATCCACGACCCCCATGAGCGTTCGGTGGTCAAACGTCCCCATCCACGACCCCCATGAGCGTTCGGTGGTCAAACGTCCCCATCCACGACCCCCATGAGCGTTCGGTGGTCAAACGTCCCCATCCACGACCCCCATGAGCGTTCGGTGGTCAAACGTCCCCCATCCACGACCCCCATGAGCGTTCGGTGGTCAAACGTCCCCATCCACGACCCCCATGAGCGTTCGGTGGTCAAACGTCCCCCATCCACGACCCCCATGAGCGTTCGGTGGTCAAACGTCCCCCATCCACGACCCCCATGAGCGTTCGGTGGTCAAACGTCCCCATCCACGACCCCCATGAGAGTTCGGTGGTCAAACGGCCCCCATCCTCAGGTCGAAGAAAAATCATTAGGAAGAAGTTTCCGTCTGCCAAAACAAAATGGATGCCACTACTTTCATTCTCAGTGAAAATGCAACATTTTAAGATAGTTCCGGCATTCAAACGTATTTCAATAATATTTATAGTGAAGAAATCTGCATTTCATCTTCCCACTCTGTTCAGTATATGATGTTTAGCTTGTTCGTTTATGCAACGTTTTCAATCATTGCCATGGTGATTGATACGAACGCTGCAATTACTGAAACCAAACAGCTTGCATGTTGTTTGAATTAATTTCTTTGCGTTGTGCAGTCATCTGAGCTGGTCTGTTAAAGAGGTAGTGCAACCAAAACAGTTTTTATTTGAAACGTGCTGATGTCTTATTTGTTCATCAACATCCAAGCCGTTTTGTTACTGCTACTAAAATAAGACCGTCATTTAGAGAAAACTTCGATATCTATTTTTTGTTTGTGAACGTTTCACTCTGCTCCGAACGCCGGTGGTGGTCACTTTCTGTCAGAAAGTGGACATACTAACTAGTAACTGGACTGCCACAGACTTTGCTCATGACTCTTTATTGACAGCGACCATGCATCAACTGCTAACCCAGGGGAGAGAGCGGTACGTTCCCGTGCCCAACAGTGGCACTTCTGTCCCTAGTGGTCATATGCAAGTATCCCACTCTACAACAACCAAAGTGGCTTTGAGTCTCCTCTTCAACGCCACGCCGAAGGCGTGTGTGGATGTGTGACGCGCCGTCTGCACAGCGGTCGATGTTGGCGGTCCGAGAGAGGGTACGCTTCAAGGACACATTCCGTACGCAACATCGCTCAATATCACGATCATATAGCGACGGTTATACCAAAGTAGTATCAAGTTGGCGAGGGTCGTCGCCATGGGGACAACACGCCCCCGTCCATCCTACAACGCTCAGCTCAATTTATATATAACATGTCTGAATGAGAGGTGAAACACAGGGTTCACTTACACTTTCAAGTGTTACTTGATGTAACTGACGATCATTCATTCAATAACGAAGATTGTCAACATTTATTCTTCGTCTTCGGGACGGACTGTGCCGACGTGTTTTTGTGACGCACAACGGAAGTGTGTGTTCGCTTTGCTTCCGCTGAACAATGCATTGCAACGGTTCATTTACATTTATACATTTTGTTTAACAAGACAGGGAAAATGCCAAACAAAAAACGAACCAAACAAATACAGCCAGCTGTAGTTGTAGTTCTTGTCAGAGACAGCTGGAGTGTTGAGATGAGTTAAATGCCTCTCAAACATGGGTTAGATGCATGATTCAATTCCTATTTTAAGCATCTGCCATTTTACATAATTAGTTGTGTGGGCTGGTGCACCTTGGCTACACAGATTATTACTGTGAATCCACACCATACATTTCCGTAATTTAATTTTGTATAATGTATTGTTAAAGTAGAGCGAGGCCCACCACAGGGTCAGTAAAGCTGCTAATTACTAGAAGACGATGTTAAGGTTGGCTAGTTGGTTGGCTAATTGCCATGATAGTGGTAATGTAGTGAAAGATATAGTGGAGTTGAAGTGCATGCATGTCCGGTTCCACTTAAGGCACACTTTCATTTAAATACGACATAACAGGACTGCAATAGACCCAACACCCTGCAGGGTTAATTACCTTTGAAACCTTGTTGGTGATTGGATCAGCTAGTCGGAGTAGGCAGGACATAGCAGACCAACCACTAATAATATTGATGCCACTTTTGGAGTTAAAAACAATAGACTTAGGTTAGAACAACAGGGAGGAGAGAAAGAGATAGCAATATAGAAGGTGATAGAGAGATAGGTTAGGCAGTGGGAGAGAGCAAGAGCTTGAGAGAGAGGGGGAGGAGAGAGAATGGAACATTGCTCCAGGAGGGGACACACACACACACACACACACACACAGCATGTGTGTGAGTGTGAACAGCACAACGGTTTAGCTAAGCAGAAGGAATAACAGGTGTCCAGCTCCATTCTGAGTCTCTCTCTCTCTCCACTCCTTCCCCCTCATTCTCTCACCTCCCTCCCTCTCTCCCTACCCTCTCCCTCTCTCTCAGTGGATCTGGGACGCCCTAGCAACAGGTACTATGTCTAATGATCCGCATCACTAGCTGAACCCTGACCCCCTGAGTCCTCCATCCAATCAGGAGGAGGAAGGGAGAGCGATGGTGGGAGTCAGGAGGGATGGAGGGGAGAGATAATAGAGTTGCGGAGCAGGACAAAGGTAGAACAGCGACGGGGTGAGAGAAAGATGGAGATAATCAGGGAGAGATTGAGTGGGGTGGGTGGGTGGGGGTCCCCAAGGAGCTCAGGGGGTAAGTGGACCAGGGAGGAGGGGGAGGAAGAGGGGGTTTTACACTGGATTGACACAGGTTGGAACAGTGTTGGAACATTGTACGAGCAGGTCTGGGAACAGAGGAGGAGGAGGAATAGGAGGAGGAGGACTGGGTATAGGCGCAGAGGATCGATAAGCGGTTAATAATTTATCCATGTACCCTTTTACAAATCATTCCGTCATATAGAAACATAGCCTGCGATCAATGATCATTTGTTCATCTTTTAGTTTAGTGAAGTACATGATATTAATTATTTCAGGGATACTGTTACTCCAATATTTCAGGGGAAAGAGTCATAAAAAACAAAATGGAAAGACAACTGTGTGTTACGCCAGTTCTTTGACACCACACTGCTACTCAGCGGGGGTTTGAACCAGCGACCTCTGGATTGGAAGGACGCACACTCCAACTGCTCTAAGCCAAAATAACAGACTAGCGGTTTTTGGCAGTTATAGAGTTCTTAAGACACTGATGTTTCCACCCAAATAGAGAGGAGGAGATGGAGACATCTAATTGGTCGGTTTAGAGCATGTAATTGCCGAGTTGTGTTATGTGTGTGTGAGTGTGTTATGTGTGCGTAACGGTAGAGAAGTGAGAAAACGAGGGAGGGCGAAATTATGCCAAGGAAGCAGCGGGGGGGGGGGGGGGGGGGGGGTGAGTTCAGAGGAGGAAGGATAAGTCTTATAGACACATGTTGACAACAGACCAACAGAGAGAGGGGGAGGGAGAAGAGGAATGGAAAGTCACTACAGGATGCCACACACTGTGACAAAGCTGACTCAGGCAAGAACAAAGATAACAGTAACCCTAACCCTAACCCTTATATAATTATATGAAAGAACAAACCATAGCAGATCAAGCAGCAGAGAGCTCCCCTCTGGGCGCATGGCGATGTGTGTCCCGACACAACATCACACACACTAATTGTATCTAGTTTTATATTATAGCATCGTAAAATTTGATGCGTTTAAGAGACATTTAATCTATTTGGTTTGTTTCAAACGGACGGAACACACACGAATAAATGACGTACAATTATAAATTTGACAAATTCATTTGAGAGACATTTCATATATTTGGTACAGGCCTACCTAATCTATTGTAGTGTAAGCTATATCATGTATACAGACAGAACACACAGCTATATTTCACATTGCTGCGAACATGACTGATCTCCTTTCCTTGAAGCTAAGCGCTTCTATCTGGCGAAGATGGGTTTGGATAACGGTTGAGCAGCTTCTCCATCTTCGTGGGCACACGCCTTTGTGGGAATTTCATCTGGCACGGATGGGGGGGTTGCGTCCTTTCATCTGGCACGGATGGGGGGGTTGCGTCCTTTCATCTGGCACGGATGGGGGGGTTGCGTCCTTTCATCTGGCACGGATGGGGGGGTTGCGTCCTTTCATCTGGCACGGATGGGGGGGTTGCGTCCTTTCATCTGGCACGGATGGGGGGGTTGCGTCCTTTCATCTGGCACGGATGGGGGGGTTGCGTCCTTTCATCTGGCACGGATGGGGGGGTTGCGTCCTTTCATCTGGCACGGATGGGGGGGTTGCGTCCTTTCATCTGGCACGGATGGCCGCTCGCTTGCTTTGGCCTGCAAGCCTTTTGCGCGGCTGAGGTGGATCCGTTTGCACAAACACGCGCAAGCCCCCCTTGTACAGGTACATGTGCACGTTAACGGGGACGTGAGCACATACCACCACCATCAATTAAGGTGCTCCTCCCACCACCGCTGCTGCTGCTCAACCCCATCCCATCTCCAACTGACATCTTTACTACTGTGCTCTGTGTCGACACCAGAACAGAGGTGTCAATCATCCCGGAGAGGATTCCGGGGTTGGCATGGCGATGGTAGAACCGGTGTTCTAGTTCCCAGCAGAATGATTCAACATAAAAATAAATAGATAAAAAGGGAGCCATCTTCTCAGACGGTGAAGAGCAAGGTGCTCCCGGAAATGAGCTCTGGAACACTACAGACTACAGTCTCTGAGCTACAGCTCAACAAGATGATTTTAACGGTTGTTCCTCCTCGCATCGATACCGATCGTTTGCTCTGTTCTGGTTTATTGCGGTTACTTCCTGTGTAAGTCTCAGAAAGAATCTACGAGCCCTCCTATTGGCTGATTCAGGGGACAGAGGGAGCCCAGCGCATACAGTGAGTTTGAAGGATATAATTATGATTTTATTACAACCAACTAATGGGTCAGGTGACCTGCGTCAGAGGATTTCATTGGTTGCTTTCTGCGTCTTACGTGAAAGTAATGGAATCAGAGTACTGATTTGATGTGGTTGTATCGCTCAGGATTGACCAGGCCATGCAAGACTATTTGCATGTCTGAGCCAATCAAAACACTGTTTTCAGACCATTTGCCTGAATAACTGTTACAGTTTGTCTGAAAAACTCAAATCTAACGGCTTCCAGTATAGTATAACAAAGTATGCAAGTATATGTAAGGCTGATTCAAGACTCCTACGCAAAGCCAAGGGGTCTCTTCAACCATTTATCACCCGGTTGGGGTTTATTTTTGGATAATGACTCGCTGTACTTTATCATGCTTATTACACAGCCACTTACTAAAGAAATAAGTAGTGTGACAAGAAAGTATTTCATGAATTTCAAAAGGTTTTTGCCAGTTTGATTCTACGGTTGGAAATTGCCTCCAAAGCAACAGTCTATTATTCATAGTTGCAGTCTGATATACCAAAAGAACAGACTGCTGAATGGTGTAATTGGCATGTAAAAAAGTATAATATGGTATAGTACTACTGTAGTAAAGTATTAATTAGTATAAAATAATGTGTTCAAATGTTTTTGGGTTCCCCAAAATCAAGTCTCATATAAAAATGAGAACCAGGATGTTACCCTCTTAACCTTAAAGGTTTTGAAGGGTTGCTGTTGGCAACCACAGTGTCCTCATAAGACAGAGAGGTGAGGAAGGCTCGGCTACCACCATCATCTTCATCACCCTCAACCCTCGTTTGGATCAACACCTCTCTCTCTCCATCTCTCTCATTTTCTCTGTCTCTAACGTCAATTTTGAGAATGTGTCATGATTACCCCATTGATTCCCCCTCCAGCTTCCTGTCTGTCCTTCAAAGAGAGTCTCTCTCTCTCCTTCGGTCTCTCTCGCTCTCTCCCTTCGTTATTAATGAATCACACCGCCCTCTAGTGGTCACAAGAGGTTACTGCGGGTGACATCAGCTCTTAAAGGGTAAATGCTCCCCACCCTCCCCCAACACATACACACACACAAAATCTAATAAAAAAAGAGAAAAGCAGCAGTACAAATAAAAAGCCCACACTTGTCATCCAAGACAGTCTGATAACACAGTCTGCTATCGCTTGTTAAGTTTTGTCACCAACTGTCAGCACCTCACAGTATTGTAATCAGCTGTTGTTCTAGGGGTGGATATTAACCTGTGTGTCTTTTCATCCCAAATCTTCACCAAACCGCCCAGGGTCATAAATAATGACTAAATCATCACTTAGGCTCTCTCAACCGTGAAAGAGGAAGACTTTTAAGGCCTGTGTATTTGTGTGTGTGTGTTTATGTAATCATGCGTGTAAACGAACGAACGTGTGTGTGTGTGTGTGTGATCTTAAGTAGCCATTTCACAATTGTGCTTGCGCAGCACGTTTAAGCGTGCGTGTCCTTGTCTACATGCAGGTGTGTGTGTGTGTGTGTGTGTGTGTGTGTGTGTGTGTGTGTGTGTGTGTGTGTGTGTGTGTGTGTGTGTGTGTGTGTGTGTGTGTGTGTGTGTGTGTGTGTGTGTGTGTGTGTGTGTGTGTGATAGGGGGAGCAGATGGAAAGGGAGAGAGAAAGAAACCTAAAGCTCCAACAAAAAGACAAAGCTCATCTTAAGCCCAGTGGAGATAGAGGAGCACTGTCTTGATTCAACCTGATCCTCCACTTCCTCCTCCTCACCATCCCTGTCCTACTTCTACTCCTTCTCCCCCCGTCCTGACCCTCATCTTCTTCCTCCTCCCTCTCTTCCTCATCATACTCCTCCTCTTCACCTGTCTCATGAAGAGATGGATATATAGAGTTATTCATGTCTGCCATCTGTCATCATCATCATGCAGACACCATACAGGAACAACACAGAGCGAGAGAGAGAGACATAAGGTGCTGCATATTCAGAAGAGCGATAGAGGGGGGCTCTGTTGAAGCAACCAGAGATTATGGGATGTCTACAGTGTATTGCAAGATGGTCGCTTGGGAGAAATACTGCAGGAATGAAGAACTGTTATATCTGTCACGCTGCAGTATGCAACATGTAGTACTACGATACTGTAATGATACCTTGTGGATCGATGACACATTTGGTATTATTGGCTTAGTAAATATTGCTCAATATTGCTTTATTTGATACATTTATTGTAAAATGTGGCCTGTGAAGCCCTGAGACTGTAACTATGATTAAGGGCCATACAAATAACATTGACTTGACTTGTTTTTTATCTACATTATTACAGCACAAAATAAAGCAGCTATAAAGTAATCTGGATTCACCCATAACAGATTTTCTCATCACTCAAACCTTTATTTAGGTCATTATTAAAAGACGAATATGAGCGACGCTGTCTGCCAGTGGCTATTATTTATCAGTATTAATAGTATGTTGATTTGTATTAGTATGAATTAATTGATTTAAGATGTTCTGCTTCTCTGTCAGCGGTGGACACACTAACATATCAACCTCAACTTTATATCCTGTGTTCCATTTGATCACGTCACTTCCATATGGCGACCCTGATTGGTCAGAGATTAAATCAAAACTCCAAATCAAAATCAAAATGAGCTCAAACAACAATGACCCACTCATCAGTTGAATGTCCTGGTTCTTCGGTGCGTGTTGGCTTGATCAGAACCCTGTGAGATGTTTAATAAACCCTAGTTATGCTTCCCACCTCGCTGCACACCGGGCGAGGTTCACGCGAGCTGTTGATGAATGTAGAATTATCTTGTTATGCAAAGAGCAATGAAACCAAACCCATAGGACGAGGGCCAAGGGGCCAACACTACAAAAGACTTAGAGATGACATAGGACATTAACTGCCGGCTGGTCTGTTGACATTGTAGAGAGACGGACACAATGGAAGAAGCGTTAATTAAGTTGAGCTGATTTCTCGCTCAAATGGCCTTTGGCGACAGCATGAGCCCTCCCTAGCAACAGACCACGTGACCTGAAGCAGACCTTGTACTCATCTCGGTTAATGGGAAATCTTGTTTTCAATATTCGTACACGAGATCTACCCTGATGCACAACTCAGTGTGTTCAGGCCTCTGTGATAACAATTTATATAATGATCGACCTGAAAATGATAACATGCACTTACATTAATAGATATATTTTTAATCTCTTGAAAAAACGATGGCTTTTTAATCAAATGTCCATAAACATTGTGTATTTATACTCTGGATTTAAGCCTTTCAGATTCATAATGTGAGACATTTTGGGTCTTATTACCAGCCTAAAATATCATTTCTAGACACTAAATGCAGCCAGCCTTATTCATAAATTATTAAATTAATTATTAAAGGTGCAGTGTGTACAATGTAGTGGAATCTAGCAGAACGGACTTGGCAGAAATTAAATATTATATATTAATTAGTGCATAATCGTAAGAAAATAAGAATCATTCACTTTTCGTCATCTTAATATGAGCCCTTCATATCTCCATGGGGAGCGGGGCCTCTTCCACGGAGCCCGCCATGTTTCCACAGGAGCCCAGAACAACGGCTCTGGAGAGGCTGCGTTTAACATTTTTATCCATCATAATTGCTATCTTACTTGTAAGCTATGAACTGTAGTTTTACAAACTAATTAACAAGACAAAACGTAGAAACCTATCAGGGAACCTCATCACATGACACTTGGCTACTCAATGCTGTCCCCGACATTGACACCATTTTGGAAGTACCTACTAGCACATTGCATACCAGTATAGGCCATCGTAGCATCTCCTATGTGGCTGGAAAGGGATTGGTGAGGGGGGGTGAGGGGGGGTAGATGCCGCTAGGTCCTACACACCTTTAAACAGAACTCCATTAGAAATATAAGCAGATAAAAATACAGGTAACCTTGATATTAACATATTGCGCCATCTTTAATTTACTGATACAAAATGTGCTTTCTAAATCAATAGCAGTTCAGATGTAGTTTAGAACGACTGGATCAAAATTCTGTGCATATGGAACTACCGCAAATGCAAATGAGCAGGCAGTGATATGAGAAATGCTAATTAGAACACCTGTGAGAATATTACAATGAAAGATTCCAGAGGGTGATTGGCAGCTTGCTGACGGGGGAAAATCCACAACCACTGAATCAACAATCACCCATTCAGCAAAATGTTGTTTTTGTCTCAAAAACGCACTTCTCTCCGTCACTTTTCTTTAAAACACACACACACACACACACACACACACACACACACACACACACACAGCAGGGGATCAACATAGCCCTCAGCGCCCCTGAAGCACGGTATAAAATACAGTGTTTACACACCCAGACCAGCGCTACCTAAAGCGCTTGGGGCCACTTGGGGCCACTTTCCATTATGCTACACTGGCCTGTCTCGACTCGCTCTGCCCCGGCAGCACAGCACGATGGGATCCCTATTACTATTATTACTATTATTAAGTTGTACCTTTAACTGATGATGACGCGCTTGCTTGAGTCGGTGACACAACAACACACACCCTACATTGTGGCCTGTTTAGCTGCATTTTAATTTAACGTAAGATTTGATTAATCTAAGAGACATTTTATGCATTTGGTTTATTTCAAACAGATGGAAAACACAATCAAATCAGCGATGATGAATTCAGTTTGACGTTCGATCAATATCACCAATCTAATAGTGAGAATTATTGTCCAATGTCGTGTAAAGACCAAGACCAACCTGCCCTGTTTCAACCAGCTATTTTGATGTACGAGTGAATAGCGTTCCCCAAATCCCAGCGGTGCGCTTCTTCTTAAACACAGGATCAAACAAATATTGACGAATCAATCTGCGTCTCATACACACAAACGTGTTGTATTTTGATAGGTCTATAATGCGAGAGGCAACCAGGGGGTGGCACCACAGCCCTCTGGGAGGCGGCCAGGCGAACTCAGCCAATGTTTAAACTGGTGATGGAAACGCATATCAGCGCACTACGGTTTGACTCAACGATGCTAAACGTGCCAATGGAACAAGGCCATTAGGGACCAGGGTCGGAAGTCAGCAGGGTCCCAGTTGGACTGTGGGGAGGAAGAGGAAACACAGGGCACGTTGGGAAAACAAAAGTCCCCCCTTGTGCAAGTGTTGACATTTTGCCCAAGTGTGTGTGTGTGTGTGTGTGTGTGTGTGTGTGTGTGTGTGTGTGTGTGTGTGTGTGTGTGTGTGTGTGTGTGTGTGTGTGTGTGTGTGTGTGTGTGTGTGTGTGTGTGTGTGTGTGTGTGTGTGTGTGTAGACTATTAATTTGCATGCAGTTTGGGTAGTGTGTAATATGTTTGCTCATATTCTTATATTATGGAGAGCAAGAAAAAGCTAGAGAGAAAATGAGAGAACGAGAGAGTGAGAGCTAGAGAGACTATCTCATCCCTTTTTAAATGCAAATGTTTTTGAAGATTGACTAAGATTCTCTGTGTTAAGTTAGCACTTTGATGTAAGATGGCACCTGTACTGAAACTAATAGATTCAGCCTTTTCTAATCTTGGAAAAGCAAGACTGAAAAAGCAAGAAAAAAGTAACTAATCTGGCCCAAGGGAGGGACACTTTGGATGGTAAATCTACTGATAGGTACAAACTTAAACCAGTTTAAAATCTCATATAAAGAGCAAACAATGAAATTGGGTTTTGTTGTTTTTGTACATTTTCACTGCTGGGGGTCGAGGCAGGATTAGGACAGCACAGCAGTGGGCAGCTTGGTTTAATCTAAGTAGGTTTGTTTTTCCCACACACAGATTTAACCAAACAACGCAGGACCATGAACAGGGCAGACCTAGCATCTGGAACAGAGTTCATGAACAAACCTTGTGCTGCCCATCAACTAGAAAAGCCAGCAAGGAAGCGAGCTGGTTCTATGATGAGGAGTGTGTCTCCACCACTGAACCACACACAGATATCCTATTCCCCAGGGAAAACATGGCCCGGCTCCTCGGCTCGCTTCAAACTGCTGAACAATAAGCAAACAAGGCTCTTTTTTTTATTGTAGTCTGAAGCCTTACCACACCGACCAGGGACTTGGCAGCAGAGAAAGGAGGGATTTCAACCTGGGATCAATATCTCATCAATTGACACAAGCAGGATTACGCCGTCAATACAAAGTACGCCCCGTGTGTGGAAAACAAAAGTGTTAATGGGTCATTTTAAACCCCTCTGCTTAAATTGCAGCGCCGCGTCAACAAGACAGAACAGGAAATGACAACCGATCACTCCACAGCAGGCTGCGGTAATCATGTCAGTAATGATGTCTTTTATTCATTAAATATTTGTATTAATGTCATTCAAATACTAGTGGGTATATATATATATATACACACATTTGTTTTTGAGTGCTTTGTTGAGGTCCGCAAAGGATGTTTTGGTATGGCATCTGTACAATAGACATTTCAAATGATGATTAATGTAAAAACAGCCATTTTTTCTTCTTTATCATCAAGAAGTAATTATTTTGATCAAAGGAAGGTGAGCTAACTCACGGTCACACCTCAAGTTGCAATTATTATGTGATCTACATTCCCACAGTTGAATTACTTAATGACATCTTACTATCTAATTCTAGTCCATCATAGCTTATAGGAGAAGAGTGAGTGTGTGGGAGGGGTTTTAAGGCCATAAGTATCAGAGAAGAGCCCCCCCCCCCCCCCCCCCCCACAGTGTGTCTGAGTGGGCAATCTTGATGGCTTTTTGTCCCCTGCGGGATACTGTAGTGCCATCTCCCATCCTTATGTGAATGCCATCGCTATCTCTCCGCCTCATTAAGACCAACACACACACCGGATCCCAGCTCAATGAATCTCTGGGCTGTGCATTAAGGAGCTGAGGATCCCCAGGATCCAGACCCACCGTGGAGATCACAGAGAGATGAGGTAATGAGATAAGGTAAGGAGGTAAGGAGATGAGATAAGGCGGTGGAAGCGGATACGATGAGCTTCTTAGTGCCGGAGGTCACGGGCTTAGGAAACCCTAAGAAGAGAACTTGAGCTTTTCAACCAAAAAAAGACAGAAATACAAGCCCTAATGCAACCTCGTGGATCTGCGGGGAACTGAAAGGACCCCTGGAAGAAAAGATTTGACCGGTGTTTGTGGAAGTAAACAGTCCACAGCTACACGCTGGAGTTTGATGAATAGGGAGGCAATTCATCACAGATCTTGTCAGAAGGTCTGTTGACCCACAAACACAAACACACGACCGCTAGGTCAATAAATCCATCTCATGCAATATTCAACACCAGCCCTCCTCAACCAATGTTTCCACGGCTGCTTCCGCTTGTACAACAAGGAGAAAGCAACACCAGTAGAAGTAGCAGTCGTCCACACAATGTTCCACACAACACTCGCCGAACCTCAGCAGCTCTGCGACCTCTGTGATATGTGAAACTATTTATTACTTCAACAAAAGAGAGGGAATGATGACGGTACGGGTTGAAAGAGAGAGAAAAAAAATGCAACTGTAGTGACAACAACAAAGTCAGCTCAATGTCTTCTGCCAGGGTAAACAACCGACGCGTCATTCTGATGAGCCGCTCTTGTAGGTAAAATCCATTCAGCGCCCTGGATAGCGCTAGTAAGAGAATCGTTTTTGTTTTTCGCACAACTTGGCCGAGCGTTTCTCAATTAACCACACGGGCACAAGTGAAGTTATAAACAGTAAATTATGGTAAGAAGTTATTTTTCATGGCTGCTGGCGTTTACATTGGTTCTGGTTTGGTTACATTGGACGTTTATCAAACGTGTCAACTTATGAGCCGTATGTTGAAACCAGAGGGTAAACTAGACTAGACTTTAGGTTTGACTATACTGTGAATATTTTGTGTTTTCTTCTTAAATGGATTTGATCATGGATTTTCTTTTCACGGCCGTCGGCAGCGCGTCATCCAATCGACTGACCAGCCAGTGACGCACAGGTTTGACTTGATTAAACGTTAGTATGATTTAAAATCCTACCGTCTATGGTTCAAATGGTCATCAATAATCAGTAACAAATAACCAGTCATCTATTTGTGTTTGGATTAAACCAATCGTCTGATGAGATCTGTTCTGGGATTCTCCGCTAAATATAACGATAGCAATGACTCATTCCCCGCGGAGTAATTTAAAATCGGTTCAAGTTTCTGAACAACACGGAAACCCAGAACACTTTAATCAGGTCAGACGGAGGAGTGCATGGGAGAATGGAGGAGATTAATCTGGTTCATTCTTACATCCTCGTCCTCGCAGTGTTGTTGGAATCGGTGTCGCAGGTCTGGTCCCGGTCCCGGACAAGGGTCGAGGGTCGTCGCCTCGTCTTCGACCCCTTGTCCCAGGAGAAGACTCGCCTCCGGTGGGCAGTGGTCCGGGAACGACTTGTTGGTGTCGATTTTACCCGCAAACCTCTGATACAGTGAGGCCATGGCGAGGGTTTCCGGGTCCCGAAACGCAGATTCAAAGAGGCAACCGGAGTCGGACAGGTCCTGCTGCACTTAAGTCAAGGCGAATGCAAAACAATCACTTCATAATGATGATGGGGATGCTCCGGGTTGGTTGACACTGAGGAACCGCTCTTGGGACCAAAAACAACACCGGTATGAGTCAGTCTCACTCTGAAGTCACGGCACGTAGTGGCGGGGAGAGACCGGCTCCGATTCTTCTCGACGACACCGAACACACAGCCGTCTTAACTATCCCCCAAATGGAGGCAAAAAACAAAAAATCTCCTCTTTTTGGGAAGATCCAAGGGAATGAAAACGATTCTCTTATCCGGATTCGGTAGAGTTATATTCTTCCCGGTTAGTCCCTGATAACATGTCCAAAAGACAAATAGACTACTAGATAGAGGAGACTTAACGGAGGTTTACGGGACGGAACTTGACTTTGCAGATAGTGTGTGTTCCTACATGTCCCTCACTTTATTACCAAACTGTGGCGTTGGTTTTCCCCCCCATCAGGGCTGTGTATTATTATTCAGAGTGCAGCAGCGCCCCCAAGCGGTGAATAATACAAAACGTACTAAATTATACATTAATATAAAAATGAATATATGTATATACAATTATACACATGGTAGACACAAGTATGCACTGTATTGTTTTCACAGTCACTGCAAATGAGCACAATCATTCAGCCATGTTCTTTCCAGTTTCATATTTCTAGAGTGCTGCAGACTGTGTTTAAACAACACATCCACATTCCCCCAACTCCACGTTCTTGATCTGTCCCGTTCTGTCACAAGAGACTAGTGCGCTTCCTCCTGCTGCTGCTGCTGCTGTTGTTTTCATCTGCTTCACGTTCACATCCTTCAAACTGATGAACTCCTCTCATACACCTCCTCACTGCAGGGTCGCTTCCTCTCCTCTCCTGCTGCGGGGAGCAGGCTTCAGATGACGGGACAAAACAACCGACAAGTTGCTTACTCTCACTGCTTCGCTCTCTTTTGGATGAGCAACGAGTCAACATTTTGATGGTAAGAAGATCCATGACAACAAGAGACTTCTAAATTGAGAATCTTTCTCCTTTTATTTGGTTGAACATATTATATTTGGCATGATTCATAATATGAATACAGATCAGAGTGTGTATCATACAAGAGAGTCAAGATATTTTTTTGTAAAAGCGCTATTTGCACTTCAAACCTTTTTAGTTTTTTTAACCAAATCTTTAAGCTCTGTGAAAAAAAAATAACGTAGCCCTGTATTTGAACTCACACATCCCTCTCCATCTTCACTTATTTTTTCTTCTCTCGCTCCCTCTCACCTGCTAGCTCACCCCATCACTACACCCATTACATTACAGAGATTAGCCTAGCTTCATGGACTGTGGCAAATTAAATCAGCGCGTAATGGCATCCTCTGAACCCGGCCAGAGGTAGACAAGAGGCCAACAGCGCCACTGAGGTGTAATACCAAGTGACTACCGCCAGGGAGCAGCACCACGCGACTTTTAATTCCCCCAGCGACAGACTGTCGTCAGCGGGAAGGGATCGGTATTCAACAGCCGTCCTCCGGCGGATTACAGCGAACTTCCAGAGGAGACACAAAGATCAATCTATGACTGATCAACTGGGGGTTAGAGTCGTTGGTAAAATAATTGTAAACTATGTCATCAGTTTGAAAATGTACTACAAAGATCTTCAAAACACTCACTCACACACACACACACACACACACACACACACACACACACACACACACACACACACACACACACACACACACACACACACACACACACACACACACACACACACACACACACACACACACACACACACACACACACACTAAAGTTTACTAGGAGGATGGTGTGGGCCTCATTAGTTTGCATACTATATTCACATCTGGTGTCTGACTCAGACCTTCCTTCAACAGCATAGATGATGATGAAATCTCTTGGTCGGATATCAGTCGTGCACTCCAGTTGTCGCTGGCGTTGTGAATCCATCAACTGACGACAGGGTTGCCATTAGTTGCATCGTGTTACGTTTCTAATAGACCTTTGATCAAGATTCAAGAAGAGCCGAGGTAGAAATCGATCATTAACCTCTAGACACATAACTTTCATCACACTTTTGGATAAAAGTCACTTTTCAAATACAAATATTTAAAACACTCCAATCACCGATATCACATATATTTATAAAATATGTTGTATATTGGTGATCACACGCCGTAACAGGGTTACTGAAGCCACGCCCCCATTCCAAACCTCCCAGAATGCACTTCTCTACCAAAAACAAACAAACAGTTCTATACTTTTTAGTCTTTCAAGGCCTTTAAAATATATAGAGAAATGCTGAATAAATGCGCTATTACCAGGGCGATAAGCAGCCAGCCACCAGCGCCCATCACAGCACTCTGTGCCGAGTAAACAATAATTAGGAGAGGAAAATGGATACCTTTTAGACAGGATGACTCGTGATAAACACGTAAATTAAGCTGAGCAACAATTAAGCTGTGTGTGTGTGTGTGTGTGTGTGTGTGTGTGTGTGTGTGTGTGTGTGTGTGTGTGTGTGTGTGTGTGTGTGTGTGTGTGTCAGCCACTACAGAGTGCATTAGTGGGAAAATGCAATTAACTTTAAATCAGAATCGGGACAGTGCCCACAAACTACTAATGGACCGGACCAAAATATGCACCATAGATTTAGATAATAAAAATACGAAATGACAGCCACCGTCTCCCGACATGAAACCACACTACTGAGAGAATACAGTTTGTTTAATGTTTCACCTCGGTGACCTCCGAACAAAGCAAGGTCGTCTCAGCGGTCAGGAGGGCACCAGGGGATGGAAACAGATCTTCACAAGAGGAAATTCATGAATTTATACCCTGGCTGTCTCTCTTTAGTCCACCACCCAGGAAGGCTCTCTCTCTCTTTCACTTTCTCTTCTTGTGAATGCTGTCATGACCCCGTCCACCTCCTCCATCCTCCTCTGTACTCCTCCATCTCTATTCTTCACTTCCTCCAGTCTCCCATGTTCTCCTCCACCTCTATTTTTCACCTCCTCCCTTCTTTTCTGTACTCCTCCACCTCTTTTCTCAACCTATATTCTTCACCTCCTCCATTCTCCCCTTTATTTCCCACTCTATTCTCCTCCAGCTCTACTAACCTCCTCCTGTCTTCTCCTCTCTCCTCCATCTGATTTATCGTCCTCTGTTCTCCACCTCCTGCTCCTCTTCTGCTCTCCATCTCCATTTTCCTCCAGCTCTCTTATGCCTTATCTCCTCTCCATTCCCCTCCCCCTCTCCCCTGCTCCCCTCCCCTTCCTCCTCCCCCCTGCTCCCCTCCTCTATGGGGGCTGAGTGTACCAGAGCCGGATGATGTATGGCTGGAAACCAAACGATTTAAAAATTGAAATCTTCTAAAAAATCTTTCAACTTATGAAAACCAAACGAAAATGTTCAATAAAAAGTATGCAGCAAAAAAGTTTCACTAAGCCTATTTTGCACTTTATAGCACTCTATATATATATATATATATATATATATATATATATATATATATATATATATATATATATATACAAAGTATGGAATTTTCTGGCACACTGAGCCAAGGCGAAGTGTGTCTCAATCCTATTTGAAACGGAAGAGATAAAGTCCCTGTGAAATTCCGAGGGACAGTGGACAGGAATGATGGAGGGGAGAGAGGGAAAGGAGGGAGGGATGGATGGGGAGAGAGGGGGAGGAGGGAGGGATGGATGGGGAGAGAGGGGGAGGAGGGAGGGATGGATAGGAGTGAGGAGAAGGGAGGGATGGATTGAGGGGAGAGAGAGGGGAGAGGAGAGAGGAGAGAGGTAGAATAGTGAAAGAGGGAGGGAGGGATTGATGGGGGTGAGGAGAGAGAGAGGTAGAATAGTGAAAGAGGGAGGGAGGGATTTAGGGGAGAGGAGAAGGGAGGGAGGGATTGAGGGGAGAAAGAGGGGAGAGAAGAGAGGAGAGAGGTAGAATAGTGAAAGAGGGAGGGATTTAGGGGAGAGGAGAAGGGAGGGAGGGATTGAGGGGAGAGAGAGGGGAGAGGAGAGAGAGAGGAGAGAGGAGAGAGGTAGAATAGTGAAAGAGGGAGGGAGGGATTGAGGGGGGTGAGGAGAGAGAGAGGTAGAATAGTGAAAGAGGGAGGGAGGGATTTAGGGGAGAGGAGAAGGGAGGGAGGGATTGAGGGGAGAGAGAGGGGAGAGAAGAGAGGAGAGAGGTAGAATAGTGAAAGAGGGAGGGAGGGAGGAGGGAGGGCCAGAAAGCAACAAGAGCTGTGGAAGAGGGTCTATACAGCGAGAGAGACTTCGCAAATGCAAATTCAACAGCAAAAGCAAAACAAACCCAAAAATAATTTCCCATCTGGTCGGTACGAGAGCGGTGCAGGTACGAGGTTTGAACTCTTATCTTTCCCGAACTCTGCTGAATCCCAAGGGAAAAACTACTTTTAAATATGACAAATAAAAAGCAGTTAAACAGTCGTTTACCTATCCAATATCATGAGTTATTCAGTCAGGATATTGGACGATTTTTTTAAATAACACCTTCTACCAAAAAGCAGACCTATCCCGGTCTAAAACATCCATTACTCCACCTTCCATTGAATATAAACACATTTCTATAATACTTACTCCCTACCATACATATAATAATCTTCTACACAATACTTCTTTCACAAGGTATTGATGGAATTGTACTGATTAATCATAAAGTATGTTTCCTGGCACACAGCTGGAAAAACGTGGATGTGCACTTGCACACTCACGCACAACTACACACACACACACACACACACGCACACACACACAACTACACACACACACACTCACGCACAACTACACACACACACACACTCACGCACAACTACACACACACACACAACTACACACACTCACGCACAACTACACACTCACCCACAACTACACACACACACACGCACAACTACACACACACACACGCACACGCACACACACACACACAACTACACACACACACACACACTCACGCACAACTACACACACACACACACACTCACGCACAACTATACACACACACACAACTACACACACTCACGCACAACTACACACTCACGCACAACTACACACACACACACACACACACACACACACACACACACACACACACAATGATTTCTTACTCCCCGTGTTTGATCCCTCTTTATTGTATTTTTGCTGGCAGCTCATTCTTTAATTAAAATAAAATGGTATAAATAAACGGTCAAGAAAACCTTTCTTCAATAATGTTGGCCTTGGATTTTATTTTTTATTTTATAAATAAATAACTAATTAAAATCAATAAAGTTTTCCCCGCATTCATTTTTTCTGCTCTATCACGGTTATTTAGTATTCCAGCGGACGGAGCGAAAAGGTTGTGTGAGTGACATCACACAACAGTGGACTTTAAGTAACTATTGATTTAGCGGGGGAAAATACAACTTAAAGGCCATATGAGAGAAATGGAGCCAGGACTAACGTCCGCAGAGAAATCACTTATTCGCTGGACTGCCAGTCAGTCATCCTCCATTTCAAGAGGATAGAACAAATCCATACTCAGAATCAATGCCATTTTGAGGATTAGCATCTGTCGTCGTGATAGCGCTAATTTGACCTTCATGTCACAAATGCAAAACTGTAAACAATGTTTTAAGTATTCAAAAAGAAACAAAAGACAAAAAAAGGACAAAAAGAAAGAAATGAGAAAGAAAAAGAAAAAAGATAGAATAGAAACAAGAAAATAAAAGAAAGATGGGAACTGGGAATCTGGGAATCAAACCCCATAACCACTACACTATTCTACCCCCTTAAAGGTTTTTTTTTGGAACGACAAACTATAGTTTAATCAAACCTTGTCCCGTGGCTAAACAGCCGAGCAAACACTCCTGTAAGACAAAGAGCGCGGCGGCAGGGCGGACATTTTGTGAGGTGGGACGCGGGTGAGAGAGCAGCTGGTGGGTGTGAGGCGAGCTAGAGGAGATCAAAGCCCCACCGTCTATCTGTAGCTATCCACACCTGCTCCTGCTACAGAACCTTCACTGGTCATAAGAGGCACTTTGGATATAAGTTTGCTATATTGCTATATAATATTAATATTAAAAGGATCTGATGAAAGCGGGGACAATGAATGAGAGGGGGTGAGTGGAATGTGAGAGAGAATCTTTCTTCCGAATGCGACAAAGAAAAAGAAAATTGGAATTAAAGGACCGGGAAAGGAAACTATGAGGAATGTGACTTGATCGTTTTTTGTGGCTTGTAGCGAGAGAGAACCTACCCAACTGTTAAAACAACATTATGTCATGGTGTACTATATATACCGCGTCTATTATACACTACACCCACTCAGACTTTATGAAACCACCACGGAAACATTCCCCCTTCAACAGACAGGAGCCAACGGGGAAGCAAAAAACAGAACAATAACAGTAACAACAAAAAAAGATCCCATTTCTATTTCTTTTAAAGTCACAGCTGACAGACCGGGAGCCGTCGGTCTGATTCCTCGGCCTGTGAGGCAGCAAGACACCCAGAGGGCAGGGATTCAAACCCAGCCTGCGAGACCTGCCTGGAGTTCACTGTGCCGTGATGGGAACTGTGAGGCAGACTTCCCAGCGCTGCTCAGCGCCGTGTCTGAGCCAAGCCGACCAGGAGGAATATAATAGGGGTCGTGTTTAACCGCTCAGGCATTGGCAGCTCTCGGTAACCAGAAAAAGTAAAGTAACAAGTTTGCTTCTACACTCATTTAGGAATCCAGACAAGGGGAAAAAGTTAAGTTTTCGAGGCTGGGTTTTGTTAGTGATCAAGAGCACTTAAGTAGGAGTCTGGAATTCAAAGGGATTTGAACCCACATTCATTTGATCCCAGGATAGCCTTGCTGACCTTAAAGGGACCTCCATGTCCATCTGGCTAGCATGAGTGTAAAAATGTAACCCTCCTTTTATTTCTTAATCACTAATGAAAACTTGTAACGCTGCTCTGGTATTTTACATTTAAATCTAGCAAGGCCTTTAATATGAGCCTTGTACCCACAGTTGTGACGATCTTCAGTCCTGTACTACGTTATAGTTACATAACCAATGTGTTGATAGTAAAGTTTAAACCATGTTTTGCTTGTCTGTAAGCCTATCCCACTGTCCACACTTTACATGTACAAGTAGTTTTGTAATACCTGTACGAAACAAGTGGGTTTTTGTAAGTCTGTCCCACTCTCTATGCTATTAGAGCAAGTTATTGTGACCCCAATTCACAAAGATCTCTCAAACACATCCTCCGTGCAGTAACTAATGCACAAAGTATCCTGGATATGTTAGAACATAACATTTCTCTATTACCCACCACCCCATCTCAAAAGCCTCCTCATCGTTTGGGCAAGGTCTGCAATATTTAACAGTCTGAGAGGTCTGGCCGAGGCCTCTGCAGCCAAGGCCGCTTTTTCACAAGTGCTTTTATGTTTTCACAGGCAAACAATTCATCCTCGCAGGCTGGTTAGGGAGTCCTGGCACACAGCAGACCTTCTCCCCTAATGTGCCTTAACCTCTGGGAGCGAATGAAGAAAGATGAGAAAGTGATGAGCGGACAGGTGCTGCGGCGGCGTTTGATTTACCTCCCGGCACGGGCCAGAGGCCTTGAGATCCGCTGGGGAGGGAGGGGTACGCCGGGGGAGCGGAGCGAGGCGAACATCAACAAACGCACCCCCTGCAATCACTCCACTCGCCAGATGGAGAAAATGGAAAAACACTTTTGTACACCTTCACAAAAGCCCTGGCGAGTCTATCAACATGAAACACCGTCAGCTTGACAATACGGAAGCTTCCTTTGAATTTTTGCTGTCTTTTCATCATTTCCATAATGCGTCTTCACAACATCCGTTGTGTCGTCTGCACGCAAAGTCAACAAATTACCGCATTTGGTTCATATTCATCAGGACTCAGCCTCGAAAGACAAATCCAATAACTACCCAACAACACAAAAGGAATAACCGAGCAACGTCTGCACACAAAATAACTGACAAACAACGGAGGATAATGACCGTGTTGTGCTCGGTTCGCTCATACACGTTGTGTTGTGCTCGGTTCGCTCATACACGTTGTGTTGTGCTCGGTTCGCTCATACACGTTGTGCGCGAGCGGTGGCCCCCGCCGAGCCTCTCGCTCCAGACAGGACGGACGGTAGAGATGCAACAGTGAAAGGATTCTCACCCTCTTGGAGGCGGTGGTGTCAATGTGCTGAGTGGTCATTATCACAGACATGGCTAAGTCCTTCAGCACACTCCTTTTAGAAGGGGGAAAAACCCAGACGACCGTCCTCCTCTGCTCCTTGGCGTGTCGAGAGACTGACGGTTTCGGATAAGTTGTAGCCTTGTTTACCCGTCTGGGTCGGGACCCCCCACCCCACCCTTCCTCCCTGTCGGGCGTCGATTGGTCTTCAGCAACGATTGGACCGCCTGGCACGGCACCAATCCATCACCGCAGCGACACAAACGCAGCCGAGGCTTTAAGTACCCAGATCCATTCTGGAGGACAGGGGACTTCCAAGTGTCTGCTTCCTCCTCTAACTCTTCTCTCTCTCTCCCCTACCTCCCTCTCCCCTACCTCCCTCTCCTCTTCACCCTCTCTCTCTCCCCCTGCCTCTCACCTTCTTCCAGTCTCTCTCTCCCCCTGCCTCTCACCTTCTTCCGGTCTCTCTCTCCCCCTGCCTCTCACCTTCTTCCAGTCTCTCTCTCCCCCTGCCTCTCACCTTCTTCCAGTCTCTCTCTCCCCCTGCCTCTCACCTTCTTCCAGTCTCTCTCTCCCCCTGCCTCTCACCTTCTTCCAGTCTCTCTCTCCCCCTGCCTCTCACCTTCTTCCAGTCTCTCTCTCCCCCTGCCTCTCACCTTCTTCCAGTCTCTCTCTCCCCCTGCCTCTCACCTTCTTCCAGTCTCTCTCTCCCCCTGCCTCTCACCTTCTTCCAGTCTCTCTCTCCCCCTGCCTCTCACCTTCTTCCAGTCTCTCTCTCCCCCTGCCTCTCACCTTCTTCCAGTCTCTCTCTCCCCCTGCCTCTCACCTTCTTCCAGTCTCTCTCTCCCCCTGCCTCTCACCTTCTTCCAGTCTCTCTCTCCCCCTGCCTCTCACCTTCTTCCAGTCTCTCTCTCCCCCTGCCTCTCACCTTCTTCCAGTCTCTCTCTCCCCCTGCCTCTCACCTTCTTCCAGTCTCTCTCTCCCCCTGCCTCTCACCTTCTTCCAGTCTCTCTCTCCCCCTGCCTCTCACCTTCTTCCAGTCTCTCTCTCCCCCTGCCTCTCACCTTCTTCCAGTCTCTCTCTCCCCCTGCCTCTCACCTTCTTCCAGTCTCTCTCTCCCCCTGCCTCTCACCTTCTTCCAGTCTCTCTCTCCCCCTGCCTCTCACCTTCTTCCAGTCTCTCTCTCCCCCTCTCTCTCCAGTATTCTTCTGAGCTGTACCAAGCCCACTTTGAAACACATACACAGTTCATCGATATGTATCTGAGGGATAACTTATTCTCTCCAACTTATCCCCATTACCTGTGTGTGTACTCCCCAACCCCTTTGCTTTCACATGAGGGACTGTGTGTGTGTGTGTGTGTGTGTGTGTGTGTGTGTTAAGCTGCTGAGCCAGCCGTGGAAAAGGCCAATCTGTTTCTTGAAGTCTCCATCACAAATGTATGTGTGTGTGTATTATAGGTTGCAGTGTTTGGAAGCAGAGAGAGAGAGAGAGAGAGAGAGAGAGAGAGAGAGAGAGAGAGAGAGAGAGAGAGAGAGAGAGAGAGAGAGAGAGAGAGAGAGAGAGAGAGAGAGAGAGAGAGAGAGAGAGAGAGAGAGAGAGAGAAGGGGGTGGGGGGGTCGGAAGAGATGGAGAGAGGGAAAGAGAAAAAGAAAGACAGGGAAGAACGATAGGGAGAGGATGGGAGCGGGAGAGAGGATGAGAGAGAGAGAGACACAGAGACAGATGCAGAGGATGAGAGAGACAGGATGAGAGAGAGTGAGAGAGACAGAGGATGAGAGAGAAAGAGGGAGGATAAGAGAGAGCGGGAGAGGGGATAAGACAGACACAAAGAGAAAGAGAGAGAGAATGAGAGAGAGAGAATGAGAGAGAGAGAATGAGAGAGAAACAGGATGAGAGAGAGGGGAGGGATCAACTTCCTATGTGTGCATTACAAGTGATCTACTGCAATGTAAACAATTGTGTACATTATTTAAAAAGGAAAGTGCTTGTTGCAGTGATAAAGACATCCATTAATGCATCAGACTCCCATGCGTCCTCCGTCAAATGAAAAGAAAGAAAAGTGGTGACGGACCTAGTCATCTATAAATCAGTAAATCAACCACCACCACCACCCCCTGCAGGGGACTGGGCATGCAGCTTGTATTTACAGTATGTGTCCTTTAGAGGCGCAGCAGCCGTGCAGCACCGTGTGGAGCCACCGATATACCCTGAGCACAGCTCTGCCCGGGCCAGCCGAGTCACGGCCAAAACATGAAGAAAAGAAAATGTTGGTGGGTGGGGTGGGGAGGGAGGAGATGTGTTGCTGGGTGGGGTGGGTGGAGGTGTGTTGGTGGGTGGGGAGGGTGAACATGTGTTGGTGGGTGGGGTGGAGTCGGTGGGTGGAGGCTTTGGGAGTGAGGGGTGAGGCAGCAGGATTACAGTGTAAAGGACGCTGGTGGGTCTTGAAAAAGCATGAGGTTGAATTGAGCCCGTAACTCGGGCGGGGAAAACAAAAGTCTGAGCGATCGGGAGAGCTTGTTTTATCCGTCGGGTGCGCTCTGACCCCGGTCAATAGACAAACAGAGGTAAACGCACACGGCGGACAGCAGTTAGACGCACCACACATATTGTATCTCCATGAATGCGATTACTCTGCAGCAAACTGCTACATAGAGCTAAAGAGGATTACTAATCCATACAAGACTATGGGCCCGGCGGTAACTCAATATGTTACTCTCCCAGTCTCTGTATGCCAACACGTCAATATCGTTATTTATGAGTTCTAGACCATACAATACCATTCAGAGTTATTTTTTGTCTAAATTAATTATGATGACTAGACAGAAAGAAATCTATACATGAAGGTATCAAAAAGCTGGCGGAAGAACTGATTTTAGTCAGAGACCATAGGGATACACTTGATGAACTTGCAGTTGAACTGTGAGAGATATGTTGACGTCATCAGCATACCGTGACTACATTTCGATAGTTTGGGTCCAGGTTTCCCATGAAGAGTGCCATTATTCACCTTTCACTGTGTTACTCGCTCCTTTACAACAATAATAAACTTTATCTGTAAACGAGAGACAGAGTCGGCTATGGTAGGAGAGCTTACCCTGAGGCCAAACAAGTGTTTGGGGATATTATCAACAGTGTTATAGTTTCGGTGGACTAATTTGGTTTTCAGAGCGAGGGCGTTCAACGCGCGGAGCCAATCTATTATGGGTATTCTGGAGTTAGAGTCTAAGACCTGGGATGTACGGTGGAGACGGCTGGGTCGATTCTGCGGTACAAATCCAGTGGGCGTCTGGCGATCTGGTACACTTGCTGCTTTTGCACTTTTGGTGAGGGAGATGTCCAGTGTAGATATCTCCATCTCTCTGTCTCCCTTTCTCTCATGGTATGTCTTTTTTTTTTTTCATTCTCTCTCTCCTCCTTTCATACAATCGCTATAGCTATGTCTCTCTCACCCCCTCTGTCTCTCATTAGTTCCATCTCTCTCTCTCTCGCAATCCCTGCTTGTTAAGCCTTGTGATTGGTTGGAATCGGTCGTTACAGCTCTCCATTACAACGTTAAGCTTCCCTCTACGTTACTGTACCTGCTGTCATCAATAATTATTGATCTGTTTAAAGGAAGCTGGGACAACTGCATACCATTTCCTCCCGTTGGATGTTTTTTTAAAGCAGTAACAAAAAATATGTTGCTTGTTTCCGAGAGAACAGCAGCCGGTAAATCTTCACAGTTGTATAGCTCTGGCCCAGACTAGCATTAGCATAATTGGACCGCTGTTGGCGACACCTTTTGTGGCGACAATAACAATAACAACTTCGTTCACATTTATGACAAAATAAACTTGTGATTCCAATTAACGGCTGTAACACCCTGACATAAATACACAAATGACTCCAGTTAAATAATAAAACTCTTTCATATCTGCGTAATCTGCAGAAAACATAAATGAAACCGTTTGTTGCGTGCTGAGGTTTGTGTTGTTGTGTGGTGAGGTTTGTGTTGTTGTGTGCTGAGGTTTGTGTTGTTGTGTGCTGAGGTTTGTGTTGTTGTGTGCTGAGGTTTGTGTTGTTGCGTGCTGAGGTTTGTGTTGTTGTGTGGTGGTTTATTGGGTATTCGGTCCCTGATACTGTGATATCATGTTGTCCTTGGTTTTTGTTTGGACTGCTCTCAGTTTCCCTGGAAGGAACGGTAAACTGAACTGTAAAAAAGAAAGAGAGAGACTATCATCTCAGAGAATTACCCAGGTCCCTTAGCGGCCCGTTGGAAGCGGCGTGCATCTCTCGCATCGAAGAACACAAGAGGTCAAATCTACTTTAGAGCCAATTCACGGCCGTCAACCAAAGAAACATAAATAAATAACAGGGCTTTTTCCAACAGGCCACATGTAAGATGAAACCCAACCCCAAAAAACCAGATAAAATAGAAATGGGAACCCCAAAACACGGTGTGTGATGAAGCACCCGAGAGATGATTGTTGAAGGGCAGTCCATGGCTGAGGGACCATCAGAATTCAAAGCCCCCAAACCATGTCGCCGGGGTGCTAGGATAAGCTAAGACACACACACACACACACACACACACACACACACACACACACACACACACACACACACACACACACACACACACACACACACACACACACACACACACACACACACACACACACACACACACACACACAGGTCTCCCCCCCCCCATCCACCCTTTAAAGGTTTTTGTATTCCATTAATGGCCACTGACTTTCCAATTCCCCAGGATCACAGGGAAGGAACGGCGACACAAAATGAGAAAGTCCCAGTGGTACCAGAGAGGAATCGCTGGAGGCCACTCCAACTTATTGTCTGGCAGGAAAGAGCGTGCTCCGTCCGACCTGTCCAGCCCCTCCCCAAACCACACCATATATATATATACTGCATCGTCATTCATCAAAGACTTATTGATATGCACATCTCCATCACTCTTTCCCAATAGACCAATCCATACATCTATAGCTCGGTTAATGGGGTGATTTAGCAGACCCTTTCCATTAAAATGACTCGCAGGGATTTCAGATACATGTCGATAAGGAGCTGATGAGGGGTGAGAATGAACACAGGTAGGGCGTTCTGTGGACGTGTGGGGATCGAACTGAGTTCCCTTCGGCTACAATATCCTGCTCGCTATATTGTCAATACAATAGATCCATCTAAAATGGATAGATCTCCAGACGGACAAACAAAAGGTTACAGAGGCAGAATTTGCCCTGGTGTGTTCACCGGACAAAACACAAATGGCAAAACAAAAAGCCAGATGCCAGCTGGATGAGAAATGACTGACGTCGCTGAAAATCGATTTCAAAGATGTTTTTGGTGGGTGTGTGGGAGTGGGGTGGGATTAGCAAGCACTTGAGAGTTTAGCTGTAATACAAATTCGATTCGAGAGCCAGATCAAATTAGCCATAGTTAATAACTTGACATTCAGGGTATGATGCTCTGCTATTTGGACAAGCGATGGACTTTGGTTAAGCAGCCTCTTGCGTCTCAGGTTCAACTGCTCCATTGCTCAAAATAAAACACACGTTGGAAGTGCTCTGCCGCTGTATTATATTGGGATTGTTTTTAATAGAACCATCAGATTAAAAAACCGGTCCCTACGCCGAGTTTGCCTATAGTATAAAACAATAATCATAAGCGAAATGTGGGATTTGGGAGATAAGACGAGGATAAAAGGGATAAAGGTTCATTCCCTCTAGTGGCTCGTTTCAGTTACCACAGAGGCCGTTTTGAGGCACAGTCTCAGCTGCTAAACTCTGCGGAGCCCAACTAGAAGGCTGCCAACAAACTTCTGTTTTGAAAACTTTCTTTCTTTGACCACAGTGAGTGACACTTCCCAATGACACAAATCCCTGAATACAGAAGCAAGCAGCTGTCAATTGGGTGTGTGTGTGTGTGTGTGTGTGTGTGTGTGTGTGTGTGTGTGTGTGTGTGTGTGTGTGTGTGTGTGTGTGTGTGTGTGTGTGTGTGTGTGTGTGATTGCATGCGTGTGTTGCAATCCAATGAGATTGTGAAACTGTTAAATAGATTCAACAACTCCAACGTTGCTTACTCAAAATGGCACTGCTTGAGACAGACTGTTCCACTGCTATTAAGCCCACTGAGCTTCCTGTCTTATATTCTGAATGTCAGTCTTTAGTATAAGGTCCAACATTCGTTGAAACCAATAAACCAGCCTGGATATCCTTCTCTTTTCCCCCTATGTCTTTCAAGCTTCAAACAGGGCTGATAACAGCAAACAAACGGTTTGATCCTTCGTCCGAGCAAACTAGCACAGAAGCTACATTGATGAATGCATCGTGATATAATCTCAAGTTTATGCACCGCGTTAACAGCTAACAGCTAACAGCTAACCTCGCCAACCCCCGCGTTGCTTTAAACTAATCTAACAAAAGAAAGCGTAAAAGAAACAAGAGCGAGACTCTCTCTCTCTTGACACCGACAAATAACTTGAGCACTCACTCAGCCAAGAGGACAATTTAGGGAAACACAGGCATTAATCCAAGTTGTCTCCATTAGACCCCGGCACGTCCAACGAGAGAGAGAGGGGCCCCGGCGAGAAGGGCCCACTACAGTGCCACCCAGTCAATTTCATGCCAGCCTGATGAGAGATGGGGACGGTCTTTGTGTAAGTGGTTTAGGTCGAGGGCTTCCCATCGCTCGTAAATACTGATCTATTAGTTTGGACGGGATTCCTGCATCCAACCTTCCTCCGATGTTCAGTACGAAGGGACGACGCCACAAGGTCAAAATCCCTTCTGCATCCCATCGCGCCATTGATTCTGGACGCCAGACCCAATTCCAGGCCGACTGATTGATGGCAGGCCAAGCCAATCACAAGGCGAACGGGGAAACGGGGCGGGGCGGGGGGGGCAATACTGTGACAGTTGGTGTTTAATAATGTAAAGGGTCGTTATTCTCAGGCCCAAGGTAAATTACAAACGGTTTTGGAGGGGATTGCCAATGACGAAAATGGGGCATACACTTTGGATAGAAATCTATTGCAATTGCTTTTGAAAGGCTTTTAACCCGGCAAAGTCCATTGGAGTCCATTGGCTTTTTGTCTATTTCCACGTTGGTTTACGGCCGCGAGACCACAGTTAAATGAAATTAAATCCTAAAATACGGCTGAAAACACGGCGTGGAAGTAGAAGGCATTTCCCAAGGACGGCAGGAGAGCCATGGGCTCAGCATGGTGGATGTAACTCTTTTACATCCCTGACCTTTATGTCATAAACCGCCAATTAATCCTTCCCTCATTCTAGCGGTGGGACGAGCAACGAGATGACCATCCATCACAGACAGCATGTTAAGGGGAGGGAAACCTCCGGGTTGACCCGGAATATACACACTCTAGACACAGATTGTCCGCTGTGAATGGCCTGGCTTATAAAATGGAGTGTGGGGGGGGGGGGGGGGGGGGGGGGGGGGGGGGGGGGGGGGGGGGGGGTATTTTAGAGAAGGACATAGGGGAATGAATCACAAATAGACATTTGGTTACTAACTCTGTCCAATGGTGTAATGAAATGTAAAAACTTTTTAATTTCATCAGCAGAACAACAACCTCTGAAAGACAAAAGGTGCTTTGCTCCTTTTCTCAAAACGAAATGAGGGACAGACACTACGGTAAACACTGAGCTGTTTCTTCACATAACACTACTGTTGACTTCACATGGTCCATCGCGAGGGGCTGAGGGGAGAGGAGGAGGAGAATGAGGAGAGAGGGGTGGTGGTGGGTGGGGGTGGGGGTGGGTGTGTGTGTGTGTGTGTGTGTGTGTGTGTGTGTGTGTGTGTGTGTGTGTGTGTGTGTGTGTGTGTGTGTGTGTGTGTGTGTGTGTGTGTGTGTGTGTGTGTGTGTGGGGGGGGGGGGGGGGTTGTAGAGAGAGATATTGTATAGAGCGGTGAGCAGGGATAGTGGATACTGTGCCAGTGAAACTCAGGGACACACACCACTGCTCACCTGACAGGTACTACCGACAGAGCCATGGTGGGGGGGAGGGGGGGGGGCATGGGATGGGGTGTCGGATGGGTGACAGGTAGCAGGTGGGTGGGCGGGCGGTTGGGATGATGGCTCTCCAGTCAACCGTCTCCAGGTTTTCAATCCCCCCCCACCCATATCATCCCCTCCTCCACCCAACCCCTCCCCCTCGTATAATGATCGCATATCCCACCAGACTCCTTCCCCCCCCCCCCTCCAGAATATAAGGCGTGTTGGAGGTGTGTGAGATCATGTGGAGGGAGGAGTGCATAGAGGAGGAAGGTGGGGTGGAGGGTGGTGTATGGACACCCCCTTCCATGGCTGTATCTGCTTTCCCCCTCCCCCGCTCCCCACCAGAGCACCTCCTCCTCTTCGTTCTCCTCCTCTGCTCTACACAACCACGAGCGCCATGGGGATATTGAAGCAGACATATCCTTTTCCTGGATGAAAGGGACATTTTCAGTCACACACCGCAACACACGCTACCCCACCCTCCTCTCCCTACCTCCCCACCCCGGCCTAGATGGACGTGATGGGGGTTAGCAAGCAGCAAGACACTTGCGCACGGAGAGAGGCCCAGAGGCACCACAAAACCAGCCCCCCACACACACCCAGGCAATAATGAGCAAACCGCCCCTTTTTACTCCGCCGAGACGTTCGCTGAGACAAAGCCCTCTCCAAAAAGTGGTTTTGTTGTTTCGAGTAATCTCCGGGACCCCCCCCCCCCCCTTATCTGTGTTCCACTTCACAGTGTCACTGCAGTAATAGCTTTCATTTGCAGGTCAGAGAATGTCTGGCTGCGTAGTTATGATGTGTGTTTTACGCGCGCGAGGGGAAAGGCTGTGAGAGACAAACGTCAAAGCTGCTGTAATTCCTTTGAAAAAAATGGAACGGGTCTATTTATTAGCAGGAATACGACCATTAAACTAGGTCTGGTCGACACCTCATGCTCTCTGTTGACTTATAGTTGTAAGTACCTTCGTTTAGTTTATTGGCAATTACGGACCCGACACCATGAAACTAAATAGTTCTTGGTTCACAGAAAGGTAGTTTGAATAACGGATTTATTTTCCCAGGAGGCATAAAAAATAAATATCGCTATCTTTCTCCCCCCCCCCCCCCTCAAACCAAAACCGTCAATATTGTTCATTTCCAGGAAAAGTCGAAGAAAGCGCATTCGTCCATAAACTACCGTCAAATTGATCATAACAGAGCAGCCTTATGGATCCATTCCCCACACATCCCAGATAGGTTATGTGTTCTGCCTGCAAAACCAGAATACATTACCAGGGAACACCCTTCACAACCGCCGTCGTTCCCAGGAAAGCCCTGAACTAAAGAACCGGCCTTCGTCTCGGCGCGTGTTTCCATTCAATCCTGTGTGGTTGAATCATGATTAATGCATGATTCACACGCCATATCTACGAGTACTTTAATGTAGCGATTCCTGTCGGACTAGAACCAATTACAGTAGAGAATTAAATAGAAAGCATTAGCGTGTGAGTTTCAGCCGTGACGCATTAGCCTTTAGCCCACAGCCTCACAGGCTAGAGCCAGGGAGATAATAATAACACCATACATTATCAATGGAGAACTAAAAACGAAGAGAATAAGAAGGTGAAGCGGATGTTGAGAGGAGAGACACACACACACACACACACACACACACACACACACACACACACACACACACACACACACACACACACACACACACACACACACACACACACACACACACACACACACACACACACACACACCAACTGTGCGCGCGCACACACGCACAGACGATGACCAAGATGGCTAAGCCCCACCTGCTGATCACCTGTGTCTACATCAAATACAGGTTACTTTGGATAAAAGGTGTTAAGAAATGTTAGCTAAATGACTCAAACAGTACGCAAAAAGGCTCATTGTGATGTCACTAAAGTGAAGAGGCCTTTGCATTTTTATAACCATAAACATTTTGGTTTGATCAGCGTGTTTAATTTATCAGTGGGGATTACTCTGGGGGGAGGGGGGGGGGGGGGGGGGGGTGGGTTGTTTAGTCCATTTAGGTTAATAGCCATAATGGAATCTGACTCAAGCACTACAAACTCATCCAAACAGGAGTGCGGTTCACACTCATTTGTCACGTTCTCCTGTAATTGCTTCCAGGAGACAATCCTGTCTCTCCTTCATCTCTCTCTCACACACACGGGCACAGTTTATCTCTCAGACATACACACACTCTCATGCACACTATCTCCCTTTCTCTGTCACACACAGGCCCACTCTCCTTCAAATACACACTCTCGCTCGCGCACACACATACGCACGTATGTGTGTGCACACACACACACACACACACGTTGATCACCAAAACATTAGCTCTGTATTAGAAGCGACCATTAGCAGCATATCATGCCTGCGACCAATTTGCCTCGGGAAAATAGTTGTGCTGGAGGATTCATCAGCACACAATGGACTAGCGAGCCATGTGGAACCTGATCAGCCGGAATGCTAATGTAGTGCTGCTCCGGGCCAGCGGAGGAGGAGGAAGAGGAGGAGGAGGAGGAGGAGGGTGATGAGCCACAAACTTGAGGCTGGGAGAGGTTTAGTTTTAGTGGGCGATGGGAGAGGCGTTCTGAAGAGATGGTTCAGGGGAACACAAGACAGTTGAAAGTGCTGTAGGTGAGATTCAAGAACCATTATTTGAGTGAATTTGTTAAATATGGCCTAGCCATTCATCAGCTATTAGTGAGTGAAATGCGTTATGAGAATACCTGTTTCTAGTCGACTGCATCCATATGAACCAACTTGAGTCCATATTTACATATTCTAAAACGTTTTGTGATTAAGTGAAGATATTGCTCTTGATCAATCCGTAGCACTACTACGTAACCAGCTACGTCACTTTTACTTTGAAATAACTTGTTTTAGGGTTTGGTTTTCCATTAAAAGCCAAGGTCCTTCACAACGTTTCAGTGCCATCAACGACTTTAAAAAGTGAAAGAATGGAGGAAAAAGTTTAAAAGAGAACCTTGAAAACCTTATTTTGCTTTCACCATGACCAAACATTGATGAGTACAACTCCTCTCCTCGTGAGCCAAGATGTGTTGATGCCAGGCGGAGAAAATAAAAGGAACAAATGTGTAGTCCTCTTTGTATCCATGGAGAAATTGAACCCTAGAAAAAAAACACCTTCCAAAAGATAAATTGTTATTTTTCTATTCGCTCTGCGTTTTAAAAAGGCAGGTCAAACAGCATTCAACATTTTACCAGCCACTCTTTTTGCCTTGCAACAGCAAATAATTTTTTTTTTAAAGTGCGACTGAATTGGGAGTTGAAGAAAAGAGGCCAAATTAATTCTAAACGTTCTTCTTATTGCCCATATCTCCCGTCGTTCCGGAGACATAAAGTGTGCACTGGGAAGAAATATTGTCCATCTAGCAAACAGCAAATATAGCGCAAGGCGTTGACCGCTTCCACCGATTTCCAAAGAGACCATAAAACAAACCGCCATCTCGTCTAGAATGCAGCCATCTTGCTTTTCTTTCATCCTATAAAACATTTGTATCCTATAAAACATCTGTTAAATAGTTTGTTATATACGGAAGGTATTCACACAGGGTTTCTCCACTTCCTTTCTGTGTGTTGCTTCATAAGGATCATTTAGGTAAAAAATAAATAAAAGTGTATTTAATAGTAAGGATGGATCCTGCGGATGTATGGTGAAAAACAGGTGTGATGTATCTGTCAATCCATCCATCTATCTTACTAGACATCTATCTCAAAGATGACTTCAGAGATTTTGGCCATTGTGCAATCATAACATTACACTGGCTTTGTCCTTCAGCAATACAATAAACACGTTGAGTAATTAAAGTGCAGATGATTGATGGAACAGAACGACAACAGTGACAAATAACTAAACCAATAGGAATGTTGGGTCAGTCCTTACCAAGGACACGAGTCCTGAGTTATGTTGGGCTTTGAAATAGTACACTTTACACTGTACAGAACATTGTTTAACCGATGATTACTGAAACCTTTCGTTTTCTACTCTGGGTAGCACGTATAGCAAGTATTTGAAGTCAGAAGGATGCATGTGAAATAATAAGTAGGAAAGTCAAACATTGGATGAACTAATGGCAAGAAGGTGATAATAGTTATCCGTTATACAAGTTATGTATACAAAACCCTTCTCAATGCAGAGGCGCTAATGTTTTCAAGGTGAGTGTCTTTGTGTGAATGTCTGTTGCCATATTCCGACGGGAACGCCATTATCTTTTTCTCTCAACACATTAAGGAGAGGAAATCGAAGGACATCATCTCGGAGAACATACTTCACATGCCCATCAGCTAAACCCTTCCACTGGCTCACCCAGCAAAATACAATACTTCCAACTCATCTCGAGAAGACCACGCTGTACTCTCGTCACCACCGGCACTGACACCCTTCACATCAGCCTTGGGACAGTTTACAAGGGATTAGGAGCCTGGTCACGTGGCAATTTACGGAGGAGAGCAGCAGATGGGGGGGGGGTGAACTTTAAGCTCAGCAGGGAGGCCAGCTCGACTGACAGGCAGGCCGGGCAGGACGACGTCTGATAAAGAGGCACGTTGACCTTTAGCAGACTCCAGGGGGCGCCGCGGTATGTTCTTACCTGACAGCACGGCCAGGCAGGAGCTCCTCATTATGGGCCGGGTCGATTAGAGAGCGAGCGAGAGAGCAAGAGCGAGAGAGCGAGAGTGAGAGAGGGGCTTTTGAAAGTGTAGGTGTGTCTTTGTGGGTATAGCCCCCCAGGCAGGAGTGTAAAAAGGCAGTTATTTTTAATGGGTCCGCAAGGGTAACAGTTTTTGATTTTATTCGAGTTTGACTAAAGGGCAAGAAAGTGGCTTCGGGTCACTTACTTAGTGAGTGATGAAAAGCTTGAAAATGGTCTTTCACTATGAATGAATTTATTGAAATGGAAAGATGGCCCCTGAATTACAAAACAATGGCTGGCAACTTGACCGAAAAACGTACGCCTTCGAAAAAGACACCCTGTCGCCCTCCGTCTGAAGCTGCACCATCACAGCGTGTAACCAACATCCTGTCCTGACACGCTACACACGTGTCAGGACAGCCAAAACCACATCTCAGCGCCGCTGCGTCCTCCGTCCTGACGGCACAGATCGGATTCAAAATCCAGAAAGAAAAAAAAAGAGCTTTGTCTCGATCCACTTCCGAAGGGTCGATAATAAACTAAAACGCCCGGCGTCAAGGCCTCCTCCCCGGGATTAAACCTGAGTGCTGGGGGCTGAGCGCCAGGCAGGTCAATACGGCAAGGTGGGTGATTAATGCAGTGGTCGCCGCAGCGTTGATAAACTACGCCTGTATGGTGTCGCCGGGCGTGAGCCTCTGTTGCTCGTGACAAATTGGTTGTGTCAGACTGCTGGTATTTTTTCCAATGCGATCCATACCGTGTTCCAAATGGCACCAGGCGAATTCCAGGACACAACAGTGACACTAACTGGAATAACAGGCCAGACCGCGGAGCACGGACAGAATCACGGGGCGTAGCGGCACTGCAGAATTCACTCCAATGGTGCCCACGTGATGTCCCCACTTGGAAGTGGAGTGTGTGTGTGTGTGTGTGTGTGTGTGTGTGTGTGTGTGTGTGTGTGTGTGTGTGTGTGTGTGTGTGTGTGTGTGTGTGTGTGTGTGTGTGTGTGTGTGTAAGAATAGGGGGATACCTGCCAAGTGAGCCATCTGCCTGAGCTGTGAGGCTACGATGCCGTTGGCTGGGACTACAATCTATTATTTCAGCCTCAGTGGAAACGCTATTGTGAACGGTGAGGACACGGCTCTTAGGAGGACTCTCCACACAAAATGTGTTACAGCACACAGGGATGGACCTGCGTTGTTTATACTGCCTCCGGTGGCCGAGGTGAGGTGGATCAAAAAGGCACTTGGATGAGTTCAAGGCCCAGTTCAAGATGACTGTTGGGACAATTAACTAGATGAAAGGAAATAACGGTCAGGGTGATCGGCAAATGCTACTCTCAAATCACAAGATTTGACACAACAAAGTGATTTGGACTAATTAAATTGGCAACGGAAACCAGGAGAGACGCTTACCATGGTTTGATCAACCAGACCAGTATCGCCATTTAACTAGTAATATGGAAAAATACCTTTTCATAACAAGCATGAGGAATTCTGATTACAGGTACTGTGTGTATGCAATTATTTTGCATTGTACATTTCCAAATATGTGTAAACCCCATTAGCCCCGAAGCTGTGATTTTGGACCGTAATGACAACCATTGCAAGTTTTCATAACACAATATTACAATATGAGCTTAATGGTATGCTTGGATTGTTCCAAGCCTCACTTTTGAGTCTCGTTATGACTGAACGTAACCAAGATAAGATGTGCTTTATTAATCCCGGACGGAGAATTCCGAAAGTGTAACACAGATGCTGACACCACACTGCAGACGGTAAATTAAGAACAATAATATATCCCTGAACATCGCCTCGCGCTCACTTTCAGTTTGGAGGTTAATTGACTGCTCCTTCCCTCCAGACCCCAGCTCCCCCCTCGGTTGCAGCTAAACGCCCTGGTCAGGAGGGTTCCGGTCGGCCTCGTGTTTTCCTCACTCTAACGTCTGTGTACGCAGCATACGGTCGGGGAGCCGACACCTGTCCGCGGGTACCAGCGGGTACCAGCGGGTATCAGCGGGTACCAGCGGGTATCAGCGGGTACCAGCGGGTATCAGCGGGCATCAGCGGGTATCAGCGGGTGTCAGCGGGCATCAGCGGGTACCAGCGGGTACCAGCGGGTATCAGCGGGTACCAGCGGGCACCAGCGGGTATCAGCGGGCATCAGCGGGCATCAGCGGGTACCAGCGGGTACCAGCGGGTGTCAGCGGGTACCAGCGGGTATCAGCGGGTACCAGCGGGTACCAGCGGGTGTCAGCGGGTACCAGCGGGTACCAGCGGGTACCAGCGGGTACCAGCGGGTATCAGCGGGTACCAGCGGGTACCAGCGGGTACCAGCGGGTGTCAGCGGGTACCAGCGGGTACCAGCGGGTACCAGCGGGTACCAGCGGGTATCAGCGGGTACCAGCGGGTGTCAGCGGGCATCAGCGGGTATCAGCGGGCATCAGCGGGCATCAGCGGGTACCAGCGGGTACCAGCGGGTGTCAGCGGGTACCAGCGGGTATCAGCAGGTACCAGCGGGTACCAGCGGGTGTCAGCGGGTACCAGCGGGTACCAGCGGGTATCAGCGGGTATCAGCGGGTGTCAGCGGGCATCAGCGGGTATCAGCGGGCATCAGCGGGCATCAGCGGGTACCAGCGGGTACCAGCGGGTGTCAGCGGGTACCAGCGGGTACCAGCGGGTACCAGCGGGTGTCAGCGGGTACCAGCGGGTACCAGCGGGTACCAGCGGGTACCAGCGGGTGTCAGCGGGTACCAGCGGGTACCAGCGGGTACCAGCGGGTGTCAGCGGGTACCAGCGGGTACCAGCGGGTACCAGCGGGTATCAGCGGGTACCAGCGGGTACCAGCGGGTGTCAGCGGGTACCAGCGGGTACCAGCGGGTACCAGCGGGTATCAGCCGTCCTGCCGACTCCAAACCCTCTCCGCTCAGGGCAGATTGAGGTCATGTCCAGGCCTCCCCACGGGCCCATGTTTGGCTCCTTCTCTGCTTCATTACACTGGGAGGCACATGCACGTCTGCACACATACTACACTAACTGAAGGCTTCCAAGCCTGCGGGGGGGGGGGGGAAACCCTCCAAAAACAGACAACCGTCTCGGATAAATCTAATGCGAAACGATATAGGGGGAAATAAAAAGGAAATACATGAAGACACATGAGGGCCCCTCGGTGCGACCGTTTCACGTATGCGAGTAAAAATTGCCTTCTGGGAACGTGCATTTACGTTGTAGTTGAAATAAAATATATCACGTTACAGGCTTTCACACATAAACCACCATAGGTTTACAGACTGATCAAGGAAATAGCTGGCAATATCACACTTCACACATTCCAATAGCACAACACACGCACACACACACACACACACACACACACACTCTACATCGCTTTCTCTCACACACACAGTGAAGTGCTAGCCCTGTTTTCCCCCACCACTACAGGGGCCACCTCACCTCAGTCCACCCACCCCTCCATTATAACTCCCAGTGTGACTGGCAGTTCACCTGGGGGGCATCGCTGTCATCAGGGAGACACACCACAAGGACGGGGGGGGGGGGGGGCGTCACACCAGCCAGGCGATGTTCCAGTACTCCATCACTGTGGATATCAGTGTTCAGCAGGTGTTTACCAACACAGGAAAATGCCCAGGCCGGGCTAAACCAGATCATTTAACACACACACACGGTTGCCGGCCACTAGAAGCACAAGCCTGAAATCTTGTAATGGCGTGTTGTATGTCATTACCCAGAATTCAAGACGGCAGCTTCCCCAACTTCCTCTGCCAGGAAGTAAATGGCTCAGATTAATCATATTTTGTCCGATGCCGCCAGAGAAAAGGAATGGTCGTCTGCTGTTCATATGGGACCGGGGAGTTGTCATTGGTGTGTGTGTGTGTGTGTGTGTGTGTGTGTGTGTGTGTGTGTGTGTGTGTGTGTGTGTGTGTGTGTGTGTGTGTGTGTGTGTGTGTGTGTGTGTGTGTGTGTGTGTGTGTGTGTGTGTGTGTGTGTGTGTGTGTGTGTGTGTGTGTGTGTGCATACACTGTTTGCCAGTTATTACCAGTCGGCATCTGCAGCCATTGGGATAATAACGATAACAGTGTAATACAAATATTTGTTAATGAAATGTGATGCATGACATCCACTTTCAAAATAAAGGTTTAATGATCACAAATGACAATTTTGGAGAACATAAGCAAAGCAACCCCATAATAGACAAACTAATTGTCACAAAGCTGAACTATCCTCTTAAATCCACTGCAAGATTAGAGTTAAAACAACGTCCAAATTGCCACACGCCAGTTGAAGGTTAACACTGCTCTTCGGTTGCACTCCCAAGACGTTGAGTTGGATAGACGGCACCGTGCCAACACTCTACAGATGGTTCCTTTCTATTCTCAGCACCGTGTCTTCGTCATTAGCTGGCCAGTCAGAGAGACTCTCTGGGTCTGTCCTAAACTAGGCGGCTAATCGCCTGGAGAGCCCGGAAGACAAGGGCCTGTGTCAGAGCTGGGATTCTCTGCCAAGCCAGCAGCTTTTTTTCCACTGGTTTCGTCAGCTAGCTTAGACTTTTATTAGCCTCCAAACTTCTACTAAGCCAGGTGTGCCCCCCCCCCCCCCCCCCCCCCCCCCCCCCCCCCCCCACCACCGACGGCCCGTTCAACACCGGTGTCAGCGCTGGCTTAGTGCAGGTTCAGAAACTTGCCAGGCACAGTAGGAAAGTAAAACGATGTTACGGACAAAGTCATGCAGTAACCCTTCCTGGTTTACCTGGTTTATACACAGTACCAGGAACTATACAACTATGTATTACCTGTTGTATGTGCAGTACTAGGTACTATGTAACCAGGTACTATATAACTTTGTTTTACCTGCTATACACACAGTACCAGGTACTAAATATCTTTGTTTTACCTGGTATATTCACAGTCCCTGGTACAAAACATCTTCCCTTTTCACCTGGAATACACACAGTACCTTGTACATTACTCGTGTATTATTAATATCAATGTGCCTTTGTCATCATCATGCTACATTACTTTTGTGATCTGCAATCATATTATAAATTGAATATGTTGTATCCACCCTTTAGATGTCAGAGTCTTACCAGAGGGGTAAAAACTATTATTAATGACTGTTATTAATACGAAACATAAAAACAATCTCCTCTCTTCAAAGAGAAGGAGGGGGATCATAATACATGGAGGCCTCTTCCTCTTCTTCGTATTCCCTGTTGTCCTCCCCCTCAGTGTAGGTCAGCATAATTACTGAGAGGAATACAATGCCAGAATAACTCAACAATGTTATTCGGCCATTACACACACATGCATGGACACACACACACACACACCCACCCCCCTCTGGGCAGCTCTATCTGCATGTGTAACAGTTCTGGCATTACCCTCAAAACACACACACACACACACACACACACACACACACACACACACACACACACACACACACACACACACACACACACACACACACACACACACACACACACACACACACACACACACACACACACACACGCCCGTAGGCACAACAAACATCTATGTCTCCTCCGTGACATCACTAAACCAGGGCAATAAGCCAGTAATTACAGCTGTCCGTTCCCCAGCAGGATTCCAGAGACCAGAGACCAGCAGATGGGGAGGCCAGGGATGAGTCCTCTATCCTGGACCCACCCGTCAGCCTGGACCAGACCACATGGGACCGGGAGACATTAGTCCATGGAGGTGCCCGGGTCGTTTCACCCTGGCTATTAAAGCTCTCTCCATTAAATTGTTCAACAAGATGCATCTCTGCGAACAAAGCATTTTGCGCCCATAAAAATAGTTAGTTCAAATCTGGTTGTAAGAGCGTATTCTCTCACGCCCCTTGCTTGCTAAGTGATCGTTAGAATATTGCTTTAGAGGGCTATCCTTATTTTTATATCCATTGGACCCAAAACAGCGTTCTGGGCCATGGTACTGTTACGATTTGGGCTCGTTAGAATATTGCTTTAGAGGGCCATCATCATAATGATATACACTGAACTCAAAACAGCGTCCTGGGCAATCCTACGTTTTGGTCATTCTGTTTGTAGATTTTAAACATGTTTTCCTTTTGTTGGGAACTTGGTTTAGAAACCTGTCAATTGTGGTGCAGACCAGTGGTTCCAAACCTTTGACTTAGGTGTACCACTCAATTATCATCAAGATATTTTGCGGACCACCTCATATGCAAACAGTAGAAAAACATTATCATCTTAAATACACAAGTATCACTGCAAAATATTACAATAGAAATGATATGATGGAATGCAACTTGTTTTATAATAACAAACCATAACACTATAACTTACTGAATATTTATAACATTTATTTTCAACTATTATTTTCTTTTTCATTATTTTTTCAGATCAGTCATTTTCATGAAATAAAACAGACACACATCCACTAAACTACAGCTGCTGAATCTCAACATTGCAGGTGTCGGTGCTTAGGGAGGGATGGTTGGTGCAGGGTGCCCTAGTGGGTGATATATCTTCCGCTACTGTACACTGGTGTTAATTTGCTGGGGCAGTGAGCGTGGTCGAGGCTGCAGGCTCTGCGGTGATTGATTTCTCAGGTCTGGGGAGCGAGGCTCAAAAGACAGAAACACTGGGTCCTCAATGCAAGAGGGAGCGAGGGAGCGAGGGAGGGAGGGAGGGAGGGAGTGAGGGAGCGAGGGAGGGAGCGAGCGAGGGAGGGAGGGAGGGAGTGAGGGAGCGAGGGAGGGAGGGAGTGAGGGAGGGAGGGAGCGAAGGAGGGAGGGAGCGAGGGAGGGAGGAGGAGGGAGGGAGCGAGGGAGGGAGCGAGGGAGGGAGTGAGGGAGGGAGCGAGGGAGGGAGCGAGGGAGGGAGCGAGGGAGGGAGCGAGGGAGGGAGAGGCACATAGAGCTAGTGCACGAGATTATGCGGTTCCCAATGATGCTTCCTATAGGACGATGTTGAGATTAAAATTAACGAATGAAAATCAGATGGAGTTGATTCATTTGAATGCTTTGTTGAATACTTTTATGTATATGTGTTTATTGTATCCTTCTAGTTGTAAATAGTAAGATAAAATGGTTTAAATATTAGCAAGTAGTGATTTATAATTAGGAGTAATTAGTAAGTTGGAAAAACGTCATGAGTGAAAATAAAATGTTCAATGTACACGCCAAAGTCATTATGTATAAATAAAGTAACAGTTGATGTAAAGTCTGGGTTGAGCGAGGAGCGAGGACCGCCGGGAGCCATGGATGAGCGTTTCCGCCAGAGCTTCTAAGAGGCCATTTTGAAGTCTGTAAACAGCTGTGGATTATCTCTAATTAGACTCGTCGTTAGAGGAGGGCCTCGGCCGGGCTCCAAGCGGACTGGCAGCACTCAGGACTGCTCGTCTCCCACTCACACACACAAAACAAACAAATGCAGCGTCAGATACAATAATAATGCCTGATAATCGTTCGTTTAGCGCTTTGCATATAGTGAGTGTGGGGCAGATCCCAGCTAATCCACCATTGTACTCACATTTGTTTCACCTGCAACATACAGAGCTGGTTAAAGCATGCTAAACCCTACGGTGACTCAGAGTTTGGAGCGCTGCATGAAGAAAAATGGACGTCATTGACTTCCATTTCCGGGGAAGAGCAGAAATGAGCCAAAGAACAACGTCATCTCCTCTCACGGCAGATGACGTTGATCAGATGAACTCTCCTCTACACTCCACCTCCTCTCCAGTCAAGCTACAGCTGATGTGCTGCCAGCCCAGCCGCGAGAGGAAGTAGAAGAAAAGATAGACAAAATGCAACAGGGCTGGACGGTGTAGCGGGGTGTTGACTCCCGGCCGAAAGGTTGTGGTTTTTTTCTCTCCCTCTCTCTCTCCCTCCCCCTGGACTCTCCCAGGGGTGTCCAGTGGTTTGTTCGACTCCCAGCCAAAAGGTTGTGGGTTTGATACCCACGTCCACAGCCTAATCTGTAGGCATCCTTAAGCAACCCCTAACCTCCTACCTGCTCCGTAAGGACCTGTATCTGAAGTCGCTTAACAGCTAAATCCCTTTATGGCATTCAATGTGGAGCCATGACGGCCGGATGGATTCCTAGTCGGCCCAAATCAAAACTCCACCGCCACACGCTACAACGTGGTTTACACGATACCCACGGTGACATTTTACCTAAGTCCACCCCCCCCCCCCCCCCCCCCCCCCCCCCCCCAGGCCTTTAAACAAATACAAGTTTTTCTGGATAAAAAGCAATGTAACGTTTACATTTCTCATCGGACTTTGAACCAACAACCTTTTGGCTGGGGGTGGTGCAGCCATACACCCAGACTGTCCTCTCTCTTCTTCTATAAATGAACCACAACTCGGATGGAGCCTACCCCCACTAGTAAAGGACAAGGGCTAAGGTGTGGGGGGGGGGGGGGGGGGGGGGGGGGGGCGTGTTGGGAAACCAGTCTGGACTCATTAGACACCGGTCGGGAGTCTCATTAGTTCGACGAGTGTTTATCAAGATCAAAGTCAAACGGTGGTAGAGCGTGTGCAGAACTCCATGGAGAGACCGACCTTGGCTGGCACTCAAACACCTGCAGTCCCCAGAACTCTTACACAAACACCTGCACTTCCCTGGATAAATACACAAACACCTGCGCTGCCCGGAATGAACACACAAATCACCCTGGCAGCTTTTCCTGACATAAGCGGAAGTGTGCGTGCGGCTTAACATTTTTCACTGTCACATTTTTTGATTGAATACTGGACGTAGCGTTAAGCAGCTGTTAGCGTAGGTGCAATTCCGGATAATAGCGCAATCTCGTCGGCGCGTAGTAACTTTGTGGAACGTCATCAGCATCGATAACGCGGCGTGATGCGAAGACGGAGGCCCAGCCATCCATCTTCACACGGTTGGAAAGATATTATAAAACCAACACGAGCTGTTGATGCTATTCCTCAAAATTGAAAAAGAACAAAAATGGCGGACAACAACTCTGATGTTTGTACTTGGCGAAGGCGGCATCCGCGCGCGCCAGAGCACTTCATCATGCTAGGTAGCCCTCCATCTACATGTAGCCATTGTCGGCCTGGAGGGAAAACAGTTGTTTAAAGCAGTACAACCCATCAAGCCTGCTCAGTATGCAAACAGAGACACATCTGCCTTCAGTGTGCACCGCCAGCAACATGCTGGGTGCTGCACAACCAGGCCTGTCTCTCCCAGAGAGGGGGTGGGGGTGGGGGGGGGGGGGGGGGGGGGTGGCAGGCATTAAGAGGCTAAAGGTGTGTACGGTGAGGTTCACCTGGTCATGCTGAGGAGTGATGGTGATTGGGAAGATTTAACACAAACATATTGAACAATGTATAATAATATTAATAATAATCACAGAAATGTATTTTCTAGGCACTCAAAGCGCTTTACATAGGGTAGTGTGTGTGTGTGGGGGGGGGATTATCCACTACCCCCATTTAAAAAGATGATTTAGTTGACTGAGAATAAGACTGATAATACTCAAAAGAGGATAGTATATCATATGAACTTATAACACCAATAGTTAAGGAATCCGTGAGCTCGTCAATGAAGCACACAGACAGCAGGTTAAACGGTCAACATCTGCATGCTAGGAACCAGTCCCCAGGGGCCAGTGCATGCTAGGAACCAGTCCCCAGGGGCCAGTGCATGCTAGGAACCAGTCCCCAGGGGCCAGTGGGGCTACAGCTCTACCGTGGGCGCTCTCTTTGAAGCCGTACTCCTGTGCCGAGAGGGGAAGCCATTTACTATCAACTTCAACACAACCACGAAGACCTCAACACACCCCCAAACAAAATGGCCTCTCATACTTATGCATTCCCAGGTCCCTTCTTTGCCACAGATAATTAAACGGGTCTAACATATACATGGATGTCTTTTTTGTTTTCCTCGCCATAGGCAACAAAACCATTAGTCGTTCAACTAAACTGGGGGTGGGCGCTGGCCTTGGAGACGCGCTCCTTGTTGCGGAGAACGATCGAATACAAACGATAATGGAACCACGACAAGACCGTGGGAAAGCAGATTTAAAATGTTTTCTGTGTTTTCTGCCCGAGGCATGCCAACATTTTATTAATTTGTGAGCATAATGCATAAAGCGTCACAAAAACAAAATGAAACGGTCAATGTTTGTCCAAATTGGAGCACCAGAGAATACACAGGACTACTTCTTCAGCTTCAACATCTGATGTGGACAGAGCAGAAGAGGTTACAACCCCAGGAGAAACATAAAAATGCTAATTATTCATGTCCAGCTGAGCAAACGTCCCTAGAAACATTGACGGGCAAAACATTGTATATACACACCGCACAATGGTGTACAGCTGTACGATGTGTTGTGTAACCATAACACAGTCAACAAAATCCTATATTCCAGATAAATAATAGATTGATTTGACTGAGGAGGAAAAGATCATTAACAATGTAGCACATCATTGTTCATGCATTCAAACTGTATATGTCAATCACATAGGATTACTTTTATTCTGGAAAAGATGTTTTATAAGTAAAAACTGAAGCTCTGGCAGTGTAACTTATTCATCCGTTGCCAACTAAGGTTCACTTTTTCCCCTATCTGAATGTTTCTGCGCCTTCTCAAGAACAAGGTATAGTCCGCGTCTCAAAGTGCCATCTTCACTCGGCTAAGCATTTAAGCGAGTGTTTGCTCATGTCATCCGATCCGCGGGTCGACGGTTCGAACATCCAAATGCGAGTGTTTCAGAGGAAGTGTTGCTACAATAAGCCATGACACTTCCGTCCAGGTAGCAAAACACTGTTTTGCTTTACTGAAAAAGGCCACTTAAACCGGTGTGCCATTTTATACACATTTACACTTCATTTGCAAGAGAATGGGTTTCATGGCCTTTACAGAGCGAGCAGAAAAAGCAGGCTCGGTAATTGCGGTAGGAGGAAGAGTTGGCACTGCACTGCAGTGGTGGCTACCAATGTTCAGCTCAGGCTCCCTCTTGTCTTCTGCTCCTGGATACACAGGGGGAAGATCTGGAAAGCAGGGGGTAGAGACACCTACCCTCCGCCAACTGGCTGGATCAACCACGCCAGGACATAGAAATGGATTTTACGTATTACAATCCCACAATTCAGAACAGCAATAAGCAAGAATATTCCAATATGCTACATACACATAAGAAGGCTAGGTTTGTGTAGCGCCTCTAGAGTGTTTGACAGATTAGGCTGCAGACAGGGGTTCAGCCAGATGCAGCGTAACCCTACCTGCTCCTTAACCACATGTGCATTCACTGCAAGTCACTTGGGATAAAGGTGTCGTTTAGCCGGTCTGTATTGTATCGTGTCTCCCCTCTCTACTGTTCTGACGCATACTGGCAACCGTGCATCACCTAGGTGGATGCTACACACTGGTGGTGGATGACATGTCATAAACACACCCACACCTAGGGCATTTAGCAATGCTTTTATCCAAAGCGACTTACAATAAGTACATGCGTCAGAAGAAAATGTTTATAAAAACACACACACACACACACACACACACACACACACACACACACACACACACACACACACACACACACACACACACACACACACACACACACACACACACACACACACACACACACACACTCTACCCCTTTGGGTATCTAGAAAAGCGCTATATAAATGCAGTTCATTATTATATAACCTGACCATGAGTTCAACTTGGCAAACACGCGAGCGTTGCCAACCAGCGGCAGGAGGAGATACATGACGCATGGTGGGCGAAGGGATTCATATGTTGGCCTGACAAACAGCGTTGACCTCCTCCAGCGCTTGCTTCAGACCTGATGCTGGCCAGCTGGGACCCACATCTTCCACATTCCACGTGTTCTGCTGCACCCAACCCCGACTAATGGGCCGGCCCAAGTATGAACGACATCCTCATGAACACAGAGGATATACGTTATAGACGGTAACACGAACCAAATATCAGCCCCCAACTCAACTACTGACGAGAGCATCATGAAAATAGATTAATATATAATAATAACAGTAACACGAACCAAATATCAGCCCCCAACTCAACTACTGACGAGAGCATCATGAAAATAGATTAATATATAATAATAACAGTAACACGAACCAAATATCAGCCCCCAACTCAACTACTGACGAGAGCATCATGAAAATAGATTAATATATAATAATAACAGTAACACGAACCAAATATCAGCCCCCAACTCAACTACTGACGAGAGCATCATGAAAATAGATTAATGTATAATAATAATAACACAAACCAAATATCACTCAGCCATAATACCCAATTACCCGTTGTGAACCACCCATACAGCTACCGTTTTTGTTGGATGGACGGTTCCATATCAAAAAGGTAATAGAGACATGAACCTTGACTCCAGAAAAAAAATCTATAATAGCAATGAGACGTCTGTGGTGCCATACGGTATTAAGAATTCATTCACTTTATTCATTCTCTCTCTCTCTATACCTGCAGCTTCTCATAATAAAGGGCGTGCGATGGTAATAAATCTGGGCTCCACAGCTTTAGGTGTGGTAAAATATTGATAAGTCCCTACCGGGCCAGGCTGGCCCCGGACCTAAAGGTTACCTCTCCCGCCATAAAGATTCATAACCGGGCAGACAGACAGCAATTAAACCCAGCCAGACACCCGTAGAATCAAGAACACAAAGAAGAGAAAACTTTTGAACTTTTTTTGTGTGTGTGGTACACCCAAGAATATTGATGATCACTAAACGACATCGTAAGGGACTGCATTATGTCGACACATCGGGGATACGCCGAAGCAATCGTAAAAAGGCGTTACAAAAACTTAAAAAAAACACAACGATTATACTGTGCACTGTGTTGCAAAGTGACAGAGACAGACGGGGATGAGGGGTGAGCGGTTTGGTGACAGGACACCGTTCCAATGCACACAGCGGACACACACACACAGATGTGTCGCCAACAAGGAAGCGACGCACAAGGCAATAAAGTCATCACAGCGACCTGGCCGAGCTGTGGCGTTAGAAACACAAAGCGACGGGTCGGGGAGGGCTCACCATCATGTTGCCTTGCATTTTGGCCGTCTCGATCAAATTCTTTTCCTTCATTCTTCGTGGCGGTGTGCGGATCTTGCGCTGAGATTGAATTCAGCCTCTCCGGTCAGCCCCGTGGGTCTCCTCGCGTCGGTCCCAGTCTCTTTCCTTGTGGTGGCGTGCCAGTTCCCAAATGCATGCGTTTATAGCCCAACGCATAAAATAAAGCACGGCACGCTCCACATCCCGTTGAAAATCCCCACCGTGTGTCGAAAAAAGGCGTCGCTTGCCGTTTCTATTCCTCTTATTATTTACACTTCAGACTATCAGTGATTTGCATTGGGAGAAAAAAAATCGAAATCAGCGACGGGCAGTACTAAGTTTTCTCGATGTGTTGAAATAAATAACATAAAAATGCCCACAACAATATAAGCGCACTGCTCTCAAATGAATTAGAAGATCGCTGTTGCTCTCGTTGGTTGTACACTGGACCAGAGATATCCCACTCCCTTCCCGGATGCCCCTCCGTGTGGCTTCTGGATTCAGCGGAGGGTTTTGAGTCAGCGGCACTTTGAGCACAGCGCGACGGACGCACGGAGTTCAACTCAAACAAGACGAACGCGCTTTAATAGATGAATAAATACACGCGTCTGTACGGCGTCATCCATACATCCAAACAAATGAAGGTTTATTCATTCATTTCAGCTTTTATAGAGATTATCTAAATCCTAAAATCTATATTTTAGAAATGCTGCAAATGTGTTAGCGGGCACGCTTTTACAGTAGTATTCATTTTAATCCACACTTAAGGCGCAGTCCCATTATTTTGAGTCCTAATGTATTATGCCTGCAAACAAGCCACTTAGAGCCTATAGAACCAGAGGACAGCATTGTAGCAGGGCGCTATATGCTTTTCAGCCTGCTAGTCAAGCACACACATTAGAGTAGTCACACCTCTAACTTCCCAACACGAGGTCACGGCTTTAATTTATGAGACAACATATACTACATGATGTCTGAGGGGTGGCCAATATACCACACACACACACACACACACACACACACACACACACACACACACACACACACACACACACACACACACACACACACACACACACACACACACACACACACACACACACACACACACACACACACACACACACACACACACACACACACGTGTTGTGGATATCAGTTTACAAAACACAAGTACCAAATATTTGTGGATTGTGGTACACACAACTTCTTCTGTGGATTACAAGTAATAAAGTCCAATAAAAACGTCCATAAATGCCAGCACACATGCACGCACAACACTTAACACTTGCATGCACATGCATTCATAACACAAATGCATGCACATCACAGCCCAGCATACATATATCCGTAGGCACATACATATTCATGCAAACACCCTCTGTAACACGGACAAACCACAATAACACAAAAAGTCAGGCACACACACGAATACATATGTACACACATAAAGTCACACACACACACACACACACACACACACACACACACACACACACACACACACACACACACACACACACACACACACACACACACACACACACACACACACACACACACACACACGGCGGAAGTGTGAAGTGCATAAATCTCCCTCTCCAAGCAGCTCTGTATTAATTACTGGCTGAATGTGTCAGAGCAGCGTAGCGGGGCACCAGGCTCCCAGCAGACCAGCACACAACAACCCCCAGAAAAGTGCTGACGGTGGGGGAACCGGAAAGAGGAAGCCTGGGCGTAGCCGCGCCGCCGCCGCTAGCTCCCGCGAACCCTTAATGATTCCCCCCCCCACCCCCGCGCTCCGTAAACAAACACAGCGGAGGTGATTAAGCATGTGAGGCACGCGGCGCCGCGTGCTGACGTGATGACTTCATCTCTTCTGTCTCCCCTTCTCCTTTTAAAGCTCTGTGTCCCATAACCACCCCCCCCCCTCCACACACCCAGCACCACACCACCCCATTCCATCCCCTCCCTCGGAGGATTGTACACCAGGGCTTCATCTTCGGTGACACGTGAACTCGTGGTGACCCCTGGAAAGCTGGCGGAAGTTTGAGATGCACGATAGGGAATTCCTTCCCCCCCCCCCCCCCGTTTTCTGTTTATTCACCGTTGTTCTAAACACCAGCGACACCGGGGCTTCATCACCATCACCATCGTCATCATCGTCACATGCATGCGTGTCAGGTTGATCATAACATGTAGCGGCAGATTTTCCACCACAGAGTCAAGATGGCAGTTTTGCCCAAGGAATACGATTGCGGTCAGTCTGCTAGTATTGCAGCTCACTAGAATTCCTCTTCGTAGCAGAACCAAAGTCAGGATAGGGTAGCCATGGCTCGGGCGTGGCCCCCGGCCAAAGACCCGTGGTTCCCACCACAAGCTCTGCAGCCTTGCTGTAGGAAGCAACATGCCTGATTCCCACGTGCTCCTCAATGACGCCTGAAAAAAATTGATTTGCTGCAAATTACTTTGAATAAAATGTTCTATGACTCAATCGTAAATGAAAGAATTACACTATGAATATAGCCTAGAACACAAGCACAAAGGCCCAAACAGCTCATTCCCTAACCACTAACCCTTCATCTACTTGAAGTCTCTTAAAGTTCTGTCTTGAGCCATAAAATCAACCTCCAAAGCTTCACCATAACCCCCCCCCCCCCCCCCCCCCCCCGAGCATCACTATTGGAGACCCTTTAACATCAGGCACCCTGTACATCAACACCCATAGCCGCGGTGCTTCCAGCCTCACAGAGCCAGAGAAGGCAGCTGTCTGGCTGGGGGGGTGGGGGGCAACAGCCAGGCGACGAATGGAACGGCGGGGTGGAGATGGGGGGGGAGGATGGGGTTTCTTGTTGCTAACGCCGACCACCCTGACCGAGATGAAGGGCCCACCCAGTGCTGCATGGGATCTCTGCTGGGACCGCGAGGGCCAGCTGGTGGGGAGGTGATGGCCGGGGCTGCTCCATGGGAGGAATTCTTAAAAGGAGGGGGCAGCAGAGGGGACTGGGGAGCGTCTGTTAAGGCTGGGTCAGGCTTGAGGACGATGGCTAACAGAGCAGGAGAGTGGAGTACTGCTGGGTAGGGGGGATTTGGGTTGTGCCTCCCAGCTGAAGGATTCCAGGTTTGAACCCCAATGTCTGCTGTCTATCTGCATCCCTGAGTAAGAGGGCCGTACCCCTATACCCTGCTCATTAATGACATGCTTGGACAGCTTTTATAATGGCAATCAAACCTTTTAGAACAGATTCATTTTTCAGCCCTTAAACCCCGTTGTAGCAGAAAGAGTATTTCAATCTTTTTTGAGGCGGTTGAGAATAAAATGGGCTCTTTATATCATGGTCAAGGAAGCTGTTCCGCTTCTAGTTTTATGATATATAGTGTGAACTTCTGTTTGTGGGTGTGTGTCTGCATAGTGGAGGAAACAAGATGTGTGTGTGTGTGTGTGTGTGTGTGTGTGTGTGTGTGTGTGTGTGTGTGTGTGTGTGTGTGTGTGTGTGTGTGTGTGTGTGTGTGTGTGTGTGTGTGTGTGTGTGTGTGTGTGTGTGTGTGTGTGTGTGTGTGTTCTCATTTCCCTTGTGTAGGACCAATTTCGTTCCGCAAAAATCTCTCCAGGCAAAAAGCGAGGAGCTGACGGGAAGTCAGTAGATGGGAAGTGACTGAGATTCAGCCAACGCATTGATTGGTTGAAGGTCCACTGGAACCCCATTGATTGGTTGAAGGTCCACTGGAACCCTCATTGATTGGTTGAAGGTCCACTGGAACCCTCATTGACTGGTTGAAAGTCCTGATGGAATAGAATCAGACAAAACTAAATTTCTGGGACAGCAGTTATCCAAAACAAGGAAGTCAAGCGGGACCCACTGATGACAAATCAATGGCTTCATTATCAACCCAACAGATATCCCCCACAACTACAATTAATCCAGTCTTTTTCTGCTCAAATCCCAACAAAAGAAAAATAACATAAAAACCCAAGACAAAACAGTTGGGGGAGGTAGTTAACTTTCATCTGACATTTAATCTAATGAAACGCTACTGCAACGTCTTTCCTCAAACATCAACCGATTACTCTTTTACCGTCTCCATATTGTATGAAAAACAAACAGGTCTACCATCTGTTACATAAAACACCAAGCTGTTATGAGGAGAGTTTATGTCCTCATCTAATCTCACCGGAAACTATCATGTTTGAAAAATGGGACATTATCGCCACTCTAAGCAACTGCTGGCATCTGATGAAATCGACAAATAATAGCTCACTGTACCTGATGCAGTTATTGTGCTGCATCTTGTAATTGATGAGGTTTAAAAGCCAGAGGTTTGTCAAACTGTCTAAACAACCCTCTTCTACAACAGAGGGTTGTAGGATAGGGTTGTTTAACAAAGACAAACATGGTGACTTAACGCTGCCTATACCAAGGCCTGGCGAACCCAACTCGTCCTTCAAGTTCAATCCAAATCAAATCATTCCACTCCTGTCTAGCACATCGGTTAGTATGTTACACCTGACGCAGCCTTCAAAATGGCCATAACACTTCACTGTCATTGTGCAATCTCTGAGCAATCAACAAACGAGACAGAGAAGCTTGCTACCCAAAAGTAAGCCTTGAGCTAAAATGAAGGAAGGCTAATGTAAAAAAAAAAAAAGGACAGTTGGAAATATCAACCAACTGTTGTTGACTGTTGCCCAAAAGAAAGCCTGTTGCAGTTGGTTCTCAGACCATATGTTGTCATGGAGACATTTATGTTATTCACAGCACGTAGATGAAAATAATAACAAGCTGTGATTAATATTGTGCATAAGTAGCAGAGGATAAAAGCAATCACTTTCACGCTGTCACAACAAACATGTCGGTTAACTCGGCGTCACTGTTTACAATCAATGGCAAGTAAAACAAAAAGGCTCTTTTGGTAGAAAATTAATTAAAAACACGTTGTGAGTTAATTTACCGTAGCATGTGATCCACGCTGATTAAACCCTCGATAGAGTGCTGATGGAGAGGAAAGCGGGCCATTAAGTCCCCACAAATATAAAATATTCCTCCTTTTATTCAAATTCAGCCGTCGCCTGTCCGCACGGCATGAAATATTTGTAGGATCGTTTCTCTTTTGTTCATTGGCTTTCTCGAATGTGACGGCTGAGTGGAGGAGAGAGGGGCGGTGGTGGAGGAGAAAGGGGTCACAAGAGTATTTTAATGGCCACCGTCCATCTCTGCTAAGTTGCTGCATGCTAATGCACCACCACTCTGCCAACGACAACAACAACAACAACAACAACAACCGGTGTACTGTCATACTTACCTTCTGGGTTTTACTCCGTTTACTTCTCAAGTTCTAAAAGGCCGGGAGAGTACCCAGGGAATATGCATTCCCCACCGCCACCTGCACCTCCTGCTCCACTTTCAAACGCTGTGCAACACCTTGACAAACAGCTCTAGATGTGTATCACTGTAATGCACTTCTTTACAAGCCGCCTCCCTTCCCTCCCTTCAGTGCGTTGAGGACTTACATTACCTTCACCGCCGCCGCGGTCCTGACGACCTCGCCGGCTACGAGCCGTCAAGCTCCAGAGATCATCATCATCCAAAACGAATTCAGGAGAAGATAAAGGGGGCGAGGACATGAAAAGTGGGCATTTATCCGCTGACCTCCGCAGGCAGAGAGGTCTTTTTGACGATAGGCAATGTCATTGGTGGAGATAAAGGCGCCGTTGAGAGTGTGGAATGGAAACCGACGGTGGTTGTTAGGGCGACGGTGGTGTTTTCGCGTCTTTGACATCGTGGATCGTGGGAATGAGGGTAGTGTTGTGTTAAGTGTACTATTTAGACCGTTCGTCTGATGTGAAGTGATCTGAATGTGCCTGTGGTGGTGGTTGAAATGTTGGTTTTGACCTTCGCCTTTTCAAAAGTTCAATGAAATGTAGTCAATTGGGATTCAAATTCATTCAACATTTGGAACTTCGTGTGTGAGTCAGTGCACGTGGCACAGAAACAGGAGGGGCAGTAAAGTGTGGAAGGCCAACACAGCAAATAACTCTTAGTAATGTCGCGTTTAACACAATGAAACTCTGCGTGTTAACACGTAGAGTTTGATAGTGTTAACACGCAATATTTGTATGTGCTAACGTGACAAAAATGGACATGTTAACACATCAAGTCGATTTTCACACATTAAGACGTCTCACTTTGGCACGTTAACACGCAAATAGGCTATTACAGCCAACGGGTTGTTCCATTCTTGTCTAATAGGGGTGTTAGAAACATTACACCATAATGCTAGCGATTTATCTTTCCTTGCCCAAGCTGCGTGGATTGTTTCCTCGTCGTCTGATGTTGCTATTCGCATACATGTGCGGTTTCATAAGAGAAAGTTCTGCGGCGCCATCAACAAGTTTCTTTAAACTTCGTCGTCCCCCGCAGAAAGTTTAAATTGGCTTCTTCTAACCCACAGCTCTGGTTTACATTGCACACCTATCATTTCCTCTATGCCTAGGGGCCTGTAACAAGTGTGTATCATGTGCGTACACGCACACATCAAAAATGTATGCACAACGCAAGTAGTTCATGCACAACGTGGTCCCTTGCGTAGTTGTTCGATCCCGTTGATAAAAAACCTCATCATGAATATGTATGAATGCCTCGATTCAAGGTCACACATTGGCAACAACCGGAAAATGCACGGTAACGTGTACATTCTTGTTGTGCTTACGCGTTAACACGACCAAACTCTACGCGTTAACAATTTGGTCGTGTTAACGCAACATTTCTAAGACGTGGTTTGCTCTAATGGCCTTCCATAGTAAACTACATCCACAACGCCAACATACAAGTGTGGTGGTTTAATAATTGGTGAAAATGTAGAAATATGTAAAATTATATTAATTGTATTACCACTAAAACTTTGTTTTAACCTTGAAACATTGAGACACATGCAGCACTAGAATATATTTAATAAAAACCCTAATTATGATGAATAACATTTTGTCCTTCAGGCAAATGATTTGGTTTTATGTAGGAATGGTTACTAATTAAATCCGGAAGTCTATTAATGTCCATGACACTTTTAAAAATGAAACACATCTATCATGGCAATCCTGACACAGAGTTGCATCATGTTGTCCACCGTGGATTCTCTGTACCAACTAGTCTAATTCATGCATCTTTTTTGTAAATTAAAATAATGAGTAACAAGTTCCCATCCAACAGAAAGTTGCCAAAGTCGAGGCAAATTCATGGTCACTTCCCTCTGTCCAATCCAGTCCCTGTGGATGAAGGGGTGCGGTCGGATTTCACCCTCCATTAAGTCAGTGCAGGTGACAGTTACAGCGAGTTTTATGATGGCATTAAATTGATTGCTGCAGTAACCATTGCGGCCCAGCCCTCCAAGTCCAACACATGCTAGTGCTACGCTAGGGCTGCTGCTGATGAGTATTCATTGAGCCATCAAATAATTGATTAGTCAATGAAATGTAAAAAAAAAAATGACAAATGCCCACAATCAACTTACCAAAGCACAAGGTGAAGGATTCAATTAGTTTGCTTTCTCCGACAGGCTGAGAAATACTGATCTGAGACGGGTAAAAACGACCAAATATGAGTATTTATGAAGCTATAAAGTATATCGTTATACTATATCATATTTTACTTCAATCAATGACACTTTGTCATCCATCGACCAGGCTAATTAATTACTCGTGCACATTTAACATACCTTGTTTTTAAATGATTTATTGTTACACAAAGACTACCTTTGCCAGATTAGCTTTTTTGTACCAACCATCACTACTATGTGTTGTTGTACTTCGTAGATCAGAATCAGAGTTGCGTTAATTACATCTTAACGTACAATTACGCAAGAGTAACATTCTTAGGCTTGGATCCTCAACAGTCACATGGCATGGATGACCCTGACCTTAAGAATTCCACTGAACAGTACAACCATGTTGTATTGCACATTTGACAACAAAACACTTCAAGCAGACTTGAGTGTGGGGGCTAGCGTTAGCGGTAGCCTTGGCAGGCTGAGCTAACAGCATCTGCTTGCCTGCGTTACTACATCAACAGAAGCGCTGGGAGGTGTGTGTGTGTGGGGGGGGGGGGGGGGGGGGGGTGACAGAGTGGCTTACTGTAATTATTTCTCAATTGCAGTAGGTGCGCACACACACACAGATCACCATTCATTTATACACACACACACCTCAATGGCCATCCATTTACACAGAAAAACACTACTGTGTAATTGACACACACTGCGGTGCAACGAGCATGTCTAACATCTGGATATTAATGGTGTGCTGGGAGTGAACAGCAGGCGCTAGTCAGGAGGCAGGACCAGACCCATCACTTAGACACGGACCAGGTCTCTATTGGACTACATGCAGGGGGGAAAGAAAGAAAGAAAGAAAGAAAGAAAGAAAGAAAGAAAGAAAGAAAGAAAGAAAGAAAGAAAGAAAGAAAGAAAGAAAGAAAGAAAGAAAGAAAGAAAGAAAGAAAGAAAGAAAGAAAGAAAGAAAGAAAGAAAGAAAGAAAGAAAGAAAGAAAGAAAGAAAGAAAGAAAGAAAGAAAGAAAGAAAGAAAGAAAGAAAGAAAGATTGCAAGAAAGAAAGAAAGAAAGAAAGAAAAGAAAGAAAGAAAGAAAGAAAGAAAGAAAGAAAGAAAGAAAGAAAGAAAGAAAGAAAGAAAGAAAGAAAGAAAGAAAGAAAGAAAGAAAGAAAGAAAGAAAGAAAGAAAGAAAGAAAGAAAGAAAGAAAGAAAGAAAGAAAGAAAGAAAGAAAGAAAGAACGAACGAAAGAAAGAACGAAAGAAAGAAAGAAAGAACGAAAGAAAGAAAGAACGAACGAAAGAACGAACGAACGAACGAACGAAAGAAAGGGGAGAGCGAGAGAGAATTTGGCTAGAGGGACAGGAAATAGTGTCTACAGAGAGACATAGTTGGGAGGTACAGAGAGAGAGAGGTATAGAGGGATAAGAACGATAGATAGAGGGTAGACTAAACTCGTCAATATGTCTCCATGGACGTTCAATTAAATAAAAACATATTTCTAGACAGTGTATGCATTTGTATCATTATATAATCTTACATCCTATAAATCCAACAAGGACAACCTCAGCATCCTATCACCTATCAACCCTATGGGGGGTATAAACAATATACAGGACGGCATGTGCTTGTAATGAAAACAGCACACGTCTACTAGCTAAACCCAGCTAGTGAATGCACGTTCACTTGCTGAGACTGGAAGCTAACAGATGTCTGCATGCTAGGCTCTGTTAGCTCATGGACGTCTGCTAGCTAGCTGGATTCTGATACCTGGCTAGATTATGCTAGCGAACACGCATCAGCTAGCCAGACACAAGTCCAAACAGACATGGAACACAACACGATCTACAGGTGAATTTCAATTTGTTTTTACTACGCCCCTGAGCTAATTTGATGTCACCCAATCAAATTTCCCAGGTGTTACACGGAGGTTTAGGGGGGCATAGTCATCACATCAGGCACTGAGACCATTACACCATTTCGTGCCAGCCATCTTTCTCCCTCACATCAGAGCGCATGCCATTCCCCATGTTGCCCACCGCCTGTAGCCAGTGGCGTTCACGCGCTTCCATTTGCAACGGCGCTCTGTCATTGCCGCCCCGGTAACTGCCGACACGGGGAAAACTGCAGCCATTTAGGAAGATTAACTCCAGGAATATGCTTTAGTGTCTGGTCGCCTCGGAGACACACGCACGCATCTCCCCCAGATGGTTTCCAGGGCAACAGCATGTCCATCAATCATCTGTGTAATCTGGTCGCTGATCGGCATGTAAATGATCATCTGCTTGTACACCGGGCCTGCGTGTAGTACTACTACAAAGAGCAAGAAGAGTATACATCTACTAGTACTTATCCAGTGTGTGTATTCTTTATGCAACTCTGTGTGTGTGTGTGTGTGTGTGTGTGTGTGTGTGTGTGTGTGTGTGTGTGTGTGTGTGTGTGTGTGTGTGTGTGTGTGTGTGTGTGTGTGTGTGTGTGTGTGTGTGTGTGTGTGTGTGTGTGTGTGTGTGTGTGTGTGTGTGTGTGTGTGTGTGTGTGTGTGTGTGTGTGTGTTCTTTATGCAACTCTGCAAGTGTGTGTTCTTTATGCAACTCTGCAAGTGTGTGTGTTTCCCTTGTTTTCCCCCAAACATCATTAATCTACAGTTTATGAACTTTAAGAACAATACATATGACTATCATATGAATATTACAAACAGGCCTCTCCTCAAATCAGAAGATAAATCATAGGTTAAAGCCTAGCATCGCAGCGGTTAGTCTTTATGAATCAGCATTACCATGTCAGTGATCAACACTGATAAATTCACTTGCAGGCCTTTGTCTTCTTACAAGGCCCCCCTGCTACATTCAACAGCCTTCATGTCATTGCTGCTATGAGGAATACATACAAATTACTAGGAAACTGTTGGCAATCGAGCCGATTGTGTCCATGAGAGATAAAGAGAGAGAGAGAGCAGCACTTAAAGGTACAAAATTGGTTTGCCGTAGTTTAGACCTAATGGCAGATACAAGTGGCAGGTGGAGAGATTCAATGCAGACCTTTTGCTGGTCGATTTCACTTTTGTGTATTACTGAAATAAATCATCTAATTAAATGAATTGCTCCCCGTGCTGAGACGGCAACCACGCCGACCCTCTGCCTGCTTGCTCGGGGTCATCGTCTACGCAGACGATACAACGCCTACAACACGGATCTTTCCTTTCTGTCTATCGTCTGTGTGGTTCCACAACGAATGAGGTCCCTAAATCACACGCGGAACGGAGAATAGCTGGGGACGCTTTGTGACCCAACACCTGCACACATGTGCCCCATGTCCCAACATGGTAGATGGGGCTTATTTTCATCACAGCAGCCTTTAAATCCATTAAGTGAATGAACGGAAGGGCAGGGTCAAGGCGGGATTTCGCCCCAGTTTGCTTCCAGAAAATCATGTTTTTTGTAGCAGTAGTAGTTACTTATGGTTAGGGTTACATTTCTGATTATATCTGAAAGCAAAGACCCCCCCGCTTATCATAATTATAAATCGTAGCATTTTAGACCACTGTACATTTTAGAAAAATAAGAGCCCCCCCCACCCCTCTAATGTCAGTCTCTTTTCTTTACACACAACAGCAATTCATTTTGATTAAAATGGCCACCCTCCTTCCATGCCCTTATTCCTGATATTAAAGAGCTCACACGTGGACAGCGACGGACTAAGTTATCCCAAAGCACCTGGCGCGCCATGCATGGCTCCTGGGGGTAATTTAAACAGTGCCGATGGAGGGTTTACACTATATGACAGCCAATAAAAGTCTTGTTTATGTTGGGACGGCGAGTGTTCTTCACCAAGCCAAAGAAGAAAAAGCACAGCTTGTATTAAGACAGCTTAGAACACAATAGAAGCGAAGGCATAATATGCCACACATCCTCTTTTTCATTTTGTTTAGACTGCCGAGGGGAGACAGAGGCTAGCCATGACCCAGTCCACAGGCATACACAATGGCCGTTTCCCCATAAGTCAATGGAAACTTCTTGGGCGGTTGGGGGGGGGATGAGCATGCAGCCGGAGCAGGTCATGCATTTCAATAAAGGCGGTGGATTGCAGACGCAGTGAGACGAGGAGATTCAGGGAAAATAACCAAACCAAACCCCAGTGTCTAGCAGACAAATAGGACGAGACGTCTTGTTTCATACATGGACACTTCCGGAAGATAGCAGGGCTGTGTTTTAAAATGTGCTGCAGCTGCTTGCAATTCTAAGTGTTTCTTCAAAAGGGTGAGGGTCAAAACATGTACTGCCATGGCTGGCATTACATTTGCATGCGAAGAAGAATGTGTTTGTCGCGCAGGATGATTCACTTGAGAGATGAAGACATGTGGATGAAAACTGGGCCATTCCTCTCCAGTGAGCCAGTAAGTAAAATCAATGGGAAACATTCCCCTGTTAAAATCAAGAAATACCTTGATGTTTATAATGCGTTAATGAACTAGCATAATCCATAACACTGTGTTGTATAACGCATAATGTCTATAGCTGGATATGTGTCGCTTTGTTTCCAATAAACACCTGAGCACAGCAAGTTCTGGAGCAGAGAGAGCAGTGCTTCAGTGCTTCAGGGCCATCTCGAACCAAGGAGCCAGGATTAGAAGATAGACGATAAGAGAGAAAACTGCCTCTTTTCTTTATCATGGTTTCCACTTCTGCTAATTATGCACCCTGCGATGCCTCACAACTTCACCGTCATAGAGTGGAAGGACGATCTTTGAAGTTCGTTTTCCCCATTCTCTTTTATGTACAGCGTGAAAATACAACACACGGGCAGGGTGAATATATTAGGGTTTGTTTGCGTTTACCGTCTAATGGGTGCTAGTTTGTCTTGCATGATGACGTTATGCTGAGTCTTTTTGTAAAGGATGTAGGCAAACAAATAGGATGTCTTGAATAAAGATAATCTATTAATCAAAGCACCGATATACAATAATCAATCGCCAAAGAGGAGAGAACCAAACCGATTGACTGTCTGAAAGGGTTGTCTGATATCTGATATCAGCCATATCAGGGTTGTGGACTAATATGACATCAGACATATGGTTGTGGACTAATATGACATCAGACATATGGTTGTGGACTAATATGACATCAGACATATGGTTGTGGACTAATATGATATCAGACATATGGTTGTGATCTAATATGATATCAGACATATGGTTGTGGACTAATATGACAGACATATGGTTGTGATCTAATATGACATCAGACATATGGTTGTGATCTAATATGACATCAGACATATGGTTGTGGACTAATATGACAGACATATGGTTGTGATCTAATATGACATCAGACATATGGTTGTGATCTAATATGATATCAGACATATGGTTGTGGACTAATATGATATCAGACATATGGTTGTGGACTAATATGATATCAGACATTTGGTTGTGATCTAATATGACAGACATATGGTTGTGATCTAATATGACATCAGACATATGGTTGTGGACTAATATGACATCAGACATATGGTTGTGATCTAATATGACATCAGACATATGGTTGTGGACTAATATGATATCAGACATATGGTTGTGATCTAATATGACATCAGACATATGGTTGTGATCTAATATGACATCAGACATATGGTTGTGATCTAATATGATATCAGACATATGGTTGTGGACTAATATGACAGACATATGGTTGTGATCTAATATGACATCAGACATATGGTTGTGGACTAATATGACATCAGACATATGGTTGTGGACTAATATGACATCAGATATATCATGGTTGTGAACTAATATAGACACGTCATAGCCTCCAAAATGAAGGTTATGTAAATTTAGAAGTTCTGGACATTTTTCTATCTCAATGAGTAAAAGACGGACTAAGGAATCCTCTGGTTGGACGAGTCCTCCAGGTCTGACCAATAGCAGATCTTCAGCACGATAGTCATTGTGTCTTACATAACCACAGCTGGTATTGTAGTAGAAGTAGTAGTAGTAGTAGTTGTGAGGGTCGCAGTAGTAGTACTATGCCAAAGTTATTGTTACAACCTAGTTTTATGATATGTAGTGTGAACTTCTGTTTGTGGGTGTGTGTCTGCATAGTGGAGGAAACAAGGTGTGTGTGTGTGTGTGTGTGTGTGTGTGTGTGTGTGTGTGTGTGTGTGTGTGTGTGTGTGTGTGTGTGTGTGTGTGTGTGTGTGTGTGTGTGTGTGTGTGTGTGTGTGTGTGTGTGTGTGTGTGTGTGTGTGTGTGTGTGTGTGTGTGTGTGGTATCGATAAAGCTACAGAGGGGATGAGGAACAATTGCAGGGGAAATTAGTAGTTGTAAAGTTAAATCGTGAGTGAGTCTGCGTGTGTTTCATTGTTGCAGTTTTCTTAGACTCTGACAAGCGATGAGGGGGACAGATGGATGGACGGACAGAAGGACAGTTATCTGCATTCCAACAACAAGAACATCCATTAAAAAGGTGTCATCTGCATGAGTCACTCCCATCATAGCTGAGCTTCGATCAGTCAGATATGCAGAGAGAAGCCTGAGAAGGGAGAGATTCATTCCATTGATGTGACCTCACTGCTCGTCTGCACTCAGAGCGGAGGAGAAAGAGAAGGGAAAGAAAGAGGTAGAAGGGAGGAGGGAGAGACAGAGGGGGAGAGACTGAAATAAATAAGGGGAGAGCAGGAAATAAAAACATAAGAAAGAGGGGAGGAAAGAAAGAATAAATTAACGACAGAGAGAAAGTAGGAAGAGAAAAACAAAATCAATTCTCATTTGCATTTCCTCCAGAGAGGGACTAGAGTGATCAGCACGCATAACGGGCGCGCCGGCGGCGGCGACGGCGGCGGAAAAACGTCTGCGCGGACGGAATCGATCCCCGGTGTAATTACCGCGCCGTTCCACGCCGTCGTGTGCCAACAAACAACTACGCAATTAAGAGCGCCGCGGCTGTTAAATCTACATTTAACAGTTTGTCATCACCGTTCACTGTTGATTACATCGCGGCGCGAAGATAAAAAAAAAATACATACTAGCCTTGAAATAGACAAATAGTATGCACGTTGAAAGAGAGATGCAGGTTGCTATCGTGTCGATACGGGTACGAAGGGGATTAGGAATAATTACAGGGGGAATGAGGCGTTGTTAAAAGTTAAATACTTTTAAAGGGGTTTCTTTTGTATCGATTAAAAAACGTCTCCAAAAGACTCATTGTGAAAGCCAGCAGTTTGTTTGTTTTCTGCGTCTCAACATTGTCACTGAAATCGAACCGCTTAATGTCTAGGGAAAGAGCATCTTCTAAAGAGAGACAGAGAGCGCCGGACAGAGAGCGCCGGACCGAGAGGGGGAAAGACAGAGCGATGTTTATTTACATTCCAAAGGGGTTGTGCGTCTAGTCCTGTGGTCTGGGCTGCATACACTATTTACTAACTGGTCTTTAAATGTGCTGTTACGGCGCCCTCTAGCGGCCGCTCTGCGTTCACGCATTATTTTCTAAACAATCCATTGTCATTACACAAGAGAATACTTTCTGTCTAAAGGTTTTCTAGCATGGAACAAAATATATTAAAGTGCCTACGTGCATTTGTTTTTAGTTCTTTACATGATTGGTCATGACTCAAGACTCAATTGGTTTGTATGGGAAACTGCAAGGACGCGCACAAAACCAAAGACCCCCTGCATCGATAATAAAGGGGGTGGGGTTATGAAGTTAAGAGTAAAAGCAGCAGAATCACAGACAACATCCACAGCCATCGGTTAACTCATCAGAGTTCATCCCTGCCAACTCTTCCCTGCCCTTGCAGCGCGGTTGTGTACACTTATCAAAACGCTTGATGGAGAAACATACCACCCCCCAGAGACCAGAGACCTGCATGGCGGCCAGTGATGGTCTCCGTGGAGACCGTCTCCGATCAACTTTACAGGAAGTGAAGGTGAAGAAGAATGACCTTTAACCTTCCTCGTCGTTACAAGCTCAACATTTGTTGAGATTGCTTTAAAAACTGCAGTGTGCTTATATAACCCCTTCACTGTCCATGTAAAGTGCCCCCCCCCCCCCCCTGTACTGAAACACCTTTCACGGTCTAACAAGCCAGAACTCATCCTGAAAGACCCCTTCTAGTGGAATAGTGCGTGGAATATTGTGTTTGTGTGGACTACATCACCTGTCTCCACTAATGGTCTGACTACTGAGAGTCTCTCTCTCTCCTCCCAAGCCATTACCCAGACCTTCCAAGCGGCTCCTTAATTGCAGCTTTTTTTCTCCTGAGATGCTGCGGAGCGTCTCTCAACCACATTCAACTGCCTACACATGCGCGTGCGTGCACACACTTGCACGCAAACGCGCACAATGTGTGTCACGGTACAGTGGGCTCAGCAGAAGCGCAGCGGAAATACTTTTATGACTTATTATGTCTTATTCGTCAGATAATGATGCAGTTGTATTGTGGTACGCTGTTTTTTCTTACTGGATTATGCACCACATTATACAAACATTTTATGATTTCATGTTTGCATGCTATAAACTAAAAGGCTCACATTTTACTGTCGATTATTTCTAAAGTGTTTGAATAATAAGCACACTGACATAAAAGCAGTTCAAGTTAAAAGACACTGGAAACGTCAAACATCCAACGCGCAAAACGCAGCATACCACACATAACTAAAATGCAAAACAATCGCTTCAGTCCAAACAACGGTCCAATACAAGCAATATTGCAATCATAATAACTTCAGACAGCTCTGTCTCTGTGTGTGTGTGTGTGTGTGTGTGTGTGTGTGTGTGTGTGTGTGTGTGTGTGTGTGTGTGTGTGTGTGTGTGTGTGTGTGTGTGTGTGTGTGTGTGTGTGTGTGTGTGTGTGTGTGTGTGTGTGTACTGCAGCATGTGGTGGGCGAGTCAACGCTAGACACGCGTGTTTGTTGCTCCTTATCGCCAGTACTTCATAACATTATTACACTTTAAAAGGTTATTCCCTTACCTTTCCTCCCTTTGAGCATCGCCGATACGTGTTGGTCGCCCCTGCTGTTTGGTTCATGGCTTCTGTGAAGAAATGATATCGATGATAGCTTTTACTCCGAGATCAAAGTTTGAAAGGCAAACTGCAGCCATACGAGTAGGAAGCAAAGTATGTGCAATGAAAACATACCTCGAACGTCGGTTGACCTTTTTACGGAAGGTATTCGGGCGTAATGTCCAACTTTAGCCCCGGTATTTATATCCCAAAGCGTCAACACGAGAACTTGTCCAGGATGCAGTGTGTGCAACTCACCGAAGAAAACGTAAATCCCAGGTTCACTGGCTCTGAAACGATAAGCAAACAAAAGAACGCCGTTCAAATGTTGCTGTTCTCGTCAAAGGGAAACACTGATGCCGATCGTCTCCAGGAATGTTTGACGACCACAGTCCCACGAGTCACTAATCACCAATGTGTGTGCGCTCACCAATTGCGCAAGCGCGCCTCGACCTGCGGCAGTTATTCTAATTTCTGGAAAGGTTAGGAAGCGCTCTGGGAGACCAGTGAACAGCAGGGGGTGGCAAGCTCGGTTGGAAGGCACTGTGTACGTGTGTCTATTTCCATCAACAACACAACACCCCTTTTAAATTCCAGCTCGCTTTCCAGGATATTTCTTAGTGAATATTTAAGTCATAATGCATTCTTTTACTGTATTTCTTTCTTCACAGAACTATTATCATGGAAGGATATTCGAACTGCATCTTCCCCTGCAGTTCGTCAATTAAGTCAATTAAGGTGTCGACAAAGCCCAAAATGGATAATCCCACAAATAAAGATGGCTTTATATAAAACTTGTAATTTTCATTTGTAAAATATGACAGGCCTACACAGTAGGCTATTCACATGTGTATATAAATCATGGTAACACTTTACAAAAAGGGTACATTAACTAACGTTAGTTAATGTCATAATAAGCATTATGGGGGAGGGGGGGGGGGTAGGGTAAGGGTTAATCCTATAACCGTACTAAATAATGCATAGATGAACAGCCTACATTAGCAAACACGAACACCATAAGTAAACATGGAAATGACCACTAGACCCATTAGTTAATGAACTGTTCATCCATGCTTATTAACTAATGTTACCGAAACCATAGAAGAAGCAAAATGTAGTTTTGCTAATGCTTGTAAACACTCAGCAGCTCAGGGTGCTTCACGTTGACAAAGGACACTTTCCCCGGACACTTTCCTCTTTCTCTCATTCGTACATCAACCAAAAGCAGGCTCCCAGTCCGGGACACACACTGTTTGATGGTCTTTGCACCATCAGTCAACTCCTGAGCCTTGGATATGTTCAGCAGTAAAGTCCCCGGAGATGGCCATGGGGGGTGGGGGGGGGGGGGGGGTGACCCATGGCGACAGAGAAGGACAGCTGAAGGAGGAGTGGATTAGCAGCGCCGTCACCACCAGGACAGCGTGAGGTGGGCTTCATAGTAAAGTACAACAACAGTGCCCCGGGCAGGTCATAAAAGCTGCTGAGCTGTTGGCTCAAAATAAAGGAATAAAAAATAATAATACAAATGGTTCAAAGTATAGGCCTGAAACTGTCACTGGAGCTCCTTTTGAAGCCTCACGCGTGGGGGGGGGGGGGTTGCGTGTTTTCTGCGGTTCACCGTCTGTCTCCGCATTGTTCGGCGTCATCGCCGCCTCAGGCGATGTTAGGACCGTTTCCTCTCGTCTATGCAGGGACTCAAACAGCCAGCCAAGCCCTGTATTGATCGCAGTGCTTACGTTTTCCTGAGAGCAGGGTTTACTGTTGAATCAGCAGGTGATGTGCGGAATGCATTCATCAGAAAACGGCACAGCACCATCGGCCAGCGGCTGTGGTGCCGAACCACTGTTTCACTGGGGGGGGGGGGGGGGGGGGGGGGGTAACCTTAAATTACACAGCTCCCTGGTAAATATTTGCTACTCTTTGGTCATTTAGAGGACACTTCGGTCCAAAGTGACTTAAATTAATTATGTACACACACACACACACACACACACACACACACACACACACACACACACACACACACACACACACACACACACACACACACACACACACACACACACACACACACACACACACACACACACACGGAAGGAGCAGGTAGGGGTTTGGGCATCTTTACCAAAGAGACCTACAGGTAGACTGCAGGCATTACGGTTCAAACTACATTGGCCCATATTGGTCTAAAGACTGTCGAGGGTCAAAGCTTTACTTTCACTCCTCTTGTGTATGCAACTCCATGAGTGCAACTCCGTGTGTCAGTTCTGTTCACTGCGAATCTTTTTTTTTTATTGGTTTCAGATCCCCATGGACATAGTTCACTCCCAATGACAAACAGAAGATACAAATAAAATCCAAAGATACTTTCACTTTGCTGCCGATCTCAACTTTGTAAAAAAAATAAAGAAATATTTAAAAACAAGGTCACGGGGTTAAATCTCTCCCTGGCCCGCAGCGACGAGCTGGGGGATTACGAGCCCAACTCTCAGGGGTTCAAGTTCTCTCGAGATTTCGTGCTGCTAAATCGGGAACGGTAATGTAAGCCATTCTGTGTCCCCGTCGCCACATAACAGCTCCAGATAACGTACAATGAGCGTAATGCCATGAAGGACTGTGCTCTCGTTTCCCCCTAAAAGCACTGTAACATGGTTAAGGTCTGTTATGCTCCCCTAGGAAGAGACGAGGCCAATGCTAAGACCGGGGAGATGATGGCTTCTCTCACCGATGCAGTTACGACGGCAAATGCGTAATAATGATGCTGGCAAACTATGAATTTCTTCAACATTCATCACATAATTGATCCACTTTTTTTTTGGGGGGGGGGGGTGTAGTCCTTGTCGGTAGAGCCATGTCGTGTCTATGTGTTGCATCATGATAGATTTCAGCAGGAGGTTTGAGATGATCAAAAGAATATCCACCAGACAACGTCAGTGTGTTGTGTTTTATTCCCCTTCCGACGCCATAGCTCTCCCCGTCCCGGTACCGGCGAGAGCGGAGAAGCTTCACTTTTGTGCAGTTATCGATTCATGTTGTCACGGCTCCCTCTCTTGAGCCAGCAGATCAGAGATTTCACCGCGTTTGACAAAAATAAAAATAAAAGACACCACGTCGCCTCAAAATAATTTCTTCCTTTTTTTTTGTCTGGTTTTGTGTCTAGAGCTTTGTTTAATTTCTGTTTTTTTGTGGTTTTATTTTTGGGGTGTTGTCAAGTGTTGTTTACTTCCTCGTTTCATCTCCAAACCTGGCCGGGCCACCACAAGGTCACACCCACCCGACGTGCCTGTCGGTGGGGATCCATGTTCACCTTCTTGTTTTTATGCTGGAAAATAAAAGCGCTTGATCGCAGGCTTCAAAGCCACGAGTTGGGAGGATAGTTTCCCTTACTCGGTGTACATGCCAGGTATACACAAAACGAACATGAAATATAAGAACATAGAGATGTGTGGCTGTTTGTGTATGTGTGTGTGTGTGCGTATGTGTGTGTGTGTCACCAGATGTACCAAGGTCTTAGACATGCAAAAGCATATCTTGGCCCACTTCTTTGACTGTATTTGTGTCTATGCACATTAGCTCCATAACAACAGTGTCAGGTGGCGTTAGGTTCTGTAGCAGACAAACCTCTCCTCGAATCTCAACGAGGCATTTGTCATCCATCTGACATGCTGAAAGAACTGCTCCAAACCTAAAACTTGAAAATGTTTAAACAGTGAATTTCTGAATTTTGACTTTGTTAAAGCAGGAGGAAGATGTTTGGATTTTGAAGGTCAGAGAGAAGTCGGATAAAAAGTCCCTGTTGATTCCTCTGCTTTCTCTTAATAACCATCTAGGAACAGAGAAGATCTCCTGGGCTCAGTCTACTTATATATCATAAATAAACGGACTAAACAAAACATGTTTTCGTATCTCGGCTGCTCTTATGAATTGATCTTATGTTAAACAATTGAATTCATCGTACCACACCCCAGCCCTGTGAATGAAGAGAATGATTTTATGGACAGTGGAGCCATAATAAGGGTTGCCTGGCAACACAACAAGCTTCAGTCAGTTAATTTTCATTTTATTGACGGAAGGATGAATGCTCATGATTAGGTCTTTGTAGCATGATTTTGAAATGATTATGATTTGTATGTCTGACAGTACATAGATGTGTGTGTGTGCGTGTGTCTGTCAGTGAGGAAGTATGATTTAGTGAATATCTGTGTGTAAATGTGTGCTAGTGAGTGCAATTGCACTAAATCTTTAACAGACAAAGACTGTCATGCTCCATAAAGCAGCTCATCAACACTCACACACACGCACGCACGCACGCACGCACGCACACGCACACGCACACGCACACGCACACGCACACGCACACGCACACACACACACACACACACACTAATGAACAATCATTAGGCATCGCAAACAATATACACATTTTAGAAATGCAATATTAATCTTTGGAAATTACATACGATACATAAACAGATTGACTACATTGCACTAATGCAAAACAGTTTTGGAATCCAATTTCTAAAACTGGGAGCAATTTGTTAACAAAGAACATTCCAATTGAAATACCTGAGAACCTTATCATAATAGTTGTAACTTATTGCAGTGGAATGGTTATTGCAAATTAATTAATTATCGCATACAGTCGCTGTTGTGGTCAATTTTGGTTTGGGTGGAACTAAATTAGTTTCAACCCCTACCTGCTAATTACAATCACTTTGGAGATTGTAAGAATCGATGAGGAGGGAGTGCCTCCATCTGGGCTTCTGGGGGCATGGGAACCACGACTGTGGGAGCCGTCTTTAAACAGATGACGTGTAAAGGGAAGGGCTTCCAGGAGTCCCCCTCTAGGTCCTCATTATATTTGAGCTGTTTGTGAGATAGCTGGTGAACGGCTTCTGATTGGTTTCTATAGTTAAAAAGTAATGGGAAAAAAACTGATTAAATCGATAAAGTAAACCGATTAAAGCTTTATGAAACTAAATGAATCCTTCATAACCTATAAAAAGTGCCATCACAATGAGCTAAAGCGTCAAGACCCCGATTTCTTACACGTTTACATGACATTAGCCCTTTTGTAATCGCTTCATCCTACGTTGATATCCACCACATCCTTCTGGAAGGTTCCACGTTGGCTAGCCCCCTGTGGAATAAGTACTCGCATCGACCAACCAAGCTTTGCAGTTCCACTGGTGGTAGGTCTGCTGAGATGTTCCCCATGGCATGTGATGACCACCTGTCCTGGGGGATTGGCTTTGGAGGGAAGCCTGAAGTATGGGGTAGGATTATTTTCGGTTAGATCCTTTCAAAACGGAGCGTACTCTGGCTCGTTTCTCTGAAGTTGCCTTCCTTAGCTTTAATAATAATTTTGCTGAATCACAGTTGGTGCATAGTCTAGGCGTGCGTCTTACTTTCCTTGATTAAAGTGTTAACTTCGCTGTACTCGTTTTTTTCTCCTATTCGTGTCAGAGAAGGGTCGGATCCACAGCTTGACATCTTTGTCCGTACTCTTTGTTCAGTTTCATTACAAAAGGTATCAAATTGAAATGTCGCCCTTAATCACAGGGTTCCAGGTACAACTCCATCATTACTGCGGATGCTGCATCCCCAGTTCTGTGCCGTGGTCCGCCGTTTGAGGGGTCATTACAAATGCATAGAATTCACCCCGTTTCCACAAAACTCGCTGTGATAGCTGCTTCGTAACATTAGGTAACGTCAAAAATGAGAACTTTGAATTGGTGTGGGGAAAAGTTAATTCCACGTAATGGAATTATCTACCATTTTAATGAAACAGTTACCATAGAACTTACTGTAACTAATTTTCTCAACATTTGGATTATTGACAGGTCGATATTGTTATTGTAATTTCTCAAAATTCATTACGTTTGTATGTGTGATAACATTAAATCAACCAAACCAAACCAAGACAAGCTTCTTCCGAAGATCAAATGTTGTTTGTTAATACTTGCATATTATATGTTATATTCAACAAATGAATGACTACATTTGGAGTGAGAAAGTGGGAAAAGCAACTCCCCAAATGTTGTTTGTTTAAGCCCTGGATCTATGCCGCTAAAGAAAAAGTTCTCTGGACCCAGGACTGAATTTTGAATGAAACTGCATAGTAGATGATACGAGGGCATTCGGCATGTTAGGCCCAATCTGATTCTCATCCTCAATCTGATTTGCATACAACGTTTGGAGACTTCTTTTTGAGGTCATGTTTGTTTACCCAGCTGTGTGCTACAGACGGATGGAGCACATTGCCCAGAACACCAAATAATATAGCCTTCTGCTGCTACTGCATGGATTATGTCCCGGAATTAAGGCCTTTTGGCTTATCATTTGAAATATGATGCAAAAAGTATGGGGAAAGTATATACATTTTACCATTTGAGCAGATACTGTTATCCAAAGTAAGAAGTTGGCCTACAGTGAATTCAGATAAATATTGATACTCACTGCTACCCCAAATCACATTAATTGGCCATGAAAACATGTAGAACATACAAAATTCTCGTGCAAAATAAGACAACAATAAAGAATAGTTTTTTGCTGGGAAAAGTTGATTAAAGAATTACTATAACAAAATAATGGCCATGCCTTGGAATGTCCCCTTCATGCTGATAAAGCCTCCTTTTTGTATGATGCTCGCCCCCTCTCCCCCACTCTCTCTCTCTGTTGATCTGTAGACTCTAATAATCTTGTTTTAATGGCCGCCATGCACTTCTTATGTACGATACTGAGGAGGAGACACGGCTCACCGCCATTTCTACCAAGACTGTGATGAACTGTCCCCCGAGAGAGAGAGAGAGAGAGAGAGAGAGAGAGAGAGAGAGAGAGAGAGAGAGAGAGAGAGAGAGAGAGAGAGAGAGAGAGAGAGAGAGAGAGAGAGAGAGAGAGAGCACGAGAACGAGAGAGAAAGAGAGAGAGAGAGAGCACGAGAACGAGAGAGAAAGAGAAAGAGCAAGAGAGAGAGCACGAGAGAGAGCGCGAGAACGAGAGAGAGAGCCAGAGATAAGAGTGAGAGAGAGCAAAAGAGAGGTCCATCGAACGAGGGGTTACATTAAACAGGGAAGCGAAGGTGAATGGCCTGGGGCTTGCCCCAATATGTCTCGGCTCTGAGCACTCTATTAGCCAACGATACTATGATATTATTATTCTATCAGAGTATGGGAAAAAGGTCTTGCGTGCTAATTTAAAACAAAGTGGCCCATAAATGTGGAATGGAAATATCACAGGGATATGTAGTGTAGTGTTGACGCATCAAAAAAAGATGATTAAGTATTTAAATAACCATTAAAAATGTATGAACTCCTTCAAAAGCACTTCAAAAATACGTAATCTGTATTAAAAAAATGACTTACTTTAGTTATGCTATGGATTATGAAATCACTTCAAAATGAATGCTGGGACTTCTTCAGTGAGGTGGAGCCAAGGAAAGAATCTTTCAGTTTCAGCAGCAGCAGCTCAGCCCAGATCAAAGCAGATCTTCCGGATTAGGAGGGGGGGAGAATTGCTTTATTGCTCATCCCATCCACCGAGACAGTAACTTTCCATGCCAATATAACATGCTTTTTAAAAATTGTGCAATAATATTAAACCAACCAAAGCTAATACAAACTTCCAAAGACCAAATCACTGACATTTTCTTGTTTGTTGTTGTTTGTCAAGTTAATACTTGTTTTGTACAGCAAATGAAAGTCAACACTTTTTCCACTCCGTTCGTACACTTCCACTGTTAGCCACTACCATCCGTGTCCTTTGCTTGTCCCTAACAAAAGCATTATTTATTATAGTGATGTATATATGAATAGATTATGTTTTCATACAGCACGCTATAACCAATACCGGAGTCGACGTTTCATTTTAAGTGCAACAGTGCCACGTTTCTAAGTAACAACAACCACATACATCACATTCTGCAGCAGTCGCCGTAGGAACCAGCAGGCCTCGGATTCCATGATCAAACGGCCACATCCCTCTCTATCACCATGGAAACTGCCCCCGCCGCTTGCCGCCGTTTGATGGGATTCAGGTGACCGACGCCGTTGGCAACGCGAGTTTGTGTCGCTCACGCACTGGAATTAAGTTGCAATCAAAGTTGAAGTGAAATCGTCACCCACAAACACAACGTTGTGTTCTGAGGGTACGCCGGGTGATCAGGAAGGACGAGCTTTCCACGCCTGGTTACTGCGTGGGTTGGTCTTTCTTTCAACATACATCATTGATCATAACCTCTCCCCTGGGTATTGTACCAGCTGGTGAGTGATCAATAATACATATATAAAGCTCTGGCTTAGCCAAAGAAAATAAACCAATGATCTTCCTGTTTTTTGGTTTTCTTTGTACCTTATCAAAAGTACCTCAGTCTATTCCATAATATCCCAGTCCCTCTACTTTACTGACATATTCCCCCATGGTAACCACCCACGCATTTGAAATCGAATCATCTCTCATTTTTGTTCTCTGTATAATATATTATAATATATTCACAAAGCGCAGGAAAACAGGCGGAGGATCAAGCAGTCGAAGGGGGATATCAAACGCAAAATATTCATGGGCTTGTGCGAGGTCCCTGTGGTTGACAAACTAACTCCAGCACGTATGTGACCCACAGGCGACCAGCAGAAACACAGGAGGAGGGTGCTCACGGAGGGTGCTCACGGGAGGGCGATCCACACGTTGGATCCCCTTAATGAGAAGAAACAGCTCCATGGAGACGGAGGACTTCTGAACCTTACAAAAACATTGCTCAGAGGCGGTCTCTGTTGGGTTGTGTTAGTGACCCAGTATTTGCTTGGAAGTAGAGATCTTTAACCTGCTGGTTTCAGTAAAGATAATGCTTGGAAGTAGAGATCTTTAACCTGCTGGTTTCAGTAAAGATAATGCTTGGAAGTAGAGATCTTTAACCTGCTGGTTTCAGTAAAGATAATGCTTGGAAGTAGTGGAGATCTTTAACCTGCTGGTTTCAGTAAAGATAATGCTTGGAAGTAGAGATCTTTAACCTGCTGGTTTCAGTAAAGATAATGCTTGGAAGTAGTGGAGATCTTTAACCTGCTGGTTTCAGTAAAGATAATGCTTGGAAGTAGTGGAGATCTTTAACCTGCTGGTTTCAGTAAAGATAATGCTTGGAAGTAGTGGAGAACTTTAACCTGGCTTAGTTGATCTTTTTTTTATTCAACACACATCATTTCTGGATTCATCCAGAAACAGGGAACATGATTAGAAGAAGCTAAGGAATGTAGTTTTATCGTACTGGGTTTTATTCTGCGTTCTTTTCATTGACACGGGGCCAGGGGGGGACCACAGAACACAGTTGGATACAACAATAGAGCGGACATTGTTTGATTATAAAACTAGATTAAGAGGGTAATTGGATTACATTTGATTAAATTATTTAATATCTGTAGTCCTGTCTATTACATTTCTTTGGCCTAGAGCATGGCATTAACACTGTCAGGGTTAGGGATTTAATAAACGCATATGGCATTATATTATATAACTATAAGATCATTGTACCTGGTACTACAACTACTGCTAACTACTACCACTACAAACAAATGTGACCAGCAAACCAGTTTTTATAGTATTATTAACAGTATGCATAATAATGTGCATTTACATTGCAAAACGAATGTACGCAACAGGCAACCAGCACTGCGTGTGTCATCAATACCTCAACTAAAGGCCTTAATGTGGGCAGCGATCAAACTCGGGTCACTGTGATCACTAAGAGGTCAAAGGGCGTGTTGGTAGGATGCAGCATCGGAGACATCCGACACGCTCCTGTGTGGGAGACAATCAGCGGCTGTTTTTAAACGCTAACATTCAGTCTGCTGTCAATAGTATGGATCAGGGTAGATGTTAATTAAGCCACTACACATCTGGATACCAATTAAAGCTGCCGTGCTGCTTCGCTAACCTCGATGCTACGAGGCTACACTAACCTCGATGCTACGAGGCTACGCTAACCTCGATGCTACGAGGCTACGCTCTGCTAGTCAAAATGCTAGTTTATGTTTATTTATGTTCATATTCATTACATTTATTTCTTTATTCAAATCTGCACTGTCACTTTTTTCACTCCAGCCATCACTTTGGTTCAACAGTTACTTGAACTAATAAGTGTCTAAGCAATAAAACCCATCCACCTACAAGTCAATATACACAGGGATAGTTTATCTCTCTCTAAATCAATTCGGTCTGTGGAGAAAAGGGTTTAGGCTTAAAGAGACATTGGTAATGGGAGTAAATATTGTGCAGCATCTTCATTACATTCAGTCATGTAGCAGTGACTTTTATCCAAACTGACTTACAAGTGAGGCTGGGAACAATCAAAGTACACAATCAAAGCTGGAGTAAGTATTACAAACGTTAAGTGCTGCACGATCAAGTTTCTAACTGAAACAACTAGACAGAGCGCAGAGTAGCGCTATGAACCAGAAAGACAAGGTAACTGCCAGGTTTCCAACAGATGAGCAGTTCCCCAGCACAGATCCACTCCCACAGCTGTGTCTTTGACTGCAGGTTTTCGATTTATAAAATGTATAAGCAGTTGGTAAAGTTGGCTGGTAGACCTTTTCGTTCCGGTGCCGAGACAAGAGTGTCCGCCCTGTCTCCCTTCTGTAAAGACGCGGTTGCCGTGACTCACAGAGTGTGCATAGCCTTTTCACTTTCACTTTAATTAGGAAAGATAAAGTGCGTCGAACGCTGCACGTCTGTTCTTTTCACAGATCTTCGGGAGGGAAATGCCAGCACGACTGTCTCGGTTAAGAATTAGTTGGTATTTTCTGTCTTCTGCTAAGCTATTTTAACGATGTGTGTTTGAATAGCCGCAGGCAAGGATGCCACTTAATCACCTTTTTTCTAAATGTCAATGTAAAATCGTCAGAGCTGAAGGAACAGCTGGGGGGGGACAACACAGAAGTACAGAACACGCACAATACAAAGGGTCATCTTTGAGATATTGGAGCGGGTGAAAAGAGGTGAGAAAGAGGTGGTTTAATGTGGCTGACAAGATATGTCAAGGATTATGATAATTGTTTGTGCGGAGATACAGAGAAAGGCCGCCAAGAGTTTCCACTTTGAATCTAATTTCCATTCAACCACAATTTCTTTTCTGGCTAGACAAGTTCATATTCAAACGCACGCACGCACGCACGCACACACGCACACACACACACACCTGCAAGATCACACATACGCACAACATGAGTGGTGTGTGTGAAAAGCAAACCCTACCTGTGCTTTAAAAATACCTCCAAGGCGGCAGTTGGCTTCCTAATATCTTACTGGATGTAGACGAGAGATCCTAACACAGCGTTGACTGACATCAGTAAGAAACGGAAAGTCAAGCTGAAATATTTGTGCTTGGACATTTGATTTTCAGGCCGTTATCTGCACCATATCACTCACACTTAAATACATAATCGACCAAGAACGCAATCAGCAGCAAAGGTCCTGACTATCATAACCACAGTGGTTACAACTAGCCTCTGTTGATTCACCAAAGATCACCTTTTATCCCTGGCTCTGGTTGTGAGACCATCAAGTCACATTTGCATGCGGACCTGCATTGAAATATGATGTTAAAGTTGTTCAAACGGTTTGTCATTCGCTGTTTACTATATCTGTAGAGCATTGACTACCATCAGCCCCACAGACCACCAACAGACCACCAACAGACCACCAACAGACCACCAACAGACCACCAACAGACCACCAACAGACCACCAACAGCCCTTCTCATGTTTAGAGTGGAGCAGAAAAGGGCACTTCTGAAAGTAACCACTTGTATGAACACAAACTCCTGGTTTAAATGAGCATCGCCTTTTCAATATGGAAGTTGGTAAACAAAAGGTAAAACAAATTACTGAATGCTCGAGTCATCAGTTCAAAATGTATTTTATATGGAGACACTTGTAAGTAAGGAGCTCATTATCAGCCAGAGTCCCAGGAACACCCTGTTATCTCCTAGTTTGAATTACAGCCAGACAGCTGAGGCTGCGTCAACATTATTGATGTGCTCCTCTTATTGCTGTTGAAAGTGAGTAATAGCAGTTCCCCTCTCTAAAGGTTTTTCTCCTTCCATCCCATAATAGCTCAGATGGGAGCTGCAACGGTTCACGACGACAAGCGGTTTATTGCTAGCGTTTTCATTTTATATACTTTGCTTATGGAAGCCGAATTTGATATTTAAGTTGTTACCCAAACTTTTTTCTCACAGTTAAAAAATGTACTTCTTAAATGCTGTGCATGTAAACAGCACTCCAGGCCCCATAAAAGGGCCCCTATTTTACCACCAGGTATGATGTTGATTAACCGTTAGGTAGATCAATCTACCAGCCTATCCTGTTGACTGGACCCACTGGTATGCTGATCTTTCCATAAAGCATCTAGCCTACTGGTGATTTTGAAGTGGCTTGTAATGGCTAATCAGCATCACACTTGGTGGTACAACTGGGGGCCTTAATTGAAAATGACACAGAATGTGGTTCCACCAATTTTACCTCATGCAGAGATTCACTAATTTGGTTTTGTCTTCCACCAAAGCAAATGCTTTTCCCCCGCCGCATGCCGCTACAGGGAAGCAAACACTCGGTCTCATACAAGTGATTCACATACTGCTGGTCTTGTTTTTCCTTCTGTCTTCAAGGGCTCTCCCTTAGCCCTGAGGACTCAGATCCTCCAGGAACACTGGCTGTCAGGCTCGCCGGGCCTGTTTGAAGTGTAAATAGTACACTGGCCATAGATGGAAGCCCAACACTTTCCAGGTAATGCTACATGTTGATTTCGCTTTGATTCCTTCTGTGCTCATTCACCGCAGAAGGAAGATTGGTTTCAAGAATCAGCAAGCAGAGAAGTACCATGGATATCGCTAGGCTAGGCGAAGGTAGCGTAAGAAACTGTCTTCTCTAAAAGTGTTCCTACGGTGCGGTCATTTGTAGAACACCTTCCTTAACCTTGTAAGGTTAACAAGGCCTCTGAAGACTGAAACACTTCTTGATTAATCCTTCACAGACTCCAAACTCAGCCCTCGATATTTCATTGAACGATGGATAATTCCAAAGGAGGTACTGCAGGGGGATGTACTGTATGGAAATTACTTTGAAAGGGAGGCTAATAATGGCTCGCTTATATGAGAGACATTTTCTATTTCTTTACAATAACCTTTATTTCCTAAAGAAGGTACAACCTAAGTCCTTTAGGTATAGGATTTGAACTTGTCCCACCTCCTGTAAGGTGGAATGAACCAAGGGTTGAACTGGCGAATGAGAACAAAGCGATGTTTTAAATCAACTAGGAGTAGGCGAGGAACTGTGGGGAATCATCTCACTCCTCCGCCAAAAACTGTTTTCAAAAGGGCTTCAAGGTTTTCATCTCGAGTAAAATAAAATAAAACATTTCTCAAATGTATGGTTATACCTACTAAATCGATTAAACTGGGGTATAGGAGGTTGCCTGCACTAAGGAACGATGCAACAGAGCTTTAGAACACCTGGAGGCTGAAGCTTCAGGCAGATTTAAAAAAAGGCGATGAATGGTGGAGTGGGTGTACTTTTATATAATTGCATTATGCTGTAGGTTTATTGTGTGGTGGCTATCCTCTGTTTACATAATGAGTACAGAATACATACACTGTACTTTCTGTACATTGCGTTTATACATTTTCCACAGCAAGTGTATGATATATAACACACTGACCCTAACCAGGAGCCTGACTTAATGCCCAGGATGTAATGTCGATACCTTAAATGGATAATAGTGCAGCATTAACACATCGGTCAAAACCTCACTTGAGAGAGTGATCATGTTTTATTCCGTGGTCCTGATTAAGCATGCACTCAACGCGGGCTAATGCACATTATGTAGCACTATGTGGTATCGGTTTAAAAGCTCCCTCTGTACACCAACAGACACAGGTAGACCACTTGATCAAAGCACTAAGACTGGACCGGTATTTAGCGACCACTTACTGTCCCGGGAGGAGCTTTGTGAGACAGCATACAAAAACAAAATCTCTTCTCACCTCTTGCACACCGAGTCTTGGCTTCACCCCAGAGAATGAGCATCAGTCATTCTCTGGGGCCTTTCAGACTCAAACGTCCTGGTAACCCTACAGTCCTTCACCTAATTCTAGGTGACTGTATTTATGGGTTCATGGGGCCATTGCTAATTTAGAATTAAGTAGAAAAACAAACAAAGATTCTAACAACAAATGTTCTCCTTAAAAAGGAGCTGTTGGATTGATTAGCTGCCCACACATTCCATTAACACTAATTGGGACAAGGCCTAGGACTAAAAGTAACAGGCTCAATGCGGTGTCTCAGCCATCCAGCATCAAGGTTGGTCTAATCCTAAAAGAGCACTTTCTATTGGCTTTCTTTTGGCGTCCGTTCTCTGTAACCCGTAAAGCTTTTGGTAACCCAGTTAGAAACACGTTATCTCTGTCCATTTGGCTATGGAGCTTTCATGCCAAGCCCCCTCGGCTAAAGGCGTTAAAGACCATCGAAAGCCAGCTACCACGGGGAAGAAACCAAAAAGGGTGACCTACATTTAGAGGCGGCGTAGAGGGGATTCCCTGAGGTTTGGTGGTCTTTTGAGACACTCCGTGTTATGCACGCGGAACGTTTTACAGACACTATTGTGCGCTAATGTAGGTGTAAAGAGCACTCTGCAAAGACCAGAGTTCATATATCTGCAAGGAGCGTTATTTATCAAATAATCAGGTACCTGGGTACACAGCACACATAAGCAGCACATAGTTCCCACTGTATCCGAACACATTTGCTCTGCTTGCTGCTTTACATAACATCTCCAGAGACCCAAGCCAAAGGGTTTATCACCAAAAGTATATATAGCTCTGAAAGGTAGTTTCCATAACAGCTTACGGGCTAATGCTAGGTCAAATATATGCTACAGGTTTGTCTATGTTAAGTTTATCCTCGGGCGAGTGGAGAGTAAACCCTCAAATTCACCCATTCACACACAAATTCACAATAGGTTTGTGAGGAATTAGGGGTCTTGCTCAAGGGCACCTCAGTGGTTTTAGCCATCAAACCCGCAGTTTGCCAGGTGACCTGCAACCTATCACAAGGTCATCCAAACCAAGGGTACTAATGAGGTTGACCTTGAGGTTGCACTGGTGGAAATGAGCATCGCTCCTCTAACGGTCTAACCCATAGGGGATTGTTCTGCTTTTTTCGAATGATATGTAGATGCAACACCAACACACCAGCTGGGATTATAGCTGATATCAAAAGTGTGAATATCAACATGAAGTCAACGACAAACATAAAAGTAACTCATCTTCTTGACATCAATCGAACAAACAAACTACTATGAGAATAGATCAATAATAACACAAACACACACACACACACACACACACACACACACACACACACACACACACACACACACACACACACTCAATTCCCAAGTAACTCTTTTCACTCAGCAGCAATACAGGATAATCCATTGTCTTACGTGGATTTGATTGGATTCATGCGATAGTTGAATGAAGCCGCCTACATATCATAGCGAGGCCTTAAAGCTGCCATGGGGTTCTTCCTCTGGTTTATATCAGGAGATGCATCTACCTGACAGAGCTTTCATCTTCCACAGTGAGCCCGGCTTCTAAATTCAGCCGCAGAGAGCGGGGTGAGTTCAGAGCAGGGCAGGCCCAGAGTGTAACAGCGTACAGGTAATTCTAAAACCATCAAACACTTCCTGTCATTGGTCAGGGGGATCAAAGTAGCGGCTGTGAATAAAAGAATACACGGGGTGTTGTTTTCCAAGCGGCTGGCAGACATGGACTCAGACAGTATTAACCCATTGAGAGAGTGATTAACTGTCCATAAAGGTACATGTGAAGCTTTGCTCAAGGATGCCTACAGGTAGACTTCAGGCATTGGGGTTTGAACCAAGAACCTTTTGGTTGGGAATCAAACACGCTAATGACTAGTCTTAACCCTGCATAAAACCAATACATCAATTATATCGGAAAATGTTACCAAAGGTTTTAAAATGTATGATATTAATCCCAGTAATCATATATCTTTATAACATGATCCCACTTTTTGCCCAAAGAGAGTAAACCTGAGAACAACTAAAGCCTACAATAAATATCAAGCAACTACAGAGGAAAAGGCTTGTAAGTTCTATTCATTGTTTTCATTTTTTTATCTGTTTATCTTGAAACCAATCTGTGTACCAATGCAAAGCTCAAACTCCTGAGAGAAAGCCAGACTCCCCGATGCTCTCTCTCTCTCTCTCTCTCTCTCTCTCTCTCTCTCTCTCTCTCTCTCTCTCTCTCTCTCTCTCTCTCTCTCTCTCTCTCTCTCTCTCTCTCTCTCTCTCTCTCTCTCTCTCTCTCTCTCTCTCTCTCTCTCTCTCTCTCTCTCTCTCTCTCTCTCTCTCTCTCTCTCTCTCTCTCTCTCTCTCTCTCTCTCTCTCTCAAAATAAAGCATCGCTGGGAGATCATTTGGTTTGTTTCCCGGAAATTATAATGGAGGCATTCCAAGGAAGAGGCTCTATAATGAATAAAAATGTGAAAATAGCAACATCCAACACAGTACACATATGATTAGATGCATCCATTTGCATATACTGTATGTATAATCATATTCAATGCAATTCATGGAAAGCAGTTCCATTGTGTTGCATAGTAACAAACAATTAATGCATTTTTCATCATTTCAACCCCTTTGGTGAAATAAAAAAGATGAATGCTCAGAGAGACAGACATGCGACGTGACAGACTGACAGACTGGCAGGCTGACAGACTGACAGACTGACAGACTGACAGACTGACAGACTGACAGACTGGCAGACTGCAGACTGGCAAACTGACAGACTGGCAGACTGAGACTGGCAAACTGACAGACTGACAGACTGACAGACTGGCAGACTGGCAGACTGGCAGACTGGCAGACTGACAGACTGACAGACTGGCAGACTGGCAGGCTGACAAACCGAGAGACAGATGGATGAGAGTTAATAAGCCATATCAGAGGGGTGCCTGAAGAAAGTTGTTCTTCAGACAGACTTCTCATTTAGACAACAACCTAGACAAGGACAAAAATAATCAAACAGCCTCTTTCCTTGAACTCTCCATTTATTGGACGCAGACAACAAAACGAGGACCTGTGTGGGGACTACAGCAGGCTGATAATCAAACCACTGGTGTGCGGTTGGTACTTTCACCTAGCCTAGAGGAGCGAGATTGAAATGATCTTCAGAACCATCGGATGGCCGGATCCGAGGAGTTTTTCTTGGGGGGGTTGTTTATCAAATTTAAGTAGCATGGCTCGCAGCGGTAATGATTAGCATCGGGAGACGCAGCGAAACGAGAGGCATACTAAATAAGCCCATGAATCAGCAATACTTCCTCAGAATAAACGCTGCTATAATTAAAATGGGTAAGCTGTGACTCGTATACTTATTTTCTAGGGGAAGTTGCAGTAATTCAAAAAGTCAACACTTTTTTTGGTTTACTTGTTTTATCCAAAAGCCATCTTAAAATCCAAACTTACTTAAAGCTATGGTAGGCAATTTAGAGAAAGCAGCCAGAATAAGATGGATTTTGAAAGCATCAAACCCAAAAAATCGAACCACTTCCTTCAGGCCTCCCTCCAAAGCCACTCCCCCTAAACACAGGACTATATATATATGTATATAGGTCTATAAATATAGGTTTACAGGTATATTGGTCTGCCTAGCCTTTTGGAAGACTCCGGTCACGTACAATGAGTGCATGGGCAGAGTGCCCGCAGGCAGCGGGGTGGGTAGGTAGACAGTGTGGTGGAAAAATGACACAAGGCCCAGTTCGCGGTCAACTCGCTTATATGGGCACACCATAGTATATATATATATATATATATTTTTAACTGTTCAACTCCCCACAGCTGCAGGTTTTCTTTCTTTAGACATTGTGTCTCCTTAAAGCATGTGTTACCTTGACCGTACGTTGTACACAACATAGTGGTGCCATATATGGTGGGCTACGACCCAGTGACCGTACGTTGTACACAACGTAGTGGTGCCATATATGGTGGGCTACGACCCAGTGACCGTACGTTGTACACAACATAGTGGTGCCATATATGGTGGGCTACGACCCAGTGACCGTACGTTGTACACAACGTAGTGGTGCCATATATGGTGGGCTACGACCCAGTGACCGTACGTTGTACACAACGTAGTGGTGCCATATATGGTGGGCTACGACCCAGTGACCGTACGTTGTACACAACATAGTGGTGCCATATATGGTGGGCTACGACCCAGTGACCGTACGTTGTACACAACGTAGTGGTGCCATATATGGTGGGCTACGACCCAGTGACCGTACGTTGTACACAACGTAGTGGTGCCATATATGGTGGGCTACGACCCAGTGACCGTACGTTGTACACAACATAGTGGTGCCATATATGGTGGGCTACGACCCAGTGACCGTACGTTGTACACAACGTAGTGGTGCCATATATGGTGGGCTACGACCCAGTGACCGTACGTTGTACACAACATAGTGGTGCCATATATGGTGGGCTACGACCCAGTGACCGTACGTTGTACACAACGTAGTGGTGCCATATATGGTGGGCTACGACCCAGTGACCGTACGTTGTACACAACGTAGTGGTGCCATATATGGTGGGCTACGACCCAGTGACCGTACGTTGTACACAACGTAGTGGTGCCATATATGGTGGGCTACGACCCAGTGACCGTACGTTGTACACAACATAGTGGTGCCATATATGGTGGGCTACGACCCAGTGACCGTACGTTGTACACAACGTAGTGGTGCCATATATGGTGGGCTACGACCCAGTGACCGTACGTTGTACACAACGTAGTGGTGCCATATATGGTGGGCTACGACCCAGTGACCGTAGGCTGCACCTGATATAATGGTGCCATGTATGTTGAGTAACGACCCAGTGACCGTACGTTGTACACAACATAGTGGTGCCATATATGTTGAGTTACGACCAGGCGTCTATGTCTAACTATGCATTGAACCAGAAATAGAGGGTAAACAATGCCAGTTGGTGTTACCTCTTATACACTGTTTTCCAACTCTACAAAAAGGGCTTCCCTCCTTTGCTCAGCGCGCCTTTTCTTGAGAACTCTGTCCTGTGTGGAGTTGCCTTTGAAACTGCGTCTTTCATATGCTGCAGCGTATGAAATAAACCAACTACAGACACGAAGGCCATCAAACCATTTAATTCAGAACTAATTAAATGATTGGACGGGCCTATTACTGGCCTGCGAAAGCCAAAGATTTGTCAGGGCATTTGATTTAATGACTGCTGTCAGGATGTAAACAGAATTTCAACAAATGTGACAAAAAATGCTTCTAAAATAAATTGCCATTGCCCGCTTTAAATAGACCAAAGTTGAGGTTCCTAGGAAAATCACTAATATCTAGGCAGAAAGTTCAAGTGCAGTTTGTCTAGAAAACGTGAAAGACTAGGCTTAAATAAAAATCATGAATATAAACATTTAAAAGGGAAACAGCATGCCTGCATAAGCAATCATTACATGCTACACTGATGAAGATTATAGCATCTAAAGAACCAGTTGATATCTCCAGATGTTCATCAGTGCTTTGCAGTTTGATTAAAACATTTACAGAACAAGCTTCATCCTGAAACTGGTGTCCTTTATGTTTAGCTATTCTCTTTTCTATATAACATGCAAGCAGCTGACTGTTGTCAGCTTCGTAGAAAACGTGAGGTGATCACCCTGTGAGGATGTTAAAATATGTATGTCCCGGCGTTGGGTGGAGATAGAAAGGACCATGCATAAGACATCAGCTGTGGCCCCTATAGATCGGAGCCTGTCCTGTGTACACAGGCTTGACTTCCCATTGACACTAGCACGGATACTTCATTACACAATCTGTTCACGAATGTGGTATGATATGGCTGCAACGTATATGGCATTAACTATATAAAGTGCTGTTAAATGATGGATTGCACTGCGCAAGAATATGTATGATGCTACAAACTGATTTCAATTAACCTTGTTGTGTTTGGCAAAATGACCCCGTTCTTGAAAATGGGTGGATTATGATTAAATGCCGTTGTAAGGTATCCACATTTCCGGTCTGGGATTAATAAAGAACATTTAAAAGCCCTTTTCACTTCATGTATTTACAAAACCAATGCTACTCTCGCAATGCCGCGAGGTTCCTGCTCGTTGGATCAAAATCTTCACTTCAAACCTCGTCGTCTTCACATGGTTTTTTATACCAGGGGAACCCGCTCGTCTCCCGTCCTACGAGCGGAGAATGGATGGCAGTAGCTGGCAGCAGTCACGAACCACGTCGTCCATCTTCCTGAACGACCTGACAGCGGTCCCCCGCAACGCTAACAACGGGAAACCATTTTGTCATTTGCATTCCATTTTGGCCCCACCATCGCTGTCATTCAGAAAGGTTAAGCTGCCATTTAAACCCGCCCCTCCCCCCCCCCCCCCCCCACCCCCCTCTGAGTTCACTAGACCAGGGTGAAGATTTGTTTACAAAGTCCTACGTTCTAAAAAAGAAAGGAAAGGAGACAGGTATGCAGGCTCCTAGTATGAGAGGAGGGCCCCGGGGAGCCATCTCCTGGAATCTGACGTTACATTTCCAGCCTGCAGAGTTACAAAGAGGAGGCTGTCAACTGTGAAGGAAAACCAGAAGAAAAAACAATGTCCATTCGACAAGACAAACGTGTCCTTCACCTTATATCACCCATATAGCATCTTGTGTGATATTTGCAGCATTCAACATAGCCAACTCTGTGTTCAGACATCTCTCTTCCATTCTCAAGAGAGTACAGAAAAATGACAGAAAAATGCAAAAAGGATGTGATTTAAATATCTGCCCGCTACAACCCGACACAGTTTCAAAGCCCATAGGAAGCACTGTGAAGCTGTGCAATAAAACGTCAGCAAAGAAATAAGACGAGTAAGGACAAACGTGGAATATCAAGTCACTGCCCTGGGCAAGATCCTCTTACCCATTCTTTCGTCACAGTCTGACAATCCTCTTTGAGCGACAGCACTGTTGGGGTAAAAGTTCCCATCACTCCATGGATAAAGTCTTACACAAAAATATTAACATATTAATAGTAATAGTGTAGGACTTGGGTAATGGCCTACATCGCACATAGTTATGCGTGCATTGATTTAAAATTGTTGTGATGACGACAACACTAACAACACAGTGCACTGGTTTGTTAAACCAGTGCACACTCCCCCACCTGGGCCTAGGTCAACATGTCCGGTGTTAAGGCTGAGAACAGCCAGCAGCATGGAAGCTAACAGGCCAAAACGCGATTAGAGATTACATTTGAGTGAAGGAAGGCTTTGCGGTGTGGTTCTGTGGTCGAGCGTGTCAGTGCCTTCAGGCGCACGTGGCGCGTACGGTCAAATCTGATTTGCTGCTGTTCTTCCCCAGGGACCGCTTGAAAAAGGTGTTGTACAGAAAAATGTGGTGCTCTGAGAAATCAAAGACCCACCAATGTTTATATATTATCCGTGGAAAGCAAGCATGGATCATTCTAGATTACATTTTCAATAACATTTGTTCGGATCAGGTTGGTTCAATCCTCAACGAAGGAAGCTCCCTCATGATCTTTCAACATCTCAGCAAATGCCCTCAAACCCCCAAAACTAGCTTTTACGCTTAACGTGAAGGCCAAGCTCGTGTTTGAGAACAACATCATTTTAACAGTAGATCATACTATAGAGTAGGTTCAATGAGAAAACACGAACACACCCACCAAACAGGGTAGCGCCTCACCAAGTAATCCATCATACTATAGAGTAGGTTCAATGAGAAAACACGAACACACCCACCAAACAGGGTAGCGCCTCCCAAAGTAATCCATCATACTATAGAGTAGGTTCAATGAGAAAACACGAACACACCCACCAAACAGGGTAGCGCCTCACCAAGTAATCCATCATGCTATAGAGTAGGTTCAATGAGAAAACACGAACACACCCACCAAACAGGGTAGCGCCTCACCAAGTAATCCATCATACTATAGAGTAGGTTCAATGAGAAAACACGAACACAACCACCAAACAGGGTAGCGCCTCACCAAGTAATCCATCATACTATAGAGTAGGTTCAATGAGAAAACACGAACACACCCACCAAACAGGGTAGCGCCTCACCAAGTAATCCATCATGCTATAGAGTAGGTTCAATGAGAAAACACGAACACACCCACCAAACAGGGTAGCGCCTCACCAAGTAATCCATCATGCTATAGAGTAGGTTCAATGAGAAAACACGAACACACCCACCAAACAGGGTAGCGCCTCACCAAGTAATCCATGATCCTTTATCCCTTCTGCGGGGCATCTTATCTGGTACTTAACACAGATAGCCCAGAAGCAGTGGGTGGATCTGTTGTATGCATTTTATTTCCACAGTGTTGCAATCCCAGTGCCGAAAAGGCGATGATGTTGGAGATACTTTCACATGTCCTACTCTTAAAAACGTTCTTCCTTCTAAGTCAAAATATCTCGTTCTGGGAAACTGCACAGACGAGGTTCAGTGAAATCACAAAGTATCTGACTTGCAAATTTCACAAATCACATATTGTTTTGTGAAGGTGAATGAATGTGAAGAAATGAAGAAATGAAGAAATGACGAAAAAGAAATAAAATCCCCCAAAAATAAAGCAATGCTTACAACAGCACATGCTGCCAATGTGGACAAACCGCACACAAACCAACAAGCAACCAAACGTGGAAAGGCAGCGCGGTGTCGGAGAAATGGACCAGTTGGGCTGGTTTCCTCACCGCAGCAAAAAGCTCCCACGTCTGACATCTATCACGTGAAACCGAGCGTGTCACCATGCGAGGGCTTCAGCGTCTAAACGCACGGTACATACTGAGGCCACAGTGGGAGTAATGGTGGATGCACCGTCAGTCCATCCATTCGTTTCAAAGTCTCCGGTATTGGGACGATTGATTTAACAAAAGGTACGGGACTATTCATTTGAAAGGAATTGGCATCTCGCTAGTCGGTGTATGGTTCCTTCGTTGTGTGAAGGGATCTGTCGTCTTAAGTGGAGAGGGAGATCCTGATCTCATTCAGGAAGTCATCCATCTTGATGCATTGCACACTCACGCTTGGTTGAACACCCGCAGGCCAGCAAGCATGTGCACACACACATGAACACAAATTAATGTACGGCATGTATACCCTTTGAGACACGAGAACACGGACCAAAAAATCGGCTTATTTCCACTCTTCAAATGTATTATTCTTGTGTGTGTGTGTGCGTGCGTGTGCGTGCGTGTGGTGGTCCTGCTGGTGTTAACCTGCGAGACATGCAGGATCGTTTATTTGTTTATTTATAGGCTCCTCATTAGCTGACGCCATGGCAATCAACTAATCTTCCTGGGGTCCACAGCTGACATACTGTACATACATAAAACACTTCATGCGAATAGTGCGATAGTCTTCAGCCAAGATCCAATAAACTGCTAACCCAACACTTCTCTCTGACCTTTACCAGGTCCACCAATCTCATTCCATCGAGGAAGTGTCATTGTCTCATTGTTCGAAAACGTTATAATTATAAACCATCCTCATTCAGCATCGGGGACGGGCTTCGCTGTGTCGCTAGGTGCGTTCCATGATCAAAAGTGACGGGAAAGCACGTGCAAATGTTCTTGACTAGAAGGCCACCTTTGATGGCGCAATGGCTGAGGTTTAATTTTCCTGAACAACGTTTGACAGACCCTTCGTTTGACCCTTATGAAAATGTTTTTATTCAAATGCCAGGGATGAGATTAAATATGAACGCTGATCGGGAGAACAGCAGATCTCAGGGTTGTGAACGCACGTCAGAATCAAAGTCACATGACCGTGTCCCCTTACCGTGTTTGAACTTCCTGTGAAGCCGATCAGGACGACCTTGAAAGCACGTCCGAAGCGATCCATGGTTATTGAATTCTCAGCAACAGAGATAGCACAAGGAACAGACGCGTTTGTAGCGCGCTAATCAATAGCAGGCTTTTACAATAGCAGGCTTTTCTCTTCCTTTATATATCTTTTTTTGCCAAAGGCTATATCGTCTTTCTTGCATTGATGAAAACATTCTGACTCATGGCTGAAATTAATAAAAGGGGTTACGGCTCCACACTGAAGAGAGATTCACATCATGGGGGGAAAATAAACACATGATGTTTTGAAAGAAGGATGAGGGGGAAGGATCTATGACAGAAACGAGTTTGGAATAAGAACTACAAGAACAAGACAAGCGTCCAACCCATAGGAGTTTGTCCATCACCTGAGATGTCCTCTATATGTCTACTGTTTACTGCAGAAGGCTGATTTATATGAGAAGCATCAATTCACCCAGCTGCCACTCTCACAGCCCCCAGGGAACTGGAATCCATGATTGGCTTCCAAGTTGGATCATTGGTTCTTGGGTTTCGTTTGCTTACAGTATGCATGCTCCAAGCATGATCAATTATTTATTTAGCAAAGGAACGTATGTTGAGTCATTTATGAGAATGATGATGAGTTCTGAGTATAGATGCAAAGTGGGTGGGGCTCTATCTCAGTGTGGTCTGACATCACTTCCTACTTGGAGAAGGATCTGGACCTATGAGGTGAACCCATATCAGGTGCTGACATAAACTGAACATGAATTATAAATATACAATATAATATACATATTTTATGAGTTTCAACAAGTAATTATTACTTAGAATGTAAAATGCAGTAATAATTACCATAATCAGAATAAAAAACGATGGGTATATTGAGCAGATGGTTGCATAAAATACAAACAAACCCAACATCCTTCCCTCAGTAGGGGGACAGTCTGTCCCAGAGCTAGCATCTCGGGTGCTAACGAACCCTCAAGACAGCTGAACAACAAATAAGACGTTCAGTAATCAGCCTGCGACGAGATAATTACCTCCATCTAACGAGGGGGTCACCGACCTAATTTACACAACCAGGGAAAAGCCAGTGTGCACAATCACACACACACACACACACACACACACACACACACACACACACACACCTAACCTCAATGCTGTTTTATTGTGCAGCTTTTTATGCAGCAGATCAGAGGTTCTGGGACGTTCTGTGTTGTGTTCTACCGTGTCCTACAGCACAGCACTCATGTCCCACTACAAACATCTCTGATCTGCAATACTGTCTAGCCCAAATCTCCAAAGGGTCCTCCCGCATAATAAACACAGCACTGTGAAGATATTTAGGATAAAAGATGCAAAACAGGAAACCAAGCACGAGTTCTCCATGAACCAGTGTTGACAATAGGTTGACCTTGGTTGCCAATTAAGCACGACCCGAGTCTAAATCAAAAAACAAACACGTAATCGGGTTGTGTCGTAAAACACAACTCCTCCTTTTATCTCATCCCTCTCTAACTCCCTCTATTCCCTTATCATCCTTTCTCTATTCTGCATTCATCTCTTCCTCCATCCCTCTATGACTCTTTTCCGTCATCTCACCTTCTGTTCAGCCTTACATATCCATCTCTCTATTCTTCCTCTCTCTCTCTCTGTTCCTCCATCTCTCTCCCCTTCTCTCTCTGACCACTGCATATCTGTTCACCTTCTTTTTTCTAGCCTGCTCTGCTCTTGGCTAGTCGGGTCCATCTAGCGGTCCAAGCCCAGCCGGGGTAGAGCCAGTAGCCAGGGCTTTAATGAGTTCCCCCAGGCCTGAGTCTCCAGTACCCAGTGAAGCCTTCTCCATGTGTACTGTGTTTATAACTGGACACCCACGGAGGTCCACAAAATGGCCATGCCTTATAGTCAAGACGTAGCCTGACCCTGCCAGAACAATTCGGAAATGTGTATTAGTCTGGAGCCTCTCAGTTCCATTTTGATGTCCAAGGGCCGTCATCAACAAGCACAAACCAAAATGCCTCTGGATGCAATTGGATAGACCTACAAGCAATCTGAGCAATGAAACCTGTGACACATCAGCGACGGCCATCTTGGTTGTTAATGACCTCAACGCTGCTCCCATAGGGCGCTCCTCTGTACAGTCATCGGTTGGCCCGACCCGGGGCAGGTGTGCTGGAAATCTGCTTGAATGGGAGGGGGACCAGAAGCATATGCCAGAGCAAATAAAACATGGTTTTATTTATTTCACCCCCCCCCCCCCCCCCACCCTCAGCAATTTGGTGAAAATGAATATTTTTTTACGAAAAATCTCTTCTCCCTTATAACATACTTTACAAATGCGTAGTCTTTAAAGAGTTTAAGCACAAAATCAATGCTACTTACCATTCTAAAACCATTACAAATCCTCATTCATTCAAACTCCCAACTGGGAGTGCTTTAGCGAGGGAAACATTTGGTTCCAAACAAAACGTGGCTATTAAAGCTGCATTTGATTCAGTATACAAAACATGAATCAATAGTCTGTATTGGAATCCGTTCGTATCCTTTCCTATAAGTGAAACAACATTTAAATGGTTTCTTAGTCACAGAATAAGAATACACCTAGTGGACTTTACCTTACAGAATACACTGATTACCTTTAATGGTTTCCAGACCATGAGGACCTCACCTGCATGGTTGTACCGTACGACCAAGCAAATAAAACACCAGCCGTGATTAAATAACATTGAATGTGTTCATCAGCGGGAAACCGGCAGTTCAAACGCTTTCACATCAATGGCGGGGTGGCTAATTAAATACTAATGACCGCATTCAACATTGATCTACCGTTTATCAAAGACTGACAAGGTACGTGACCTAGCACGTGTGAGGGCTCTTTTTTTCTCTGATACTCCTCGAATGTCATTAGTTATGATTACGTGGAAAAAGGGCTCTGATGTCATTCTTCCTCCAGAAATGGCAGATTCTGTGTGAATTAATTGATCTACTCCACACTGGTCTTTCTGGAAGCCATTTGTGGTTGTCAAGGGCAACCTAATAGATCAAAATGCCTGGTATCAAACACCACGGGAGAATGTACAGAAACTTTGCATTGTGGGAAAGTAATAAAAACAGCTGGGAATGGATGGCGAGGTTTCTCTGCAAAAGCTCCAAAGCGCGTTGTATCTTTGGCCATTAGCACTGGGAATGCACACTCTAAACGCCATCTGTAGGAGCTAGGGATGGAATGGAGGACACGATATTAAATGCCTTTCAAGCAGTTTGAGATGAAGGCCACTATGCTTAAAAAGGGAAAGGCTGCATTCGACTCAACCAAGCCTATAAAAAGGAACCCAATCAAAAAGTGCACACAACCACAAACTCTCTCCCATAAACCTCTCTCCCCCATCCCTCACTTGCTCTCTCTCCTTCCATGGCTTTCACTCTCTCATCCTCATGCTCTCATTCTCCATCCCTGCTACAAGAAAGCTCTCATTATGACAAGCATTTCAAATTGGTGGGTTATTTTGGTCTTGAGAGCAATGCACATAGAAATGGGCCGAGTCCATTTTTCTAAAAGCCTTGCCCCTAGGTAGGACTTTAAAGAGACTGACAATGCCATCCATTTCACATGGTAAACATTTAAGCCGTTTCTTCTTTTATTGGAAAGTGGGACAACTTTAAACGCAAAGATGGGGAGGGAGTTGGAATTAAATGCTGCTTAAAGTTTAGTAAAAAAAAAAAAATGCTTTATATCTTTCATGAAAAGACCCCACTAGCCAACGCCACGGTGGACTTGTTAAGCCCTGATGTTGTTGACTGTACTGACGGATGTCTGGACATCCCAGATCTATTACATCCAAAGTCTCCCATCTAGCTGAACTAGAGCACATAGTTAACACTAACAGAGTCAGGGGTTCAGGAATGTACACTCTGATGCATCCATCAGAATGCTTATATAACTTGTGGACAAAACAATAATACAAATTAAATTATATATTAATAATATATAACATTTCTCTTGCTATTCATGTCTCTCTCTTCTGTTCACTTTCTCTCTCTCTTATTTATATATATATATATATATATATATATATATATATATATATATATATATATCGCTCTCTCGCTCTTTTATTTATATATATATATATAAAAGAGAGAGAGAGCGAACAGAACAGAGACATGAATAGCAATAGAAACACAAAGAGAGGAGAGAGCAAGAGATATAGACAGAGAGACTGTTAAGTATCCTAAAATAAATATTTATCTACAAAACCGAGATGATTACATTAGCTTCTCAACTATGAGAGGCTTCTAATCCGACAAGCCGAGCTGAAGGTCTCTTAAGACCCACTCAAATACTCCATCTTGGATTCAGAAACAGTCTCTTTCTGGCATTTTGAAGGAACCCTGCTGGGTTTGTGAATAGGAGGCGTTTGTATTGCCCAACCCCACGGTATGAAAGAGGTTCTCCCGTGTCAGCAGATGTCACATTGCTGAATTGCTGGATTGCTGAGGGTTTATCAACCAGCTAAAAATTCTAATTTGACTTCCCGCAGTTGATGGGTTTTTAATATGTCCCTTCATCAGCCAAGCCACGCGTACTACACATGCTTTTTCCTGGCAACGAGAACGCCTACCAAGATGTTCCCCTTACATGCCCGTCGCAAAGAAGAAACATAATCTTTTGATCTGCTTGGGTGGTGTTTTCTTGAAGATGAAGAATGTTGAATGTTGTATGAAGTGACTAAGAAGTCCAAAAAAAAAAGGACTGCATGAACAATTTGAAAGAACAGATTGGAGAAGGAAGAACACCAAAAAAACAGCTCAACTTATTTCCATTTCCAACTCATTAACTTCAAACTATTCCTATATATAGAGCTAGACAAGCTAACCACAGAAAAAAAGGGAAATTGCCAATACAAAGCTATCTAAAGGAACAAAATGTCTTCATCTAAATATTCAGAAGCTCCACCGAGACTTCCGTTATCTCGGTCTCTGCCTTCCTGTTCTAGAAGCTTCTCAAAGAGACACTGCTGCAAAAACAGAATCTGCCATTCTGTCACTGGTAATATATTAAATAGTCTTGTTTGCTATTTTTGTCAAAAGTTAGTCCTTTAGTCCTCATTTTTAAGCCTCTTTCTTTGGCTCTCTCTTCTAGTGTTATTGCTGCCCGTTTGGTCATGTCCAGGCTTCCTCTCCATTCCCAATGAAGGGTTTTGTTGTGAGTTGTTCATGGTTTATCTCCGATAAGAGGTGAAAATGTTTGTTTTTTACAACATATTTGCACCGGTCTGGGCTATCTGTACGATTTGGAGAACAGGAAATCATAGCAGCCTGGTGCTAATGCAGTAATATCATCATCATCTTATCTTGAAGAGGAAGATTTGCAATACCACATTATAAATGTTGGAAATAAACAGAATGAAAAGTTCTTAACATGATCAACCGTTTGTGAGACTGTCTGTGGCCTTTGCTCAGAAGGAAATTTAAATCAATCAAAATCGTTGGTACAAATAAATAAATGAAATGGTAAAAAGGTGAAATTATTACAATAGCATCTGAGAATGCAGGTTTCTTCAGTAAGACCAAAGTAGGCATACAAGCACACCGCCCATGGGACTGGCAGATCTTTGATTTGACCTGGATTACATATTGAGGGCCAGTAATAACGATTTCTTGGTCATTTCTGGAATAAGTAGGGTCAATCCTCAAGTAATGAACTTTGCACAGATCTGCACATCTGCTGAATTTTAATCTAGAGAGAACATTGATTTTTCTCTTACCATTTCCTTTTAGAGAATATACTACCTATATATAATGTCTGTTAAGTTTTTGTTGATAATTCCAATTTAGTTACTACATTTGTATCAATTGCTCTTATTGGCACATGTAACATCAGCTGAGGCAATAAAGTATCTTGATGAAGTACACTCATCTATGGATTTAATGTGTGAATCAGGTGCACTGGTACAATGACGTCTTAAGTGCTTTCGTAGAGCAGTCAACTTGTCATTATACCTCAAAGGGTCTTCTTTAGGCTGCACGACAATGATTCTGACACGTATTTGGATTGACGTTAAAAAAACTCATACTTACCATCCATCCACATCAAGGGAACGAAGAATCTCTTTTGGTTTCTGCATCATTTGAATTAGGATGTTGTCATTTGTGTTTTAAGGTTTGTTTTTTGGACATGTCTGGTGGTCAAATAAAGGTGGACACTTCCTTCCTGTTTAACTACGTTCAGCGTCTGGAAGTCATAGGAAGTAAAGTGTCCTCCACTCCGCCATGGTGATGAAGCGACGGGTTATTTCTGTTTCAGGCAACAGGAATAAACATCTCAAAGAACACGTCCAGAAGTAGCCCTACTGCGCAAATCCTGTCAACTTGTTGGTCGTATTAAGATGATTGTGCTATTCTACTGACATCTAGTGGAGGGAATAATACCCCAGCAAATTCCCAGTTTCTAATCAGAACACGACACAATTTTAATACTATCCATTTAATTCCTGTTCATACCACCTCTCATAAGTCAAGCATATATACACCTGACTTCATTTAGGTCACGCATGACTTATGCTAAAAAGGGTTTAAAAAGTCAACAAAGCAGGCCTATGTTGATGTCTTACGTTGATGTTTATCAGTTGGGAATTGGCAGTTTAGAAATAAATATGTATACCTACTACACTGCAACATCTTTCTGTTTATGTTGATTTATTGTATTGTTATATGCAAGAGGAATTTATTAATATACTTAACTTTTTGTTGGAAACTTTTAATGACTAACCGCTAACCTCTCAAGCTAACCTCGAGATCGGAAAGGTGGTGGCAGAAGGGCACATTCGTTCTAATTAGTTGTCTCTCGGAACAAATTGGTTCAAAGCTAAAGATAAATCTAAACTTTAAATGACAATGCTAGAAAATATTTTTAAAAAGTAGAGAAATCCAATTAGTCCGTTTCTTTTATTCAACCTCATTCGCTTTCGGGCTTCATCAAAATAAGTTGAGAATGAAAATTATTTAATAGTTTATATATTCTTCACCTTATATAGTAATGAGCTAATTTCAGTTTTTCCTCTCCTTCAGACAATTAACAATCTAAGCATGTTGGCACCTCCACTCAGTAACCAAACTACACAGGTCATTAACAGGAGTGAATGTTAAATAAATGTAACATGCTTTCAACAAGATTTTCAACAAAACTGACAGTATATTTGTTGTGTACAATCACAACTCTGAGAACCTTTATATTAAATGAGAACTATAAACCAATACCAATGATGGATAAACTAGCCTCCCAGCTGCTACAGTCCACGGGTTAGGATGGTAGACTGATCTATCCAGGATACATCCAGGTGGACACTCCCACTTGTAATTACAACAAGTCACTGAGCAGGGCAGATTTGGAAACCGCTTGTAATGGCTAATCACACTCACACCTGGTTCTTAAAATAGGAGCCCTTTAAGAGCTTTGCTGCAGTCCACCTAAATATCTTCATGGCTGGATATTTAAGAAATAAAATGGTCTACATTGCCACCTATGTCACACTGAAAGCAAATGTAATTTCATTCTAAATAGTGATGTTTAAAATCCTTTTCAGTGAGCACTTCAGGAAGGGGAACCACTGTGTATCAAAAGTTAATAAATACAGAAAAAGACATCTAGAAAAGACAACGAATTGTCCAGATTTCATCATTGGCACGCTTTACTTTGATATCACAGCTAAAAAAATGTGTGTTCCTGTTCCGGACTTGCTTTACCTCGCTGTGATGCCCTAATCGCAGATTAAAAGCCCTTCACATACCCTTAATTCACCTTTGAGTAGCTTTCCCTGGGCCTTACAAGCCACGACTAGCTTTCATTAGCCCTAACTAGCATTAACTAGCTCTACTTAGATAAGCTTTTGCTCTTTTGAGCTGATGGTGACGTCGACCATCAGCTGTGCTCACGCGGGGAATACCGCCACACCAACTTGTCAAGCTACGTCACGCGGGGCCATACTGCGCCTGTGGATCTCGTTGAGGACGACGTCACCATTGTAACTGTCCGAGATACCACTGTCTGAGCCTAGAGAGAGAGAGAGAGAGAGAGAGAGAGAGGGAGGGAGGGAGGGAGGAGAGAGAGAGAGAGAGAGAGAGAGAGAGAGAGAGAGAGAGAGAGAGAGAGAGAGAGAGAGAGAGAGAGAGAGGGAGGGAGGGAGGGAGGGAGGGAGAGAGGGAGAGAGACAGAGAGAGAGAGAGAGAGAGAGAGAGAGAGAGAGAAAGAGAGAGAGAGAGAGAGACAAAGAGAGACAGAGAGAGAGAGAGAGACAGAGAGAGAGAGAGAGAGAGAGACAGAGAGAGACAAAGAGAGAGACAGGTCAACTCACTGACAAACGAATGTGGGAACTCTTTTTTTTTTCTTGGAAATTATAGTTTTCTGAAAGTACCGAAGCTGTTTGTCATCTCGCTGCTGAGGGAGGAGCTTCGAGATGCCAGGCTAAGGGCTGTGTTTGTTACCACGGCAACGGACTGCTTCTTTGGATTCTGGGTGGCCGTTCGACTCCATTCTACACGTAAATAGTGCATGTGGTTTAAGTGTATATCAATGTAAAACAAATACGTACACATATTACATTACACCATTCACATCACTAGCGCTGAATGAGGAGGGGCCAACCTGAGTTTTCAGCCAATCGCAGGCGCCCACAGCAAAGGTAGGTTCTCCACTGTCTACGAACGTTCTCCTTGACGGCACAGTGGAAGATGAAGATGAAGAAACCTAAAAAGGAAGATAAGTTGAATATGGAGAAGAGGTATAGGAAGGTCAGTCTATGCTAGGATAAGCTAAACTATGCTAACCCAGCTAACATGCCATTGCAGGCCCGCTGTGGGTATATGTGGGTTCACAGTGGGGCAGTGTAGGCAGGCACAACCCACACTAATCCCACGTCAGCCCCATGGGTTAGCCAATGCGGGGCCCACAGAAGTTGTTCCCTATGGGGCCCGTATGTTTTGCCCACAAAAAGCCCACACAGGCTCCCTGTGGGTTAGCCCATTTGGGGCCCACATCAGTTTTGCCCTTTTGGGCCCACTGTGGGTTTTCTGTGGCGTCTCTCTGGCATCTCTGGTATCTCACCTTGCAGAGTTGAATATGGAGAAGAGGTAGAGGAAAGGCAGGTGGAGCTAAGCTAAGCTAGGCTAGCTATCGTCTGACCATGCAGAGAGTTGAATATGGAGAAGAGGTAGAGGAAAGGCAGGTGGAGCTAAGCTAAGCTAGGCTAGCTATCGTCTCACCTTGCAGAGAGTTGAATATGGAGACGAGGTAGAGGGAAGGCAGGTGGAGCTAAGCTAAGCTAGGCTAGCTATCGTCTGACCATGCAGAGAGTTGAATATGGAGAAGAGGTAGAGGAAAGGCAGGTGGAGCTAAGCTAAGCTAGGCTAGCTATCGTCTGACCATGCAGAGAGTTGAATATGGAGACGAGGTAGAGGGAAGGCAGGTGGAGCTAAGCTAAGCTAGGCTAGCTATCGTCTGACCATGCAGAGAGTTGAATATGGAGAAGAGGTAGAGGAAAGGCAGGTGGAGCTAAGCTAAGCTAGGCTAGCTATCGTCTCACCTTGCAGAGAGTTGAATATGGAGAAGAGGTAGAGGGAAAGCAGGTGGAGCTAAGCTAAGCTAGGCTAGCTATCGTCTGACCATGCAGAGAGTTGAATATGGAGAAGAGGTAGAGGAAAGGCAGGTGGAGCTAAGCTAAGCTAGGCTAGCTATCGTCTGACCATGCAGAGAGTTGAATATGGAGAAGAGGTAGAGGAAAGGCAGGTGGAGCTAAGCTAAGCTAGGCTAGCTATCGTCTGACCATGCAGAGAGTTGAATATGGAGACGAGGTAGAGGAAAGGCAGGTGGAGCTAAGCTAAGCTAGGCTAGCTATCGTCTGACCATGCAGAGAGTTGAATATGGAGACGAGGTAGAGGAAGGGCAGGTGGAGCTAAGCTAAGCTAGGCTAGCTAGCATCTCACCTTGCAGAGAGTTGAATATGGAGAAAAGGTAGAGGAAGGGCAGGTGCAGGGGCCCCCAGGCGAACAGAGCGAATCCCCAGGTGAGGCCCAACAGGAGGATGAGCCCGGCCACGCTGCGCAGGTCTGTGATCAGGCCCCGTTGGGGGGACTGGTTGTGGGGGTTCTGGCGCTTGATGCGGGCCAGCTGGGCAAGCACCACGGTGAACACCATCAGGCATAGTATGAAGATGACCAGGAAGTACGCCACCACCCCGATGTAGAACGCAATGTTGTTCCGCAACCAGCAGCTAGAGGGCGCCAGAGAGTCGATTTAGACTTAATATTATTTAACTTATATATCAACATATGCCTGATCTAATTTGGAATATTTGTTTGAGGCGAATTTGAGACCATTTCAGTGCATGATTATGGATTTGGGTTAGATTTCTGTATTAACATGTTAAGAAATATAAACAAATTCAAGTAGGATTCTAAGTACATCCATGGCCAACAGTTCATCAATACAAGATCTTCCACTACTAATAACAGCAATATCTGTTGAGCCAGGGAGAGAAATGCAAGAAGAAGAAAAAATGAACTTCACAAATCCACCTACAAGTTATCAGTGGTGCCGTCTGAGTATTTTCCGTAGGTGATAAGGCCGTAGTTGTCTTTGTCCACCGATATGATGACCACCACCACCATCATAGGAATACCTGCAAACAGAGAGATGGTGTCTTTTCGTTACAATTAAATTAGTAGATGCTTTTATCCAAAGCTTCTTACAGATAAATGTCATTAATGAGAAGGTCAGGGGTTAGGGCATTAAGGATGTTTGAACCCAGGACAGTCAAAATACCCTAACCACTAAAGTATCCAACCCCCTTCTTTAATTATTTTTAATAAATGAGTATAGTAGCACCTGGCTATTTTCTAATAGAAGAGAGTACTGATTCGTAGACGTTTTGTGCAAAACATTTGGAACATTGACATCATTGGTCCAGCTCTTCCGCCATTTTCTCCCCTTTCACATGAACACATGAATGAAGGTGTTAAATGTGATGGTTAGGGGTACTAACCCCAGCCCATTAGGGAGAACCTGAGCATGTATCTGCTGAGGTACGGGGTGAACACCCGCACGATGCTCAGGTACATGTGCAGGGCCTCAAGCCCCGCCCACGTGAAGGATGTCAACAGGAAGTAGTGCAGGAAGAAGGCGGTGCTTATGCACAACCCAGGGGCAGGGTAGAGCGCTAGCCAGCCATCCAATAGAAAGAGGAGGTTGAGGAGGAGCAGGGACAGACAGAGCTGCACCAGAATCTTAGAGGGAATGTCGCGGAGTAACTTCCTGTTGAGATAAGAAGGATAATACGATGAACACAAATATATGAAAACACTAATATTATTATTCTTTTTGACATATTGCATCTTTTAATTGGAATTACAATACACCACAGCTTTTTGGTATCACTCAGCTTTCCTGAGAAATATATCTATACATATATATCTATATATATGTATAGATGTATAATCCCTTAAGAAGAAACTGAGCTGTCTGAAAGAAACATTGACTTAAAATATTGGTTTCAAGTCTACACTAATCGAGCAAGCAGCAGTTACTAATAGCAATTACATGCTTGGATTTCAGGCAAGATTAAAAAAAATGGAACCGAATGATTGTGTAGAAGAAATATACGTCCACAGAGATAGAGAATGATGATGTCAAATGAGTGGTGTAGCGCGTAGAGTCTTACTTGAAGCTCAGGTAGGTGAGCAGGGTAATGGAGAGGAAGACTGCCGAGACCCCACAGCCAATGTAGGTGATGAAGGTGAGGATCGCCCCCTGCTGACTGTCTGATACCCCTCCTCTGGACAGGTCCTGCACACACACACACACACACACACACATACACACACACACACACACACACACACACACACACACACACACACACACACACACACATCATACATATATGAACACAAACACATATTTAATAAATAAAAACATGGCAGATGCTTTTGTCCAAAGTGACTAGCAGTAACTTCATTCAACGATGAAGATACAACCCAAAGAGCGCAAGAATCATTAGAGTGCATACAACATAATAAAAATAGGCAATGCAACTGCTTTAATGTGCCACAATATAGAAACAAGAGGTAGAGAAATTTTATTTGTATTATTTCATTCACCAAGATGCAGAAGACGGGTAGGGTTTCAGCTGTCCTGATGTCATACATACAATCTTCACAAAAAGCAAACACAACTTCGAGGTGGATGGGTGAACACACACACACACACACACACACACACACACACACACACACACACACACACACACACACACACACACACACACACACACACACACACACACACACACACACACACACACTGACCAGCAGGACAGCAAAGGATGTGAGGTGGTTGCAGCTGCAGGTTGTTTTTCCATCTGTGACGTTGAGTACGGAGCAGCCGTCAGGGTTCCAGCCCCCTCGGCCACCTACACGCCACAATGAAAGGCAGACATAGACATGCTGTTGGTACCTGTCACCTCGACATGGGGGACTGATATGAACACACGCTGTTCATATCAGTCACCCAGACATCAGACACTAATGCAGACAAATAAACCCACTGTTCAAACCTGTCACACACACACACATTCACACACACACACACACACACACACAGCTCATACCTGTCACCCAAACATCAGAATCAAACACACACACACTGATCATACCTCTCACATGAACATCAAACACTTACCGTTGAAGTCCGACTGAAGTCCCAAAATACACATCAAGGGAGACTGTTACACACACACCCGCCCACCCACCCACACTCACACACAGACCAACACACACACACACACACACACACACATACACAAACAGACACTGTTCACACCTGTCAAATAAACAGGAAAAGCTTACCGTTCAGACCGAAGTCCCAGAACACACATCGAGGCCTACTGTTAGCCTGCAGACAGACAGGAAGGGACTAACATCAGACAGGAAGTAGTCATTGGATCCTCCGCTGCCTTCACTACATTACAATAGTGAAGTACAGTAAATACCTTATTTTTATAAATTGATAAATAAAATAGAACATTTACTATATATTTGCTATTTACTTATTTAGAGCAATCCAGAGCAACAACCTAACCACAACACTATCCTGCCTCCATTTCCTGACTTAAAGGCCGGATACAAATGTTTTTAGAAACTACTCATTCATTAAATGACACAAACCCATTGTCCGCTAACCTGCTCACAGTTTTCAGTTGAAACATGTGATCCTGGTTTACCTGTGTGTTGTGGGGGCTGCGGATGCTGAAGTGAAGGTTCTCTCTCAGGTTACTGATGGACAGGTTGGTCACGCTCGAGCCAAGCACCGGGCTGACCAGGGTTTGATTCCCCAGCCCGACGTCCTGTAGCACACACAACGTAAAGACATTGTGGTACCCATGCCATGTGTGAGAGGATCCTTTCATTGTTACTTTTTGCACACTTTGCGATTCCAAATTTGGTTTGTATTTGCAGCGCAACCCAAAAAAGAAACATATTCGTATTGTTTTAACGGAGCAAAGCACATGGCGTGCAAATGTAGCACGGCAGTATTTCGCTTTGCTCGCTAGCTTCAGAGAGGACTCAAGTCTATTTTGAATGAGAAAATCTAAAACATACATTTCGCATCTTGAGCGGTGACTTTGGGGGTTGTGTAGCAGTACCTGGAATAGTTTGGGGGTGGTTTACCTGGAATAGTTTGGGGGTGGTGTACCTAGAATAGTTTGGGGGTGGTGTATCTGGTATAGTTTGGGGCTGGTGTACCTGGTATAGTTTGGGGGCTGGTGTACCTGGTATAGTTTGGGGCTGGTGTACCTGGAATAGTTTGGGGGTGGTGTATCTGGTATAGTTTGGGGGTGGTGTACCTGGTATAGTTTGGGGCTGGTGTACCTGGAATAGTTTGGGGGTGGTGTAGAAGGTGAACTGCACCCTGGTGGCCATGACCTGCTCTGCAGGGGTCAAGGATTCCAGGAGTGAGGAGGGGAGGTACACAGAACCCAGGTCGACCTCTGACCTCTGGGGGAGGGAACTGTCTCCAGTGCTCACCTGGGGGGATGGGTTACACATACACATAGATGAACACACACACATGTATATCAACACACACATTGGAAACTAAATGGTTTATGTTTTAGCTGTGGTATGGAGGAGGTTTAAACTTGCACTATGTGTGTTTTCCTGTTAGCAGCCTCTAGTGGCTTGGGTTGTAGCTACAGTTATAGCTATATAATTGTATTGAGAATTTCCCACAGTGAGGAGTGGGTGTCAAAAATGGAATAATAAGAATAAGACATAAATTCCCTGGATCAAATTACTCTCTTTATTCTTGAGAAACTTTCTAGTTCATATATTTTTGAATGGAGTACATAGCTGCAGTAGAAAAGTTACATAGTGCAGGTTTAGGATGAGATAGGATTAGTTGTACGTCACTAATCCCAGACAGGACATGCAGGGTTACCTGGAGGTGGGCAGGGTCGGTGAGGGAGAGGGAGATCTCGGGGAACCGTGACCCGTCCAAGGTCCGGACAGCCAGAGCCAGGGAGCTGGCGGACAGCACCAGGGTCTCCACCCCCACCTCCAGCTTCAGAGCCAGCTGGTCTACCGCCTGGATTAGCCTGCAGGGGGGCGGGGTCAGTGGGTGCGTGTGTGTGCGTGTGTGTGCGTGTGTGTCTGTATATATATATATATATATATATATTTACATGGACACTGTATACCTGTTAGTGGAGGAGGATATGGCCAGGTGGTGCCCCTCCATCAGGTTACTGATGGCCCGCACTGCAATGCGCCCCACCACCTGGGAGACCCTGGCTCCGTCCAGCAGCCTCTCCAGCCTCCCCACCAGCACCTCCACCTGCACCACCATACCACAAACACATCATTATCATCCGGTGCAGTAATACACAAATACTGTCCAAATACTGAACAATACTGTATGATACAATAATATACAAATACTGAACAATACAATACTGTATGATTAAATAATATACAAATACTGAACAATACAATACTGTATGATTAAATAATATACAGATACTGAACAATACAATGCTGTATGATACAACACAATACAAATACTGTACAATACCATGCTGTATGATACAACACAATACAAATACTGTACAATACCATGCTGTATGATACAACACAATACAAATACTGTACAATACCATGCTGTATGATTAAATAGTATACATATACTGAACAATACAATGCTGTATGATACAACACAATACAAATACTGTACAATACCATGCTGTATGATTAAATAATATACAGATACTGAACAATACAATGCTGTATGATACAACACAATACAAATACTGTACAATACCATGCTGTATGATACAACACAATACAAATACTGTACAATACCATGCTGTATGATACAACACAATACAAATACTGAACAATACCATGCTGTAGGATACAACACAATACAAATACTGTACAGTACAATACAATTGCTGTGCGGTGCAACACTCTAGAGGGTGATGCGATTGCAGGTGATAGAATAATGTGGGATACAAAATGGTGTGACACAACGCTGTACGATCCAAAACATGAAGTGTCCCCGGGCTGGCGGTCGCCTCGCAGGGTTGAGACCCCAGCGGTGTATGAATGTGTATGAATGTGTATGAATGTGTATGAATGTGTATGAATGGGTGTATGAATGTGTATGAATGTGTATGAATGTGTATGAATGGGTGTATGAATGTGTATGAATGGGTGTATGAATGTGTATGAATGTGTATGAATGTGTATGAATGGGTGTATGAATGTGTATGAATGGGTGTATGAATGTGTATGAATGTGTATGAATGGGTGTATGAATGTGTATGAATGGGTGTATGAATGTGTATGAATGTGTATGAATGTGTATGAATGGGTGTATGAATGTGTATGAATGTGTATGAATGTGTATGAATGTGTATGAATGGGTGTATGAATGTGTATGAATGTGTATGAATGTGTATGAATGGGTGTATGAATGTGTATGAATGGGTGTATGAATGTGTATGAATGTGTATGAATGTGTATGAATGGGTGTATGAATGTGTATGAATGTGTATGAATGTGTATGAATGTGTATGAATGGGTGTATGAATGTGTATGAATGGGTGTATGAATGTGTATGAATGTGTATGAATGTGTATGAATGTGTATGAATGGGTGTATGAATGTGTATGAATGGGTGTATGAATGTGTATGAATGTGTATGAATGGGTGTATGAATGGGTGTATGAATGTGTATGAATGGGTGTATGAATGTGTATGAATGTGTATGAATGTGTATGAATGGGTGTATGAATGTGTATGAATGTGTATGAATGGGTGTATGAATGGGTGTATGAATGTGTATGAATGGGTGTATGAATGTGTACGAATGGGTGTATGAATGTGTATGAATGGGTGTATGAATGTGTATGAATGGGTGTATGAATGTGTATGAATGGGTGTATGAATGTGTATGAATGGGTGTATGAATGTGTATGAATGGGTGTATGAATGTGTATGAATGGGTGTATGAATGTGTATGAATGTGTATGAATGTGTATGAATGTGTATGAATGTGTATGAATGTGTATGAATGTGTATGAATGTGTATGAATGGGTGTATGAATGTGTATGAATGGGTGTATGAATGTGTATGAATGTGTATGAATGTGTATGAATGTGTATGAATGTGTATGAATGTGTATGAATGGGTGTATGAATGTGTATGAATGGGTGTATGAATGTGTATGAATGGGTGTATGAATGTGTATGAATGTGTATGAATGGGTGTATGAACGTGTGTATGAATGGGTGTAAGAAAGTGTTTATGAATGGGTGAATGTGAGCCAGAAAGACAGACTGACACGGTGATAGATACTAATTGTCCAGTATAACTAATCCCTGTCTGACCTTAGTCTAGATACATAGTCACCGTAGAAAATAATCTTAAAAAAAGGAAGAAACACATGAATGGTCAGCTGCTTTGATCAGCATCTGTTTTCATAATGGCTATGATGTTAGGATGCTATTTCCTGACCTGGGTGGAGTTGAGTTTCGAGACATTCTGCGTCTCCTTCTCCAGCTCCTTCGCTTCCTCCTCTTGACCGCTGGTGTGTTCAGACGTCTCCGTGGCCCCAAGGGATATATTACCTGAATAATACAACACATATCAGCAAAATAGGGTAAATAAAATGGCTGCATGGTACCTTGATACAAAAAATTCACATATTTACTTAAAAGTATCTTTACTTTAATAAAAGAAGTGTCCTACACACATAGTGGTTTCAACCTATACACACCAGTGGTTGCAGCAGACGTGTCGGTGTTGTTGGTAACGGTGGTCTCTAATGGTAACGACTCTGTCACCGTTGCTACGGTATGATTGGTCGGTAGTGCTGTCGTTGGAGTGCGTGTGCTTGTGCTATTGCTGTGCTGATCGGATCCTGTCATGGATGAGGGCGCTGTGTTCACTACAGGGGATTGAACTGGTGGTATGGTGGTGGTGGTGGTGGTGGTGGTGTCAATGTTGACAACGGGTGTGTTGCTATGGTTTGGCCCATTTGTGGAGGTTTCGGTCATCGTTACACTGTAGGTCATGTTTACTGTTGTGTTTGTTTCAGTCCAGTTGTACGTTTGTGGGTCACGTGCAGCAATTGTAGTCAGAACGGTTGATGGCATTTCCCTGTTGGTTGCCATGGCAACACTTCCCGTCGTTGTTTCGTTCGGTAATACTGTAGCGCTATGATCCGCTGGCCTGCGATCGAGGGAAGCTGTGGCCGCATCAAGCGTGGTCGCATTGCTTGGCAAAGACGACTCAACGCTGTGTAGGGTTCCGTTGTCCGTAGCAACGACGGTAACCATAGCAACCGGCAGGCTACCGTTGCCAGGGATTGCGGTTGTGTTGACGGTTGAAAAGAAACGGGGAGGGGCTGTGGCGTTGAGCCCGAAAGGCGCTAACGTCGTTGCGTTGTATTGGCCAGACGCCGCGGGGGCCCGAATGGCGTCAGGAGTCCCTGTCGTGCTGTGCCGCGTTGCAGCGTTGGGGACTACTGTAATGTTCTGGAACGTTGCCCCGTCCGGAACTGCTGCTGTGGTGTCAGGGGCGATCGTCGTGACAGCGGTCGTCGTGTTTCCCGAAGTCTGCGCTGTGTTTTGGGTTGCTGTTTGAATTGGGTTGTAGGTCTTCACCGGGTCCGGACTTGCGGTGGTGCTGGGTTGACTCGTGAGGCTTGAGCTCTCTGTAAGCGTTGTGTTTTGTTCTCTGATCTGATCTGAGATAGCACTTTGGATCACCTCAGCCATTTTAACCGTTTTTGTTGTGTTGGTTAAGGTCTCGGTCACTGGTCGGGTGGTAAAACCCAAACCAAGTGATGAGTTGCTACTTAGACTTGTGTTCAGTTGGACTGTTGGTATTGGTGTACTCTGAGGAGATGTATGCTGGGTAATTGCGTTACTAAGAGTTTCTTGTGTGGTTGTTATTTCGTTCTCCAGGGGAGGAGGCCTCATCTGGGGGAACCCAGTGATGTTTGTATCACGGAGGAAGGAGTTCAGCAGCATGCTCTGATTGTCCAGAGGAGGCAATAGAGGCGGGATGGGGCAGCTGTCAGTCAAAATCAGAGCTTGTGTCCTTGAAGGGTCACTGTCAACAGGGAGGAACAGAAATTCACGTTTTTATATATTTTTATGTTATTGTATATGCA